>CAMXCT020000702.1:604754-799754 GCA_947184155.2 Cladocopium goreaui | reverse complement strand
AAAACCCTTGAGACCGTTTTTGGAGTGTAGACAATAAGTTGTATCACCATTGATAGTGAATGTAAATGTAAGCATGTTTATTTTTTGCTAACATTTGCCAGCAGGCTTTTACCCAAGCGGAAACAACTCACTCGCCGATTTGAGATTTAGCTCACAAAATATAGCTTTGGAACATGGGAAATGCCCAAAATTATCAGGTTTCATTGCCGTATCTTTATGCGATTCATTCATCGGTAGTCCTGCCACATCGACATCTGCGGTAAACAACGAAGTAAGCCGCCAACGGTCCCGAAGACTGTTGATCTTCTGTTTGAGAGAGAATCAGGGTGGGCCAATAATGTTATGTTCGTAAAGCAATCACAACCGAGCAATATTTTATGTTGATGGTTGTGTGAAAAACCCCTTTGTGGTAAAATAAAGGGGATGCTTTACTATTGCTTTACTAACATTATCCCAAATGCATCCTTTCTGATCTGGGATGTTGTCCCATGTTTTCCCCTTCATTTACTTATCCATCCCTATATGTTGTACTCATTGTTGCAGATCTTTAGCGATTCCATACTTGAATCGGCGAAGAAGAACAATCCCGCCCAGCAGATTCAATATTGAATTTCAATGTCATCACGAATAGACTTGACACTAAACCAGGTTTTGCAGGGCAGTATTTTATATCAGTGGGATGTGATTACATGAAAATATTCATTATATGTCATCATACTTTTGCGATATATCATAATAGTAGAAAGATAATAGTTACCCTCTGGTTATTTAACATAGCCATGGAAAATGGCCCATTTATAGATGGTTTACCTATTAAAAATGGAAAATTTCCCATGGCTATGTTAAATAACCAGAGGGTAGTATAAATACTTCTACCATTACAATACTACTGTTAGGATGGGCCAGCGAAATCAGTCACCAGCTGATACTGTAGGTGATAAACATCCCATGATTTCCAGGCTTTCAATCATCCAAAATTGTCCAACATTTGTGGTTTTTTTTCTGGGATTTCGCAACGGCCGGCCCCTCCACAGTGGAATCCATGGGTTTGGACCTACTCGATGTAGACGATGCGTTAAACACGGCAGGGAATTTTCGGGAATGATCCATTCCATCAACCCCCAGCAAGCCATCCTTATAGTTCCAACCCCCAGCAAGCCATCCAGCAACCCTACGTTTAGCACGCACCAGTCTTGAACAAGTTCAAATCCATCCCTATAATTCCACAATTCCACCAGAAGTCCATGATGATTTCAATCCTTCAATCCATGACAATCTATCGATCAATCAACGGCCATGCTGGCCAGGAACCTATTTTTCAGGCCTAAATTTCAGGGGATATACCCCCAGAATATGGCCTGAAAAATGGTACTAACGTACCTCCATTAAAATGGATCCTGGAATGACCATTGATGTAATTATGGATCATGGAAAATTGATCGTGTCCTTCAAAATAGATTGTAATTATGGATCATTCCACATCTAATCTGTATCCTTGGTAATTCTTTCATTCCATAATTCATCATCGAGACATGTCATAATCTTGAATGATCCCAGATTCATCACTGTACGTGGATGTATTCAAAATAACATCATATAAAATCAACATCAATTCTCCAGTTCCATGCGTTATATATATACAGTTTTATGGAGGGAGCGGTTGGAGCCATCGGGGGTGAAATCATGGTTCCTATGATTTTCATCCCCAATTAGCCTAGGGGTTTTGTAACTTTTCGATGTGGAAACCAATGAGTTCCCAAAAGGAACATGATCTACGGCTCTACGGTAGATTTCCCACAACTATGTTAGTGCACCCCAGATTATATGGTATATTACTGTAACGTATATTAATGTATATTAACGTATATTAACATGACTTGATCTTATATATTTTGAAATTATATATCCGTGAAATGATATATAGCAATTAATTGGATTATGATATGCATGACTTGGGAAATGATATACATACAATATGTATGTATATCCATCACCCCCCAAAAAGATAGAATCTGGTAAAATGCAAAGCTAAGATAGTGCTAAGTTGAGCCTTTTCTATTCTGTTGAAGGTTATTACAGACTCAGCTTGGTAATTTGACATAGCTGTGGGAAATGAACCATTTATATCCATTTATATAGGGTGATTTTCCATAGCTGTGTTAGTTTACTAGAGGCTTTACACAATAAAAAAATCCCATGGTTGCTGCTTCAATCCTATTAAACACCATTAAACAACTCCGATAAAGAAGATGTCCAGACAAAATCCCCATGAATATTCCATCAATATTCCATGACAATATTCATCTCCCATTGGTATTCTATTCCCATTACATCCACCACGTTCCATAGTATCCCAGCAAGACACCCCATTATTATCCCATTGAATCACCAGCAAAATCGTCAAATCACCGTTTAATTCATGGTTTTTTATATGCCAGTAGTAATGTTGAAATCACCATGCTTACCATCTGGTCATTTTTGACATAACGAACTGGGGAAAATCCTCTGTTTCTATGGGCCATATTTTCTATAGCTATGGAACAAATAACCAGAGGGTAATGGTTAAATCATAACTATTGCACATGGCCAAAGAAATCGTTGATTTACCCATTCAAAATGGGTGGATTTTCCATTATGTAAACGTTTACCAGAGGGTAAATCACCATTAATCACCATTAAATCTCATTAAAACCCATTAAATCACCATGAAATAACCATGAAATCCCATTAAATCTCATTGAAACCCATGAAATCACCATGAAATCACCATGAAATCACCATGTTTAATGATTAAATCAGCCCCTTTTTCAATGGTTATCCCATCGCTCTCATCTCCACGGGCCAGGTGCCAGTGAGTTGGTTCGTCTTCTCTCGCTTGCACCGGCCGAACGTGCGGCTGCAAGCCTTAGGCGGGGCACTGCGGCACTGGTGGGGTGAACATGGCGTGGAAAAGCCAGCAAACAGTTGAGGATTAAAGATGTTTCAATCATAATATATATATATACACATATATATATATAAATGTAAACTACCGAAAAGAAAAAGTCGAATTGACCAAGTAACATGGTGATTTAAGCAGCAAAACAGAGAATTTCATGAATATCGAGCAAAACATTGGATTTAAGCAACAACAGAAGATGTTTATATAGCCACACATGTTTTACAGGTTTTCAGCATCAAAACTTGTGTGATTGACCGTCAACAATTCATTGAATGTTAAACTGTTAAACATATCCAATTGGGTATTGAGCCTCAAACATGAGATATTCATACACAAAACAACCTGGTGTTTTGACCAATCTAGGATTGAACCATAGTAAACCGGCACACTATGGGAACTTTAACTCCTCAACAAAAACACAAACGCATCATACTCAGAAAATATTGATAGGGTGGCAACTAATGGAAGATCACTAATATATACAGTAGATACATTGAATATATATATATATATTTAATATTATATATATAATATTATATTTTATATTATATATATATATATTATTATATATTATTATATATTGTATTATATTTATTATATATTATATTATACTATATTATATTTATATTATATTATATTATATTAATATTATATTATATTATATTATATTATATTATACATACTATATATAATATATAACATATATATAATATTATATATAGTACATATCATATTATATTGTATAGTATATATTATATACACTATATATTGTACATGATTTATACACTATATATTTATAAATTATTTATTTTATAATCTATATCTATATACATTATATTAATATTATATATATAGATCCCCCAAAAATAGGACAACATCATGAGAAACCATCAACGTTTCCACGTTTTTCGTTTCCGCGCAAGGCCCTGGCTTCGGTGGTGTGAGCCGCCACTTCCCGGAGCTGGCCACGCTGCTGGAGGAAGTCTCGGCTGCGGAGGACGAGGTGCAAGCTGCACCTGCAAAAGGATGGTTGAAACATGTTGGAAGCCTATAAATAATGGGATGTTTACCATCTACCCTCTGTTGGGAAAGATTGGATGGGAGTAGAATGGGTATTAAGTGTTTATGATTTACCCTCTGGTGAACTAACATAGCTATTGAAAATGACCCATTTATAGATGATTTACCTATTAAAGATGGTGATTTTCCATAGTTATGTTAGTTTACCAGAGGGTATCAACTGGTGCAGGATTTCGCAACCATCCACAATCAGCTATTGACAAATATTGAACATGTCCCATGTACAGTTGATTTACCATGATTTACCTATGAAAAATGGCGATGGTCCAGTTCGCAAACGGTTAGTTTACCAGCTCAAACATCCGGGCCGCCCAACGGAGCAGGACTTCGATGATGACGATGCATCAGGTGCTCGGCCGTGGGCGAACGACCTATGGGATGAAATCCGGGATTTTTGGTCGGTTGATGTAGGTTGTATCATCCCCAGAATTGACATCTAACCTAGATCCGAGGAGCGATTCTAGTGAACCACATATCAAATCATATCAATACCTAATCCAACCACTTTCAAGGTAGCTCAAAAGAACCTTAAGTACCTTAGGCCCAAAGCCAATTGGCTTTGGATGGCTTCACAAAAAAAGGACCTTCCAACAGAGCCACAGATTTGGGCATTTCTACTTGGTGGCTCATGTTCGGTAGTTTTTACTCGGATTCCACCAGGAAACACTGGGAATTCATAGTTTTTTCACCCAGAAAATTGGGGAAACCAACCATGATATGTGATATGTGGATATAAGAGGAATATATAATATAGTGGAATGATAATACTTGTGCTTCACTCCGATTAGTAGGCGAGTTGGTTCACCCCAGTTCCAACTGGACTTGCGGCTACCTTACAAAAATCACTGGGGTAACAACCCATTGCTGGGGTGAAACAGCAAGTAGTATCACTCCCATGAACCCACGCAGTTTGCAGCAGTTTGGGTTGATGTGGTGGCGTCGGTTTGGAGGTTGGTTGAACTTGCCGCACTTGGGGAATATGAAGGAGATTTATCATGATTTATCCCTTCCAAGACAGTTTTTGAGTGGATAGGGACCAGGTAGGGGGCCAACACTTCAGGTGTTTTTCTTAGCCTCAGGGCTTGACATGACATTTCCGCATCCGCAAGCAAGGTGCTACTGCTCGATTGATCCCGAGGCGTGGGGTTTCACATCAAGTGCAACATCCTTTGGAAAAGCTGTAGGACAGACTGCTATTCCCCATAGAATAGTGGTTTTAAATGGTTTAAATCGTGTTTGTCTTTTTAGGGCTTATCATTTGACTTGAAGACATTCCATCAACTGGTTTACAATTTCGTTATTATCCGTACGAGGTCAGGCCCACCCAGTTATGTTTGTTGGTTTATTGGTTTACAGCTCAGTAACTAGTTCGCTATATCCCCCAACCCTTGTTCACCAAGTTATGACTGTCAACTTAAAGCTATCATAAATCAGCTCTAGATCCCTTTTGAAACACCATGAAATCACCATTTAATCCCCATTTTTCTTGGTTGAATCAGGTGAAAAATCACTAGATTCATCATGATTCATCCATTTTCCCATGATTCTCGCTGGTTAATGGGGGAACCTCACCGAATGAGTGGCTCAGGGCAGAGGAAGAGACCGAACGCCGAGGAGGGGCCTGTCGGCTGCATAGGGCATGGCAATGGGCATGGCCATGGCACCAGGGTGATGGCCAGGATTCTATGGCCAGATGATTATATGGCCTATATATATAACTGATTGGTGGTTTGGAACATTTGGATTATTTTTCCATACTATATGGGATGTCATCCTTTCCATTGACTTTCATATATCTGGTTGGTGGTTTGGAACATGAACTTTATGACTTTCCATACTATATGGGAATGTCATCATCCCAACTGACGAATATTTTTAAGAGGGGTTGAAACCACCAACCAGATATATATATTTTTTGTCATGCTGCATACTGAAGCGGACAATCGCTGCGGCAGGTTCAGCAAAATGAATTAATGCTCCTGCAGTCGTCAACCAGCAAAATCGGCGCCAATGGAGCGACCCATTTCTGTGCATGTCATTTGTAGACAGCGCTCACGGAAAAATGCTGGTAACTGTGGCAGGTCCACCTGGCAATCCACCGGTGGGAAGTGGTGAAGGAATGCTTCGGCCATGCCTTTACAAAGGGCAGGAGGGTATTCTTTTAATACCGCCGTTTTGTACCTGCCGTCCTCATCAACTATTGTCGCAGCACGCGGCAACTCCTTACGGATCATGTTCGCCCGCAAGTGCACTGGGAGCTCCGTCAAGTTGAGCGTGAGGAGGCCGGTTCGTTTGGTGCTCACCGCGCCAAAGAGACCTTGGGCACATTCTCGAAGCGCAAAGCCCGGAAGACGAAGAAGTAGCTGAACCAACGGAAGTCGCCAGATGCTAGCGGCTGATTCTTCTGCGGGCTCTCCCGGGTGCTCCAAAATGCCAAGCCCATCGGCCATAGCCAGAAGCATCATTGCGTGAAGACTAAGTCCAAGAAGGATATGGCCATCGTGGATCTGTTTCATCTCCCTGAGCGATAGGGATCGAAGTCCCCACAGGAACTCTCGGGTCCTGATGGCTCTGGGTCCACGTCGACCTTTGGCTTGGAGACTGCTGTCTTCTTTGCCCCTAGCAATCGACCACGTGCAACATGGTGGCCCGCTGAGCATCGCTAGGACCAAACCAGAAGCGATAGCATCGAGCCAAAATCGTTGCGTGGATGATTTGCTGATGTCACCCCACGTGCTGTCGATTACCAAATCAACCGACACCACCATGACAGGGCCCATCTGTTTGCGCTGGACCGCTTGATCTATGAACCATTGCAGGTCTCCCGGTCTCCTCCTCCCTGAGTAGGCGTGGAGGATCACGCGTTCTCGGAAATGAGGTCGGGGGCAGCGCGGCTCATCTCTTGTCCAGACAACATCTCTGGTAAGAAGTTCTTCACACCAACCTTCATATAGATCCAGTGGGTACATGTGTGTACCATCCGCAGTCTCATGGTCCTCATCCTGGAGGAATTTCCAGGAAATAGCCTCGCCCAATTGTCGCAAGACAGCATGGATCTGTTGTCGGGTGAAGAACACGTCCACTGTTGCCTCCTCAGTGAAGGCCTCAATGGTGTACTCCAAGGTTGTTTTCGTCATCGTCCATCCCACATAGTGACGCGTGATGACATTCTGCAGAACGGTGAAGAGGCCATCAGTGTCGGTGGTGTCAGTCTCATAGATGGTCAGGACCATGTCTTCGAACAGGGGCACATGGTGTTCCTCAGGCTGTCGAAGCACCTGCAACTGCAATTGCGGTCCTTGTGCACGTTGAACAGGAAGAAGACCATCATGTCGTTCTCGTAGTTCAGCATTGATTTTGGATCCCATTCCTGGCGCCAGTGTTCGGTGTGGTGGTCTGGAATTCAGAATCATCCGGCAGGTCCGGGATGTACGTAGATGTTGCTGGAGCTTGTCATGGCTGTGGTATTCACCAAGGCGGGCTTCACATGACGTGCCAGCGATCCATTGTCGTTCTTTTGCAACGATGCCATGAACTTTGAACAAATGCGCTCCTTCACCTGCTTTGGAGCGACATCGCTTCGCACAGTACATGCATCCAAAGTGTTGGGCTTGTTGCTCTGGATCAAGATTGGACTTGGTCGGTGCATATGTGAGTGTGCCATGCTCAATCAAGGTGTTGAAGATGTCATGATGGAGTCGACGCAAGAGGAGTTCATCTTCTACTTTCATTTGACTCAGGGTCGCTCCTCGCTGTAGGAGTGTTTTCCAATAACTCCTGTGGTAGCGGAGCACATATTCCCAGTCTTCAAAATGTTGGGAGGGATCGCGTAGCTTGCATGTGTCAGCGATCAATGTCCACAGCCAGGTCAGATCCTCCGCAATGATCTTCATCCAGTCATGATCAGCACGTAAGACTGCCCAAGGAGTGACCTGTTCACATTTGTACAAGAGCCCAAGATAGCGAAGGCGTGAAATCCTCAACATCACTTCAGGTGCTGGAAGTTGGGTTGCCGCCAGTACTTCACAATCTTGAAGTTTGGCTGTGTTGGGCAATTTGAGCAGTCTCCTGTAGAGTCGCAGGAAGGCCACCCTGAAATACTCCTTGGTTTTCTTGTCTTGGAATGTCCATGACTCCATTCCATACGTGATCTTGCTGGTGACGAGCGACTGGAATAGCTCACCCCTCCGTTTGGCTGTGAAGCCAGGGTTCTGGAAAAGCAGTTTGCGGTGCGATGCGAATGCTGCATTCCCGATGGCTATTCTGCGTCGTACTTCACGGTGCGATAGTCCAGAATGATGTGCAATACTACCAAGATGGGTATAGTGCCCAACAATGGATATGTGTTGCAGGCCATATTCTGTAAGAATGGGCATCTGACGGCCCTGTTCAGCACCGAAATATCGCAGTCGAAGTTTGCGAGAGCCCGCACCTCGAAGTGTGAAGAGAATCTCACTCTTGCCTCTGTCCAAGTTCGGCGTGACTCCATGTGATGTACACGTTTCCAGCAACACACTGGCGGCTGTGCTGGCTCGGCTAACCACTCCATCAGCTGTCTCGTGAGAGATCGTGAGGCACAGATCGTCCATCCAAGTTGGCCCTAAAAGGGTATGGTGGATCCTGGAGTTGGCTGCAGCCTGTGGATACAGCCCTGTTGCTGCTTCATCTTCAAAAACTTCAATGATTTGAAGGTCTGTCAAACGCTTCTCCACAATGTCCAGAATTCTGGCGAACATGTACCCAAACACCACATCAGCAAATGGGTCACCCGGTCTGCTGCCGATAAGTGTGTGAACTCGGTCACTTTGACCGTGCATGCGAAAGTGCGTGTTCGTATGCAAGGCTTGTAGAGCACGGCGGAGGTGCTTTGGCATCCCTGCCAGTTCAGTGCTGGCTGGAAGTTGTAGCAGGGCATGAAGGTCAGCAACTGCGTCTGATGGGAGATGCAATCTCGCGGCAACCTTGGCAAGAAGGCTATCAGGAATGTGGCCGCCAACCGAAATCGGTCGTAGGACCCGATAGAATGCTTCGCGAAGGTCAAGGAACACCAGTGCATGTGACTGTTTGTGATGCCGGGCTCTT
This sequence comes from Cladocopium goreaui, assembly GCA_947184155.2. NCBI lineage: Eukaryota > Dinophyceae > Suessiales > Symbiodiniaceae > Cladocopium > Cladocopium goreaui. The sequence continues at coordinate 790,651 of CAMXCT020000702.1, read as the reverse complement.
CGGGCTGCAGCACGGATGTAGTGAACCCCCATGGAGACAGGTATATGCTTTCGGCCTCCAATCTGGGCCGTCTGTAGGAACGATTCATATATCGTCGACTGATGATCACGAACAGCTCGATGGACAGACTTTGCCAGGTGCGAGCTGATGAGTAGGGAACGATAGGATTCACAGCGGTGCTGCGGTCCTTTTCGTTTCCATGCTGCCACTAAAGTGCCTCCTTTGTGCAGCAACGCTTCTTGTCCATGTGTGCACAGCTTGACCAATTGGCTGTGCGCAAGTCTGGCCAGAGGAACTGGAAAGTGTTGACAAAGCTCTGGAGGAATGAGGTCTTCACCCACAGCTTTATGATCTTTTACTCTTCTGAATGCTCGCTCAAGATCTGTGAGTGTTGGAATGTCTCCGGCTTGTAGACATAGTTCTTGCTGCATGAAGGCATCCAACTGTTGACACCACAGGTTTCTGAGCTCCTCCATCTCCACACGTTCTCCACCTTCCATCGCTCCAAAGAATCCTATCCATTGGTCCCTGAGGTCCTCAGGACTGGTACAGGGTTCGCCATCATCCTTCAAGATTTGCGGCAGAGGCGGCATCTTGCGCAATTTCGGATTGGTGGTCCCAATCAGAGGTTTGAGCGTGTGAAGAATCTTGGAGGCAGCGCAGTCTTCAGGCAGGTCCATGATGGCAGTCTGAACAGCTCGCTTTTTGGCTCGTGCCAAGCGATTTCGGAGTATCCGTGCTGTTCTCCACAGTTGCAATCGGTTGCACATATAGCGGACATGCAAAGTGGTACCATATCTCCAGGTTGTCCATGTGGCGTCTTCTGTGGGAGTTCTGCGCCAGCCAGTAAAACACTGAGCCAATAGCTCCATTGTGGCTTGTCTTCGAAGCCGTCGACCTTTTCGTTGTAGAGCTAGCTTCTCAGAACGGATGTTCCAGGTCTCCTCATCAATGAAGCTCTTCTTGGGACCCTGCCGAATGGGTGGACAGTGTTCATGAAGAGTTTGAAGTAGATGTTGATTGAGATGGTTCACTTGTGTCTCGATGTCAGTGCGCCACTCGAGAGGTCGATATTGCAGAAGTGCATCACGAATGTCAGCTTGTGGGATCAGTTGTCTAGCATGACCTCGTGTCTTCTGGATGCTCACGGGCAGTGACAACTCTTCTGTCCACTCAACCTGAATGGCCGTGGCAGTGTGGTCGCCCAGATGTCCAAAGTCCAAATTGATCAGGTTCTCTGAGAATGCGCACCACGGTTTCCAGCTGCAAGGAATCAGGACATAGTCGATGCGATGTAGAGAACCGTCTAATGGACTGGTCCATGTGCCTTGTTCTCCTCGGTGGACTTCTGTTGTAGAGGGTGCAAGTAGTGCCTGTTCACTCAGAAAATCTCTGAAATAATCAGTGTTGACCGACGTCTTGTCATCCAAGGAGAAGACGTGATGGTCATCAGCAGGCCCAGTTGCAGCATTGGCGTCCAACATCACTACGAGATTGTCCCGTGTGACATGGTCAGCAACAACTTGAGTCAGGTTGCTCCACCAACTTAGTCTGTCTGGGCCAGGGGTTCCACTGTGTGGCGCATGGGCTGCAAGCAACCAAAGATCAATGTGCTCGTTGAGGAGATGCACAAGCAAATGTCTTGGGGCTCGGGACACAACCACAAAGTCGCCTCTGCTGAAGTAGCCCGGCTTGCCATTGATTTGGAAATATGGCTGTGCCATGTTGATCCAAAGTTCAATTCCAAGTTGACCTTTGTCGCCTCCTCCTGCAAGACGCAGCACATTTTGATGTAGAGATGAACCTTCTTCTGTTCTGCATTCTTGTAGACCCATGATGTTCAGTCCATGGGCTATGAATTGCTCTCGCACATAGGAGAGTTTGCCTCCGTAGCCCTCGTTGCCTTTGTAAAACGTCTGCACATTCCCTGTGGCCAGACTGAGTGTAATTTTGGCTGTCGAAGAACGTCTTTGTGGTGGTGCGTGCTCCTCTGTCGATGTTGGTGGTGGCAAGTCAACTGGAGCAACATCTAGACCTCTTTTGGTCAGTGTAGGCATGTCCGGTTGGTCTGCCACTGCCATCCATAAATGAGGGAGGACATGTCGAAAATGCGGCATATGGACCGGTTGTCGGGGTAGACAAAGATTGGAGCTGCCTGCAATCTTCGCAAGGTGGTCTACAAGCTCGTTGTACGGGTCTCCCGTATGGCTCTTGACATGCTCAACGCGGAGGGAGTCACCAGGCAGATAGGCAGCAAGCGCCTGATACACTGCCCGTAGATTGCGGTATGGAGCATTGAGGTCAGCAATGTCGATCCTCCCCGCAGCCTGATCTCCTGCAAGACAAGAGTCTGTCAAGAACGTCGTAGGGACTCTGTGGTTCTGTGCCAACCTCCACATGCCGGCCCAGAAGAGGCCCTCAGTTTCGGCCGCATCGGATCCGATCTTGTCAGTGCCTATGCAGTGTGAGGCCTGTTCTTCACAGAGCACGACTTGACACTGAATGCCGATGAATTGTATTTTGGATGGCTGTTGTGGGTCTTCCGCATACTCTTCAGCAAAGACTGCAAATGCCCATGAATCACTTGTATCGTTTTCTGCCACCCAGAGTGGTGGTTTGTGACGATGCCTTGTTTGTGATGAGCCATCTGTGTAGACAAGGTATCGGTCAATCCTTTGAATCGTTTCACATGAGTCAAGTGCTGCTTTGATGAAGTCTGGAAGGTCAAAGACAGTGTAGTCTTGCCAAAGCCATTCTCCTTTGTCATCAAGGAAAGTTGTCAACGTCTCAATGTCAATCTCAAGGAGGCATTCAGATGGCTCTGGCAGATTCTTCAAGGCCGGGAATGGCGGGGTCATGTCCACTTTTGTCGGTTGGCGACTGGGCCATGGTGTTCTTGCTCGTGGACGATATGTTGGAGCATCATGGTTTGGCGAAACATCTTCAAAGTGTACGCAAGTAATGTGCTCAGTCCATTGCTCCTTGAGGTGAAGAACTGCCTTCGAGAATCCTTGCTGGCAAAGAAATTTCATGTGGTCAATCTCACTGAAAGGGTGAGTGGTGACCTGGGTCAGCACTGAAAGGCTGTGCGTGGTGTCCTTGTTGCAGTATACATATCGCCACTGTTGCGATGCTGTTGCTTCTGCAAAGTGTGCGAAGACAACGTCATGGCCACCACAAAGAAAGATCTTGCACGAGATTCCCCATGCGGTGAGTTCTTCTTCAACATCTGCCGCAGAGTAAATTGATGGAGTTTCTATTGCCTGTGGCAAAAATCCCGCAATGTGATCTGGTGCATCATGGACAATTTGAATCAAGATGGTCGAGGTGTCGACTCTCCAATCTTCAGGTCGGCAGTCTCCAATGGCTGGAAAGATCTGGCTATCTTGCGGCCACTGACCTTGAGCCACCGTGTCAGTTGTTAGGCGCTCGCAAGATGCCTCAGCACAGGGGCCTTTGGTGACCAAGGCTGACAACTGGAGGAGTACTGGTCCTTCACCTGTGGGTTGGACTGCTTGCTGTGGACGTTGGGTGAGTGTGATCTTGATTCCATATCCACTTCTTCCTGGGATGGGTCGACCCAGTTGTAGGATCAAGGTGTCAAACCAGGCATTGCATTGAAACCTCGCATTTTCTCCAGTGCATTGTCCATGAAGTCCAAGAACCAAAAGGATGTTGTCGAGCAGAATGTGTTCATGCGTGGTGATGGCCATGATTCGGAAAGGGGTCTCTTGCATCAGATCCTCATCAAAAACGCTGACGACTGATGTGACCCAATCTGGTCTAGGATTCTGCTCAATGACAACATGGCAGCAGATATCTTGTGCCTGTGTAGCAGGAGTGGGTCGTACCAAGCTAATTTCAACAGGTGCCCCTGGTTGAAGATGGTCTTGCCACGTCCTGAGAATGACATCTTGCCACTGCGTGTAGTCCGGGTAAAGTCTGGCTGTCCTGAATCGATCTCCATGAGGCCGGTGCCAGGTGTGATCGACGAACCAGATAGCCACTGTCGATGACGGAGATTCATCTTCCCACGCAAATGACGCGAATTGCCAGTGCAGGTGTATGTCTTGGATGACTTCCGGCTGGCCAAGAATATCTCCTTGTCCTGGGACAAAGGGAGCTGCATTGGCATTGAAGGCAAATCGCGTTTGTTCACCATTTGGTGGTGGGAGACCCAGAGCATGGCAATGTGGTTTGATCTCTGTTACGGGGTCTGTCCGCATGTGTTGCGATGCTTGCATGAGCATTGTCGCATCATCTGTCGGAATCTGTACATGGAGTTCGAGATGTTGGCCATGAGTGCATTGCCACGGTGCATGTTCCGGCATTTGTTGTTCTCCATGATATCCTCTGCATATCCAGTCTTCGCGTGGGCAGTCACTTTCATGATCTTGAAACCACAAAAATCTGTCAAAGTCAAGGATGGAGGGAACCAGTTGAGCAAATCGATCATGAAGTGCTCCATGAAAACTGCTGAGTAAAACCGCAGCTTCACCTGGATGTTCATGTTGTAAAATGATTACGTGTCCTCCATGTCTTTGGTGAGGTTGTGGTCGCGGAGCTGGTTCAACAAGGATGAGTTTCAAGGGCCAATGAGGATGTTGTCTATCTCTCCATAGGCTTCTCAGTTGTTGATCCCATTGTGCAAGATCTTGTGGTAGCGCAATCGTCCTGTGAGTTGAGCATCTCGGAAAGTTGAGAGCGCTCAAAAACCAGGTGTCTACAATATATATATATATATCATAGAAAAATGGGGATTAAAAAAGATAATGATGAATATGATAATATATGGGATTAAAACACTTACAGATTGGAGTAACTATGTTGATGATATCTATCCCATATGCGAACCATGATGCTGGTATATTTACCTACCAACACTGGGTGATTTTGATCATCCTATTCAGATAAGCAAAGTAATCCGAGGATCAATTCATATCAATTCTATGTTGATAATCATTGGGATTTTTGTTGTGATATATAAAGTATAGTAACATAAATTAACAATAATTGAGATAATCCATAGAAAGAAGATAATCCAAGTGATATGTGTATGTATATATATATATGATATTACAGTAATCGGATTTTCCGATATTAGAGAATTAGATAAACACAGGATATTAGAATTAGACACCAACAGTAGGTGGATTTGCGGTGATATATCTGATTATATATATATATATATATGCATATATAGCCTGTATATAACTCTGTATATATATATAATATCATCATTGGGATTAATGTGATATTATTGTGAGATATCAATGGGTTATAAATCTGGGTCAGAAAAAAGTGGTGACGTCACTGTAAATGGTAAGGAACGGTAAGTATCCACAACTGGCCCAATGGGAAGTCGAGGGGCCCAAATCCCATTGATGGTCCCATAAAATAGATGATTTATCCAGTAAACATGGTGATTTTCCATAGTTATGTTAGTTCACTGGAGGGTATTCCGGTATTTTCTGCCTGTCAAATGGTAAATTTTGGGTATATCCCCCATCTTGAGACAATGCTGCGTACCAAAATGGCAGTGTCCAACGGGCAAAGATTGTTCACACCCCATGGTTCCATGGTTGCGGGATTCATACACATTTTGAAATGTGTAATTACTGTACATGATTCCATGATGTTGTTTTAGTTGTTTTTAGTCATGAGCTTCATAAATGTCCTTTTTATTTTTTCACCTAGTTGATTGATGAATAGAAGAGTACAGCCTCAGTTGTTCCTTACAACCAATGGTTCAATGGTAGGTACTATGACCAAACTAGTCATCCCATTTGAAGGACATCATTGATGGTTCAATCCAGACATTTGATGTTTATATGGACCCCCATGTGTAGAACTTGACTCTCACTGTCATGCGAAGAAGCACAGACACACACACACACAAAAAAAAACATTAAGACCGTGAAGAATCTGACTCTTCCATCTCCGGTAGCTTGGGTTCTAGATATTTATTCACCAGATTTGATTAGGTGAAGTAGTGACATCCCATTTTTTTTCAGTGGGAATCTCGGGGTCCTAAAAAACCGGCACCCTCCATTTTTCGGTTGGTTCCAATGGAGCTCTCCAGAAATAGGTTGGTACCCCTAGTTATCATCCAGCGAGCTTGGGGTACCCCTATGACTGAGGAAACCCCATGAAACCCCAAAAAATGTTCCACCTGTTCGTAAATGGTTTATCCCATTATAATCCCATTATTTACCAATAGTTACCATCTGGTGCCATTGATGAAATGATATGTTCCACCTGGCCACCTGGCCCATCGCAGGAGATCGTACCAAGTTCAGTCTCTTTCTGCGCACCTACATGAAACTCTCTGGCTACATCGATGCTCAGGCTCTTGATGTGTCAACTCGTTGGACGCTGCCATTGGTACCCAGCGTTATCTCAAGATGAGGGATATACCCATTGAAATACCCCAAAGAAAAACCATTTTAACAGGCAGGGAATACCGGAATACCCTCCAGTAAACGTTTACATAACTATGGGAAATCACCATTTTGAATAGGCAAATCATTAAACTAAATGGACCATTTTCAATAGCTAAGTAACAAATTACCAAAGGGTAGTTGAAGAGTTGGGATTGGTAGCAACAAATGTGTTGCGACTTGAGCGGCTGAGTTCGATAGCCGCTTTTTCTTGATGTTTACTTCCCCATATGCGAACCATGGTGCTGGTATATTTACCTACAAAACTGGGTGAATTTTAAGGCAAATGTTGGTAAATATTCCATACATGGAGCATATGGCTTTGGGGATTATACTACCCTTTAATATCCTTTAATACCCTTTATAATATATTGTCGATTATCACAATCCAATAATCCATTATTGAATATCCAATATTTGAACAGCCAGAAAATGGGAAGATCACTAGAGCAGTTCATCTTACAAGCAAGGAGAGCTTCTCTCAGTTGTTTCCGCGGTTTGCCACCGAGAGACCGGCAATTCATAGAAATTCGAGGTGCTTGCCATGAGTATATCCTAGAAGCTATACCCCCTCGTAATCAAACATGGTTTGCCAGAAAATCCTGCATTTCTAGGTGATTTTTTCCAGCTGTAAACCTCCATAGTAAATCGTTCGGGGATTTTCCAGCCATGTTTGATGACACCAGAGGGTAATTTCCATCGTAATTTCTCTATTTTTCCATCCCCAAAAACGCTTCTCCGGCACGTACTTGGCATGTTTGACAACCGATGGGACCGAAAAGTCAAAAACAACAAACAATTTGGTCTGAACATATAAACTACATATAAATTGCCTATATTCTGTGGTTGATAATGAAGAAAAAACATATTGTCCCCATGTATATAGCTTGCTAAATCCCTGCAAACTGCGCCTACAATCCATAAAATCTCCGATGAACTCCCGACAAAACACATCACCATCCTACTTATCCTCCGATAATCCAAGATGGCTTGCTGGCAAACGTCCATGTAGTTCGAGGATTTTCCAGCCACGTTTGATGACACCAGAGGGTAGTGATGGGTAGTGAAACCCCTATTCTTCTTAGTCATATTCATTACTCATCATTACTCCATGAATTTAAACATCCACAATCTCAGGATGGAAGCCTCTCCTTTAATTTTCTTTGGATACATGTCAATCACTCTCATCCAAAGATTTTTGATACATTTTAATTGTGTTATTGTGTTGGAGTTTTCTCTTGTTTTGGTGTCAACTCATTCATCGGATTCCCTCGGATTCCGCGATGTCGCGCAGGATATGCCTTTGGCCCTGGATGAGGAGGATGTCCAGCAGGCCGGTGATTCCTTACGGAAAAATGTGATCAAAATGATGGTTTTACCGTAAGAACGTTGGTGATCAATGGTGAGTTGTTCGATGTTTTTGTTACTAATTCACCAACAAAAAATGGGATACACTCCATATAGAAAAGCGAAAAAAACATGCGATATAGAAGTGCTATATGGTGTATCATGGGATATCATGGGATATCATGGGAAATAATATCATATATAGTACTATATCCTCAAAAATAACATGAGGATATCGTGGGATAATATCATAATATCTGGTTTCAAAGATGTTTCAACCACCTCGCAATGTACTTAAGACGAAGGAACAAGAGGAGAACATGGTTAAAACGATCTGTTTGACGGTCAAAAGCCATGGGTTCCCTGTAGATTCGTTCCCTCCAAACCAGTGAAAATGAATTCCACGCATATATATGTCCATGCGTTTCATAAAATGTATGGTTTTATACCCGTATATACGCATAATATTTCCAGAACCAAACAAATTAAAAAAACATATCCAACCCGATGTTTCCTAAGAAGTTCCCCACCATATCAACATTTTACCAGATATGTCCGTTTATTTCCATATAGAACCATATATATATATATGGTATTCCCATATAGAACCATACACAGAACCATATATAGAACCATATATAGAACCATACATTTCTATGTATGTTATATATAGAACCATATATGCCATATAAAACCATATATGCCATATAAAACAAAGAACCATATATTATATGTCCATACATTTCTGTATAGAACCATATATTTCCTTACATGTCCATATATTTCCACTGGTTGGTGGTTTCAACCATTTTTCATTTTCCATAATGTATGGGATAATCCTTCCCACTGACTAATATTTTTCTAGATGCATCCAGATTATGTTTAATTCATTCATCCACAGGATCCCGCAAGAACCACATATATATATATATATTTCTGTATAGAGCCATATATTTCCATACATTTCCATATATTTCCATGTAGACGCGTATATCATGACTCACCATGTAGACTATACCCAATGGGTGGTGTGATCCCCACTGAGCATATGGATAGGTCCAGAGGTTTAAGATGCACTTGGGAAACCTGCTGGCCATTCGCAACATGTCGGGAGCTCCGGCCTGGGAAAGTCTGGGGATGTGGAAAAACCTTGGAGAAATTGGGGAAACATGAATGAAATTCTGCAGGATTTCTGTCAAAACATTGAAGATCCGAACCCAGGATATTGGAAATTTCACTCACCCGTCAGTTTCTCATTGGTTTGGAACTGGTCCAACGAGTTCTTGTTTTTCATCATTTTGAATTGGCGAAAAAAGTATCAGCATCTTGAAGTAATGAAGGATGTTTAGCGTTTTCAATTTTCACAGTTCCCAGTTCCTTCATCAAAAATTTGGTTGGGAAATCCCCCGAGTTAGCCATGGAGGTTTAGTTGGCTGGGAGAATCATCGGAGGGTATATCCCATCAATATCCCATTGAACCTCCATTTATTCCACTCATATCTCATGAAATCATTGTATATATATGATTATAATATGATTATATTATATGTACATATATATAATATAATCCATTATATGATTAATATGTGATATGTACTATATGATTAATGGATATATATCATAAAAATCCATGAAAATCCAACAGAACTCAGTTCCAACATGTTGACCTCATAGAATCACGACGAGTTGACCTCACCAAATCTCGACGAGCGCAGTCTGATTTCTTGCGGAAGTTCATCAATCCGTAGCTACAAATTGTTTCTATAAAATAATTTAGAACATGTTATATATATATATATACATATGGGCCTATTATATAGTTATATCGGGGTTTCCTAAAAAAGGGTTTCTATACTACATGGTCAAATTTTGGAGGATTTGGGGGTAGCCCCATTTCAGGAAACCTCCATATACAATATATATATATGAGTAATATGCAGCTTTAAGATAGAACATGTTGGAAGTATACCTAAGATGAGTTCCTCTTTTCTATTGTTGATGATTATCATTTAGCACCAAAACACATCCATATTGGCAATTGTATTGTATCACTGCATTTCTACATGATGGCCCTTCCCAACTATAAGTTGGTTTATTTACCCCATTTCTACATGGGTAGTTCGTTAATGTTCGTTGTATCCCCCATAAACCCTAGTTAACTAACCAAGTGAAATAAACCAACTTAGCTATAAATCGGTGAAATCAGAAGTTTTCCCAGCTGGGTTTTGCCGAGGCTCCCATTCCCGGTGGTGCCTTGGTTTGCGCATTTTTTCCGCGGAGCATTGAAAGCTATGGATTCCTGTAGCCAATAGCTGGATGGTTTATTTCAACATCCAAAATAAAGGATTTCGGTCCCGGACATACAGTTAGAACATGTTAGAACCTCTTTTGGAAAAACAACACGATGTATGGATTGGTCGGGTTCGGAGACTTAGAACCTTCTGAAATCACCACAGTTGGAACCCACTATGTATATCTATATATATATTATGGTTGTGCCCTTGCGAGTGCTCACACTTACCTCTTGGTATACATACATTTATTCACAAGCACACATTTATCATGTAGATGCTTTTGTAGATGAACCCATGTTGTGCAAACTCACCAATGTCTGTGCCCTTGCGAGTTCTCACAGTAAGAACCTAGTGTCAACGAAAAGACCTCACAGTTAGAACCCTGGAAGGTAAAAGGTTCTTACTGTGAAGGCTTTTTGGGGTTCTAAGTGTGAGAATGCAAATTGTGGAAAAAAAGGTTCTAAGTGAGTGTCTAGCACTGGGGGTACCCCCATGGAGACACCTGAAAAGTTGGGATTGTCCATATGTTCAATTTGACAAGACCATAAATGATAAAGACAATCTGGCATTAATTGCTGGTTTGGTGGTTTGGAACATGAATTTTATGACTTTCCATATATTGGGAATAATCGTCCCAACTGACTACTATTTTTCAGAGGGGTAGGTCAACCACCAACCAGATTGTGTTGAAAAATACGTTTCGCTTATTTGTTTTGAACATGTCCATGGCAAGATGTCTGAGATAAATATGTTGTTTCTCTAAAAGCAAAATAAACTCCATGCAACCAAAAACATGTGGTACTATAACCACAATTGACCATACATTTCCAATATATGATAAGTGAATTGCGGCTAGGTAGTTTTTTCAGTATGGGCTTAGGAGGATGTATTATTTTAAAAAATTGGAGGGATGGGATTAAATAAAGTCCAAGAGAGTTGCACCATTGAAAAGTTGCACGTTTTCCTACCAACACTGTTAATGTGGTAAACCCAATAATGAACCATTCCCAATAGAGATGTATCAAATTGATTCAAATTGGGTATACCCTCTGGTTATTTAACAGTTCGCCATGGAAAATCACCATTTTTAGATGTGTTATAGCTAGGTAAACCATCTATTTCTATGGGCCATGGCTTCAATGTCGCTATGTTTGTTTACCAGAGGCTTACTAGCAATGGGATGATGTGACACGAACCGGATGGATGGTGAACGTTTACAGAGCTATGGAAAACATGGACCATTTTCAATGGGTAAATCCACTATTTCTATGGGCCATTTTCAATGGACAACATCCCATGAAATATTCCATTTATAGATGATTTGCCTATCAAATATGTTGATGTTAATGTCAAATCCGGATTAATAAACCCCTGGGCCGTTTAATTGCTGGGGGGGGTACCATCTTAGTTACAGATTGCGACAGATTGTCACTATTTCATACTATTTCGGGGGAAGCCTTCTAATTAATCAACCGCGGGATATCGGGGGTTTATTAATTTGGGGCTGACACTAGCTACAATGTGGGGCCCCCTAGATAGCTAAGATAGCCAAGTTGGCTTATAACTCGAATAAGTATGGCTTATGAATGATACTTGCAATGATACTTAATGGGGTCAATAAACCAACTTATAACAGGAGGGGCCCACGGCCCACATTGTACGTTAGTGTACTGTTTGGTATGCCTCAAATTCGCAAGAAAAAAATCGCTGGGCTGAGGTGCTTCAGATGATCACGCCGGACAACAGCTTCAAAGATTTGCCAATGCCAGACTCCAGGCTATCCTTTGGCGGTCAATACTTGGGGATCAAAACTGGTGGTGAATCATCAAGAATTTGGATCCGTAGATTTGCCGAAGCACCAACGAGCCCTTGGAAAAATGGCTTTAAGCAGTAGATTTCGATTCCAACCTGGGTTTTTTGTTTTTTTCGTGAGGGTACTACACATTAGATGAACATTTGATGCAAAACAAATAGCAACTGGTCAGTGGTTTAATCCTAACAGGTAGATAGACCTGGAGACAATAGATGGATAGATACGTAGATAGATAGATCATGATAGATCCATATATCCCTGAAGTTTGATTGCCACATATTTACAATGATGCCCTCTGGTTATGTAACATAGCTATGGAAGCCATGGCCCAGTAATGGTGTTTGTCCATACAACCTGTTAAGTAACCAGAGAGTGTACATCATTAAGAAAAACCAGTTGTTGTTGCTTATATATATATATAAAAATCCCGTTAATCACTATAAATCTATAAAATATTCATAAATAATATTCACCATAACATATCCATAGGAACATAAATATCCATTAAATACTGTTTGGTGGTTTGGAACATGAATTTGATTTTCGATAATATATTGGGAATAATCCTTCCCATTGACTTTCATATTTTTCAGAGGGGTTCAAACCACCAACCAGCATTAAATAAATATCCATTAAAAGATGCAGATATCCATTAAATCCCCAAGTGAACCATTTTATTGGTCCATCTAAATCTAAGCACCGTTTCAGCCATCCGTCAGGTCTGTGCAAGAGATCTTGGAGACCAGGTGCCTGCGACAGCTGGAACATCCTCCACGAATATCTGGAGATTGGATTCCTTCGCTTATTTAGCATAGCTTTGGACAACGACTCATATTATAACTCATATTTTAAAAAATGAATAAAAATGATTCATAATGCCGTGATGCCCCATTGATGGAGGCTGTCCATAGCAATCTCTCCAGAGGGTAATTGGGTTCCATTCTACCGGGATCTGCGATGTAAATTGCAACTGTTGGATGCTGGTCTGGAACATTGTAGAACTTGGAACCACAAAATGACACTTTTTGGAGATTCTCATTCTACCAAGTACATCCAAGTACCTTGAAATTCAGTTCTTCGTATGTGTAAATTTCGTATGGTTCTATTTTTGTTTTAAGCTGTTTTGGCATGAATCCGGGGCTCATGCCATATTTTGGGGTTTCTTCACCATCACTAAGCCTTAAGAAAGGTTTGTTCACCTAAGTCACCACACTCCGAAGCATATGGATTTAAGGTGCATTGATTAATTCTCAGCTGTGTGGATATATATATAATGCATATACACATATATAATTATGCATACATATATAATTATGCATATAGATATTATTATGCATATATATAATTATGCATATACATAATTATGCATATATATATATAGGCTCGCACATATATATATATATGTTTAAAGGTGGATATGATCTTGTGAAATTTAAATATCCACAAACACCATATCCCAAAGTCAACGAAGTGACAAACATATCAAGCCCTTAATGCCCAAGACCTCACTTCCGACATGACCAAGGATTGGCAACAGGCAATAAATATCATTGGGTTCTCCATGATCAAACATATTGTTTCATCTAATATCTTATCATGTTTGATCGTGAAGAATTACTGGATATCATCTAATACTGGATATGATTTCTAATATCTTCATTATAAATATCTTATCATCTAATATCTAGATATTTCTAGATACTGAGTCCATATGAGTCTCTGATATCGTGTTTACCCTCTGGCAAACGTTGACATTTTGCGAACTGGAAAGATTCACCATGCTATTTTCATTGGTAAATCAACGAACTTTTGATGGCCATGGCTTCAAGTTCGCAAACTGTAAACGTTTACCGGAGGGTATCATATCAAATCATCTCCATCAAATTATTTCATGACCTTACGGTGATGTCACTGGCCGTGGCCGTAAGTTTCAGCTGTTTTCAGGTGAAAAAAACTGGGAAAGATTGGATGGGATTAGAATGGGCATTAAGTGTTTATGATTTATGATGGTTAATAAGGGTTTATAAATCTCCATCATAAATTACCAATTTGTATAACCACGCTTAACGTATTACTATAAATTATAATATTAGTTAACCATTATATATTTATTATAATTTATAGTGTTTATAATTGGTTAACCATGGTTAACGTATTACTATGAATATGAACCAATCAGAGCCATGAATGGTTTATAAACAGTCAATCACCATTGATTTTAACAATTGTGATGGTGTATTGATTCATGATTCGTGGAAATGATTATGTACTTATACACATGTATTTTTCCCTACTATAACCATCATGACGCCATTGATACGTAGTATATGATCAGGTATAACCATGTCACATTCACTACTATAATCGTAACCTACTATAACCTGCACTATTATGTAGGTTATTATATGTTATTATATTATTCTAATATTGATGGTCATTATAACCAGAAATTATATATTAAGTTAGTAATTAGCGACGTTTCCATAGACCAGACTGGCGCTACGGCACTGCTCGCTGTGCCTAGCGGCCCGCAATTGTCCGCGATATATATATATATATTAAGTTACTAATGAATATTATATACTTATTATCACCATATATTATAACCAATATGAATATTATTACTATATTAAGTAATTATATGTTACTAATATTATACTTCAGCTTCAGCGATGATTTACAGATCACCTACGTCGTTTGCCGTCAGACCTGCTTCCATGGCCCGCTCCACCTCGTCAGTTGCCTCGAGGGACGGGAGGCTTCGAAGGCACCAAAGAAAAAGGATAAGAAAAAGGCGGTTGAACCAGCAAATATTAGGGCAGTTTTTTACCAGCAATGATGGGATTATAGTATGTTATATTGGGTTTATGGATTCTGGATGATTCTGGATGATTCTGGATGATTCTGGATGATTCTGGATGATTCTGGATGATTCTGGATGATTCTGGATGATTCTGGATATGGAACATGTTGAACATTCAAATGAGGTTCTATCTTTAGCCAAAAAGTGGTGGGTATCGAATTGGTAAAACTTAGAGCAAAATGGTCGTAAACCATGAGTTGGTGATGGGCAGTGATTGGATACTACCCCTTCATAGTTTAACATAGTTTAATAGCTTGTTGTGGGAAAAAAACACCATTTTCAACAGGTAAACCATCTGTGTTTTTTTTGGGGGCTATACTAAATTAGATCTTCCAAGATTGACCCCAGAAAATCGAGGAATCGGTAACTGTTCGAAAGGTTCAACTGGTGAATCTTGGGTAGTTTCATCAGTTTGATCAAGGGGATGATCTACGTTCACCAGCTCAGAATTTTTCACTTTTTGCCACGGGTATCTGAGTATCTGAGCTTGGCACTGTTGACATGATATTCAGGGATTGGGATCATTATCCTATCAACACTGTTAATATTATTAACGCTATTATCCACATGACATTAATTACTATGATATTATAATATTACTATCAAATTCATTCATTGTCAAATTATGATTAACACTATCAACCACTATCAACCTCAACATGATCCAGCAACATCTTGGTTTTCCCTGGTGGCCTAACTAGCAACCACGAGGCAAATTGACCTGGAGATACGACGGGAGAAGCCGGTGAGATGTTTTGCACAGGTGGGCTCTGGGGCGGCCTGGGCTCCATGGGCTCCATGTTCAGATCTGGGGGGCTTCCTGAAATAGGGCAGTTTTTTTTATCCCAGTTTTCATCCACTTTCGAAACAGGTTTTTTCCATGTAAACCATCGTGGGGTACCCCCATGACTATGGATGACTATGGAAACCCACAGCATGGTTTTGATGTTTTGATACTGTGGATGAGAGAAATCCCCAGTTGGTAGATGGTTTAGCTTACTATAGTCCTATTCTTTACACTGTTTGATACAGTTACCAATAGTGAGCAACTGGGCCATTTTGCAAGCTGAACAACGGAATAACATATCCGCTGGTTATTTCACACACACACATATATATATATAATTGTGGAACTACAATATTTATAGATGATTTATGATTATTAGCCGAACAAAACAGTTGTGTTTTCCATAGCTATAAAAATATAACCCGATGGTATCAAATTTGGGAGACCTGCAATTCGCAACCTCCAAAGATAAGAAATTGGGGCCAAAGATACCAAGACAGATGAGGATCTGTATGAGTCAATCGTTTGCGGCAGTAGAAACTCTTGAAATCAAGCTGGAAGCTCAAGTATATAACCATGCTGAGAATACATATGTATATATATATACACACCCTCTGGTTATTTAACATAGCTATTGACAATGGCCCATTTATAGATGTTTTTTGATGCTATTATTAAAAAATGGTGATTCTCCAGTTCGCTACGTAAAATAACCAGAGGGTAAATCCCATTAGATCCCATTAAACCACCATAAAATCCCATTAAATCTCATTAAAACCCATTAAACCACCATAAAATCACCATAAAAATCCCATTAAATCTCATTAAACCACCATAAAATCCCATTAAATCTCATTAAAACCCATTAAACCACCATAAAATCCCATTAAATCTCATTAAAACCCATTAAACCACCATTAAATCACCATTAAATCACCATATATGAATTTAGTATTTCTAGATGGCCCATGGTTCAGCGTGATGGTGAACCCCATTCCGACCTCCAAGTCCTACATCCTCCGAAAATGGCCTTTTCACTGCAGGATGGGGCCCCAGTTCGTTAGCTAAGTTGGTTTATACCCCTGGTGAACTAACATAGCAATGGAAAATCACCATTTTTAATGGGAAAATCCACTATAAATGGCCATTTTCAATAGCTATGTTAGTTCACCAGAGGGTAACTATAATAACAATAGCTGGTTGGTGGTTTGGAACCATGGAATTTTGAATGACTTTCCCATCATATTGGGAATGGAAAAATCATCCCAACTGTTACTCACTCATATTTTTCAGAAGGGTTGAAACCACCAACCAGATAGTGTATGATACTTGTAGCTATATTTAGATGGGGTTATAAACCAACTTATAACTGGGGAGCCCCATCCTGTGGTATACAGCAACTTCACATATAGTCTGAGATACCGTAGAACCCCCTAAAGAGATAGAAGAGTCAATTTCCCATGAAACTATAGTGGTAAATTATATACTTTTTGTGTCATTTTTGAGACTACTATATGGGTATGGGTCAATACCTATAGATACATTTTTAGTGGGATGAACATCCATTTACCAGCTATTTTGGGGTTCACTAGGTACCAGGGTTTTGACCCATCCCCATATGGAATATCCATGAACGTCCACCGTTTAGTTCAACGATCATCCCGAATTATTTTTTCACATCTCCCGTGAAGACGAAACTGCCCAGGTGGAGCCGTATGAAACTCTGGTGGAGCATACTCAGCCCGGTGACCTGAGGAAGCAATGGTAATCCATGATTCATAAATAGATGAATATGATTGAATATGGTTATTATTATATTTATATGTATGTATTACTGATATTTTACAGGATGGGGCCCCAGTTCGTTAGCTAAGTTGGTTTACAACTATAATAACAATAGCGTACAATACTTGTAGCTATATTTAGCTGGGGTTATAAACCAACTTATAACTGGGGGGGCCATCCTGTAATTATTCGATGATATATATATATATATTGTTATATGATTAATAGATTGATGGTGGTTATGATGAATATATATATATATACACATACACATACCTTACTGATTATAATATGATAATATGATGACAATATTCCATATGATGAGATTATAGATGATAGTATGATGATTACTATTAGCTCTATTGCATTATCACTATTGTTATGATGGTATTCACTATTCATCTATTAATCACGATTAGCCATCTATTGTTATCTTGTTATGATGATTATCTATTACTGAATATTATGATAATATGATCATGATATATGAACATATATCATGATATTCCATATGATGAATATGGTTTTGATGGTTTTAATATGATCATTATTCCATATGATCATTCCGTATGACAGTAATTATGATCCATCTATTACTGATTATAATATGACAGTTATTCCATCATAGTAATGATCTAATCTAATGATAATGATGGCATATTGTGATCTAGTAATGATAATCTATGTTATTAAATTGCCATTTCAGGTTCATAGAACTTGGGGATATGTCCCCTGATACTTCGCCCTGAAAAGACTCTTTTTGCTTGGTAGGTACCTCCAGGTTAGGTTCCTGAAATGGCAACTGAATTGTTAAGATAAGTATGATGATCATTACGAGTTTTTCGAATGATCATTATCCAACATGTTAGATTGTGATCATCATGTAGTCACCTAATATTATGATCATTATGGTAAACAATATTAATAGTCTAATATAATTATGATCATGATACTAATTTCTTCTTCCTAATATTAACCATGGCCCCGGGTGTCACCATGGTAGATGTGAGGGGTCCCGACCATGGCACATCTTTTGGGAGTTAACTCACCATGGTTACATAAACCTCACTGCGACCTCACTGGAATCATAGTTTTTATAGGGAAATCATCCCCATTCATGGCCTTAATTCAGGTTAGTGAATTATTATAATTTACCCAGATATTCTGAACTGCACCCCCAAGTATTGTTGTTAGCAATCATGATGAATACGATCATGATGTTCCTGATGTTTCAGTTTATGGTCATTTACCACATAGTCAACTAAAAGTGAAACTGTTTGGGATCCACAGACCTTCCAGGTTCCAAATGACCCTCTGGTAATTTAACATAGCTTTTGAACATGGCCTCTTTATAGTTGATTTGCCCATCAAAAATGGTGATTTTCCACAGTTATGTTAGTTTACCAGAGGGTAAATCATATGAAAATGATGTGAACATGATGTGAAAATTGTATGAACGTGATATGAAACACCATAAAATGCTATATAATCATATTATAGAGAATGCAGTAAATGACAAAAAACCACAAAACATATGAACAAAAACAGAGAAAAACACTGAAAAACACGGGCCCTCACAACGTCCCACTCTCATTGTTAAGAAATGGGGATGTCCGGATCGAGGTTGGACGGAATTGGAGATCTTGCCATGACCGGGTGCTCAGAACTTGGCATCAATTTCTGGGGTGTGCCCTTCTTCCTCATGAGAATGATGATTACCCTCTGGTAATTTAACGTAACTATGGAAAATCACCTTTTTTTTATGGGTAAATCCACTATAACTGGCCATTTTCAATAGCTATGTTAAATTACCAAAGGGTAATGATGATTATATATGATTGATTATCTATGATTATCTTGACCATTATCCTGCTTATTTTATTGTTTTAGGGAATGACAATTTTGTGCGTCACGAGTGCCTACTGTACTGACCAATGTTGACCATGACCCAACGGATCAACCCTCGTTCACTGCCAGATGCCAGGAAACGGGCCAAAACTTCAACGTCTAAAAGATTGGGTTTTGCAGTGATTACTGGTTTATAACCCCCTATGACTACAGTGTTATCATGTCATATCATATATCATATATATATATATCTGGGTAAATTATAATGACCTCACTGCGACCTCACTGGAATCATGGTTAATAAGAGGAAACATCCCAAAATGGCCTTATTTCAGGTAAGTGAATTATTATAATTTACCCATATATATATATATATCATATCCTCCATAAACCCAAACGAATTCACCAAGTGAACTCTGCGAATCTGCCAAGTAAATCTAGGTCTCTGAATGCTCATCACTAGCTCAAATATTACCATAATATATCATATAATCATATCATATTCCAAAGATTTTTTTTAAACAGATTTACTATGATATACCAACTTATGAATCAAAGGGTAAGTTATACCAAAGGGTAAGTTGATTTACTACAGAATTATCAAGGCTCGGTAAGTTTACCAATCCAGTGATTTACCCTCTGGTTATGACTAACAGTTCGCCATGGAAAGATCCACCCATTTGATAGCGAACGGTAAACCATCTATTTCTATGGGCCATGGCATCCTCTATTAGCCATGGCCATGGCTTCCATGACTATGTTAGTCATAACCAGAGGGTAAATCCCATTAGATTCCATTAACCACCATGGTTATCCCATGGAAAATCACCATTAAACCACTGGTTGGTTGGTTACCAAAATCACCAAATGCTGGTTTTTTTTCCATTTTTAACAGGTAAACCATGGAAAATCACCATGTTTAATAGGTAAATCATCTATAAATAGCAATTTTTAATAGGTAAACCATGGAACATCACCATTTTATAGCGAACGGTAAACCATCTATAACCAGAGGGTGAGTTTATCACACCATAAATCCCATTAGATCATCATTAAACCACTGGTTGGTTGGTTACCATTACAGGACAGCGGCAGATCGCGCGCGCAACGATTCCCGGGGCCTGGTGACGTATGCCGGGAGTCCGTGTCCGGGTCCGTCCGTGCTGGGGAGCCACAAGCGGTTTTGGCTGGTTGAAGCATTAAACCAAGGTGGTTTTCCTGTGAAAAATGGTGGTTTTAACCAATCAGAATGGTTTTCCTATGAAAAAAGGTGGTTTTACCAATCAAAATATGTTTTTTCTGTGAAAAATGGTGGTTTTACCAATCAAAAAATATTTTTCCTATGAAAAATGGTGGTTTTACCATGTTTTACCAATCAAAATGGTGCTGTTAGCCAGGGTTGAACCAACCAAAATGGTGATCTGGTTGGTGGTTTGGAACATTTGGATTATTTTCCATAATATATATGGGATAATCCTTCCCATTGACTAATATTTTTTAAGATGATTAAAACCACCAACCAGTGATTTTCCATGATTTTTCTGTCAAAAATTGCGATTGAAGAAGGGAACTCAGGAGACAGAATGGGTCAAACAGGATGTTTTTTCGGCATGGAGTTTCCAGGTGGAGACAAAGCTCGGGTTTTTTTGACCACCCAGATTTGGAGATGTATATATCAAATCTGGTTATTTTGGGTTATTTTGGGTTATTTTTACCGGTCATTTTTCTCTATATAGTAATATTGAATTGCCAAGTTGGGAGATTTGGGGGGGACACGAGAATCTCGATGTCCAGCGAATCGAAAGAGATGGCGTTTATACTCAAAGCTTTGGTGCTTGTTGGGAACACCACCGAAGATGTCAAAGCATGCAAAGATGGGTATGTTTACCAACATGGATTTTCCAAGAGAGCTGTATGATATGAGGTCCACATAGGTCCACAATTTCAACGGAGCAGTCAACCATCAACTGAACCACTTCGTCCATGGTGGGATAAATAGGTTGAACAGCTATGGAAAATGGATGAACATGGCCCGTTTATAGATGATTTACTGTGATTTCCCTAATAGAAAGGGCAATCTTCCACAGCTAAGGTTAAATTACCAGAGGGTATATCATGAAGGGCCCACATGGTAGACTAAGTCTTTAAGTAGGTTCGTCGACTTGAAAGAACAACAGGACCGAGGACTGTATGGTAATATCAACCAAGAATTAATAAGCCCCTGGTCTACTAAGGTACCATATATGTGTAAAGGGACACATTATATCATATTATCGCTATTTTCGGAACCCCCCCATATTAATCAACTGAGGGGGTTATTAATCTGGAATTCACATGACACTTCCAACAAACACCGTTGGCAAAACACCAGTAAGTCGGCGGAATCTGGTCGTTGAATCCCAGTATGTTCAGGTAAATCCAGATGTTGAGTGGATCCAAAATTTTACTCAAGGAACTTGGAGATGGAAGATTCCTTTCCCCAAACCAATTGTTATATCATGTTGTGTCTAAATTGGTTTCACCCCATGTATCAATGGATTCGTTTATTGGGGAAAATCTCAACCGGACACCATCGATTTTCCCATTAAGATCATGGGGCTTTCCTGTAAAATTTCCCTTTAACCAATCCATTGATCATGATATACCCATGATATTGGTGATATACCCATTAATCACTGGCCATTTCAGGTTCCTAAATTGGAGGTACCTACCATATACAAGGTCTATGTAAGGCCTATGTAAGGGAATATTGCCACAAAATAAGGGAATATCCCCACAAAAAATGGCCTTAGATGGTACAGTACCTCAATTTTAGGTACCTGAATGGGCCATTGAATTATACATATCCATTATATACCGCTGTTTCTGGAGATGAAAGATAGATTCCTTCCCCTCCCACCTCGCGTAGCCGTGAGATGCCGTGAGGCCTTGCATGTGGACGAAGAGGTGGAGTGATGACACGGCCACGGTTGGGTTTCATTCCCCTGTGGGAATTGGGATATTAAGGGCTATTCATCCATCATTAGGTGAGATTCCCAGTATATTCCCAGTGTTTGAGTGTTTGCCCATACCCTGTGGTAAACTAACATAGCTATTGAAAATGGCCATTTATCATGGATTTACCCATTAAAAATGGTGATTTCCATAGTTACGTTAGTTTACCAGAGGGCAATTTCTCTTTGTTTTTTCAATTTGTTTTGTGAGTTGGTTGAATCCCGATGACATCAATGCACATCCCGTTCTATTCCATAACATCCCAAACCCAAGTGGATCCATAATTCGACAGCTGACATTTTCAATATATACCAATATATTCGAATATATATATATAAATCATTATATATCTACCACTGTATTCCCATTATATTTTCAAACCCATTTTCCCAGTAGTACCACACAAGGCGGTGGGGGAAGTTTGAAGGATAGGACACCTATAGGAGAGGTGAGTTGTTGTGATTCATGGGTGGCAGAGGGAACTGATGGACCGAAAGGTGGTTGACGCTCTGAGTCTATCTCTCCCTCTATCTCTCTATCCCTCTATCTCTCTCTGTCTCCTTCTCTGTGTCTCTCTCTATGCATCTATTTATCTATGCATCTATCATCTATCTATCTATCTGTCTGTTTGTCTGTCTTTCTATCTGTCTACCTGTCTATGAGTCAGTCTACCTGTCTATCTGTCTATCTGTCTATCTATCTGACTATCTATCTATTTGTCATCCCCAAATGGTAGGTTTATTATTGCGTTTGCATGCGTTTGCCACGTTACCAATCCATTTATCAATATTCCGTGCACATATAGTGAGTCGTAGAAACCATCCCCTAGTATACTACAGATACATACCATTACATACCCAATATATATATATATACATACATACATATATCCATTATATATCCATTATATATCCATTATATATCCATTATATATTCATTATATATCCATTATATATCCATTATATATCCATTATATATCCATTATATATCCATTATATATCCATTATATATCCATTATATATCCATTATATATCCATTATATATATATATATATCCATTATATATCCATGATACATCCATTATGGATCAAATAACCAACCAATGGACTGTTAATCATTGTCATTGACCATACTATATTCCGTCCATTAATGGATGAGTAATCGCTACCTATAACCCCCATGATGTATCTATTCAATACCAATAATGTTCGTAAAACAATAATAGACCACCCAGATTTTGGTATATAAAGTTTATAGCACCCATCAAAATGGTGATGACTTGGGGATGGTTTATGATTGTTCTACCCGCACAGGATGGGCCCCCCCAGTTATAAGTTGGTTTACAACCCCATCTAAATATAGTTATTTGCGTATCATACACTATTGTTATTATGGTTATAAACCAACTTAGCTAACTTTAGGGCCCCATCCCACATGATATTCCCTTTTTTTCAACGTTGGTCTCTGGTTCCAGGTGGCCTTGCCCTTCGCCAAACGTCACCTGCGCATTCGCTGCTTAGCCCTGGACAAGCACTTGACAGCGCAGGAGGTGATGTGGATGGCGGATGGCAGTCCTAAAATGGGGGTAGCCCTATGAATGGTTGGTTTTTTTCATCAAAATTCCTATTAAAATTGATGATTTAGGGGCTATAAATGGCAATTCTCCATAGCTATGTTAGTTTACCCTTGGCTATATATATATATATATACTTTATCATAAAGTGGATTAGAACGGTTATTATATATATATATACATACATATAATCCCTTCCCCCTATTAAACACCCCCAAGCACGAAACCCATGGCTTTTTTGGTAGGGAATTTTTCCACATTCCATTGGGACCATGCAATCGTGTTGGGATTAGGATCCAACAGATGGAGGGACATTACCCTCTGGTTATTTAACATAGCCATGGAAAATAGCCCATTTATAGATGGTTTACCTATTAAAAATGGTGATTTTCCATGGCTATGTTAAATAACCAGATGGTAGTACCATCTTTCAGGCCATATGAATGGTGGGGATATTCCCTGAAACTAAGGCCTGAAAAAATAGGCCGGTAATATATGGATTATGGTACCTCCAATAAATCGGTTCCTGAAATGGCCATTGAGTGGATGGAAGAAATCCTGCACCAGTTGGTAACTATTGGTAACTATTGGTAAATAATGGGATTATAATTGGATAGACCATGTACGAACAGATGGAACATATATTGATATATTGTTTATACTGGAAAATCCTACTTACATGAATGATTTGGGGATATCCCCATTTATGGAAACCTCCATATGTGCCATGGTCAACAGATGGATCATACACCAATTGGGTCATCAATCCATTCATAGAGAATCACATACCCGACCCATTTTGGCATAGAAACCCATGGTGACTTGGGGATCACCCATTTTAAGAACCCCCCTATGTAGGATTTAATCAGGTATTTTACCAGGCAAAAATGGGATTGAACATGTGTTTTGACATGTGTTTTAAGCCATCTCCATTGGCCTTTCGAAGAGTTGCTGCAGCGCAGTTTGTACTTCTACCGGTTTTTGCAAGTGAATGTATATATATATACACAATATATACACAATATATATATATATATACATAGATTGTTGCTAACCAACTACATGAATACAAAAACAATGCGGCTTTCTTGAGACTGGCCAACAATAAACAAAAAATATACATTGATGTGCGCCGCGCGCATTCACATTTAAGTCGCTTTGATTTTTTCATCAAACATTTTTATCAAAAGACGAAAAACACTGAACAATCGATGCCTTATTGAAAAGGCGCACATCCATCTCCTAAGAATGCCACATTTAACTAACAATGGAATATGATGAGATGCAGCCAACAATCCAATTTATCTGCCTGGAATAACATGCTTTTCATGGGAACATGTTCGAACTCAATAGATTTATTCCCTTTGGTAAGTGCAATGACAGCTGTGCATGACATGTTACTGCATGTGAACCTTTTGCACTGACCGCCCCATCGTAGGGAGGGGCTCGAGCGATTGCCCATAGGAAAACAGGTGCACTGCAGCACCAACTGTGCGACCGTTGTGGGTTGCGTCCCTAGACCTCGTGCATGGTCAGCGGAGCTACTGGTGGGGCCTTACTATACCTTTGAAGGTGCCTCTGGCATCTTCCTGGAGGAGACCTACGGTGGCAAATGCCTGAAGGGCATGAAGTCCCAACGTGGGACGGAGACCCAGCCAGCTTCGAGGGGTTTTGCACCTCGTGCCGCTGGTATGAATGCTCCTTGAAGGAGTCAGAGCGACGACTGGCTGCACCAAGGATCTGGCAGAGGTTGCAAGGATCCGCAAAGTCAGTTGTCCGGAACTTGGAGCCGAAGGACTTCGATTCCACGACAGGCCTGGACAAACTGTTGGGAATCTTGAGGGAGTCACCACTTCAAAAGCTGCCCATCCCGGATTCGTTCCAGAGGTTGGAGAAGTGGTCAGGGATGAGGCGCACTAGTGGGGAAACAATTCCTCAGCTCCTGGTCCGCGAGGAAGAGCTCTTCGTGGAACTTCAGAGGGCACTACAACGTGCAAGAGCTGAACGTGCTAAAGCTGAACTTCGCTCTACAGGAGTTGGAGGAGCAGAACGCGACCCATCTCAGAGCCCTTCAAGATCTCCACCAGCAGGAGTTCGTGGAATGCAAGTTGGTGAGCCAGCAGCAGCAGAAGAACCTGGGGTTTCAGGAGTTCTTCACACTCCAGTGGATGGCATGGGATCCAATGGATTCTTTGAGGATGAGATGAGAGGGTACCGCCTGTTGAAGGCATCCCGCCTTTCTCAAGCGGAACGACAGCATGTGATGACCCTGACCAAGAACAGTACTCACTTTCATCTCATTCGCCAAGCTCTTCGATCCCTTTTCTCTGAGGACCAGCAGGACGACGGCCTCAAGCAGAAGAAGATCTGGTATGCGGAGATGGAGGATTCATGGAGTCCAACATGGGAGGCTGATGACAATGCAGCCTATTGGATGGATGACGAGAACTACCAATGGGATGAGGAGTACGCCTACTGGAGCGACTGGCCATCACCTTCGAGCTCTTGGGATGACCCCTACATCTATGAGGAGCACGACAACACTGCCTATGAGGAGACGGCCGACGTGGACAAGGAGAAGACCCAGGAAGAGATCGACGAGGACAGACGCGTCGAGGAGGCCTACACGTTGGCAGCTGAGGCCAATAGAACCCTGGCCGAAGCCAAGCAGGCAGTGGCACGTGTCCGAGCTGCCCGTGGATACTACGATCCAACTGGCACCAAGGGGCACACCGGCAAGGGCAAGGGCAAACCGAAAGCTGGAAAAGGCAAAGGAGCCACTGGGCCATGTTTCACTTGTGGACGGCCGGGACATTCGTACTTGCACTGCCCTGACCGTTGGTCACCCCAACCGAAAGGTGGAATACCCCAAAAGGGGAAGGGCAAACCATCTGGCCTGAAAGGTGGAAAAGGTTTCAAGGGCAAAGGCAAGAAGACCTACTTCATGGAGTATAACCCCACGCACTACACTGACTATGACATGTCCCATGTGTATGTCCTCTCCACTGTGGATGAGAACCAGGTCCAGTCCATGGCCATTGAGAAGGCGATCCTGGACACCGGCGCAACGGAGTCAGTGGCAGGAGTCGCAATGATGGCTCGATTGATCGACAATGGCCTCATGGAGTACACCATTAGACTGGACGACAGACCGAGCTTCCGGTTTGGCAATGGACAGACCCAACGTGCAGTTTCCAAGCTGGAGCTCATGACGCCTTCGCTTGGGAAGATCGGCTTCTACCTCCTGGATGATGGGGCCGACTGCACTCCGATGCTGATTGGAGCTCGGGAGCTTCGAAGACGCAAGGCAATGATCTCCTACAAAGGGGACTGGCTGGCGTACTTCCTGGACAATGACTGGTGGGCATGTTCATTGAAGTCACTTCGCAATGGACACTTGGCCTTGGATCTTCTACGAGCACGACGTCCTCTCTGCACCTTGATCCAGCAGTTCGCACGTTGGCCGGACCCACCTCCTGGCCGACGAGATGAAGACAGTGATGAGGAAGGTGAAGGTGATGGCAACGATCCACATCGCCGGAAGAGACCGAGAGGACCTGGGAGCTCGCTTGAAAAGCTTGTGAGACAGGAGACTGTGGGTGTAGGAGCCTACGGTGGAGGAAATGGCCATGCAGCAGGCCGCAAGTCACCTGCTGCCCCAGCCGAAGTTCCTGGAGAAGCACCCACGACACCTATGGAAGACCGTGGACGGCATGATGATGAACTTGGCGATCCACCCTCGAAGGCGAGGACATCGCCTGGCTACACTCCTGGCTCTGGAGTTGGAAGCCCCGATGTAATCGTCAGGGAAGCAGATGACAATGATGATGAACACCATGCCTATGTCCGTGGACTTCGTGAAGGCAGCTCAGAACGTCGAGAAGACGAATCTGCCCGAACTCTACCTCCAGAAACTCCAGAACTTGGGGAACGAGATGGTCCTATGGATGTCTCCAATGCGGAGAAGACTCCGGACACTCATGCAGAGGCGGCTGAAAACAGTGAGCCGTCGATCATTGAGCGCCCCTTCAACTCTAAGGCAACCAGGTCTGGCACTTCTGAGGCAACTAGATCGGGGACTAGCGGGGTTTCTTCTGGCATGTCACATGTCACTTCTACTGAACATCAACCTGAACAGCATGAAGAACCACGTCCAATCCTGATGATCAGCTGTCATGGATGGAAGGCACAAGGTGATGAGGTGAACAGTCTGGGCCGAGTTCAGCATGATGGGCACCGTCACAACATGGACGACCGCCTCAGCAGCTTGGCTCAACGTCTGCGACAGCTGCAAGACCAGGTCTTTGGACCACATGAAAACGGTTCCCCCTGCCGCAGACTCCGATCCCCGCCAGACGGGATGGCCATGTATGGGAGCCCACAAGCCGGGCCGCGAGCGCAGCAACCAGTATGCGCTGTGGACAGCATGCAGTCGATGTGGACTGCGCCTGACCTATGTGGCCAAGGGACGCCATCAAGGAGACACCAGAGCAGTTGGGCCACCGAGAGACTTGGTGATCCAAGCGCAAGAGGAGCTGCGAGTGGAGTTTGCCCCCACGGACATGAACGAGAAGATCTTTCAGGGCAAGCTCATGGAGGTGAAGGGCAGGGAATTGGTGAACTCTCATGGAGCCGGACGCACAACCGTCCAAGTCCGTGCCGACGAGCGCCTGGGACAGCTGATGATGAACGAGCCGCCGAAGACAAAAGGCGCAAAGGCAAAGTCGGCAGCGACATCACCAATCCCGGAGGAGCACATCGCGGAGATGGCACCACCGACCTCAAGGACGCCCAAGACTCCTTCGAGACGCTCCACGTCACCTACCAGGACACCGGGCACGGAGTCATCTCCAACGACTCCGGAGGAAGAGAGCTTCAATCCTCCTTCCAGGCCCATCAAGAAGGAGAAGCCAGTGGAGGCAAAGAAGAAGGAAGTCATGGTGGAGGCAACAGAGGTGCTGACAATCTCCGACGACGAGATGGTGAGCTCTGCAGAGGAGGAGAAGACCATGGAAAAGCCCAAGAAAAGCCAGGGCAAGTGAGCGCCTTGTGGAAAGCGCTGCGCAACTTGCAGCACAGGATGCGTGGTGGGAACTCTGAGCCCACGATGCCATGTCCGCCGCGGCTGGAGGCTGCCCAGGACAACAGTTTTCCTTCAACTGGACTGACAACATCAACTTCCAATGAGCACCAAACTGCGCAACACTCCACACGCACTACGATGAATTCAACGAATTCGGCACAGCAGACTGGCCATTTTGGAAAGTCTGACCGGAATGATGGATCTGTCTTGATCCATGACAAGATCAGGGACGAGGTCGACGACATGGAGAGCGTCAAGGAGAAGCTTGTCAGGCCCTCACTGGCAAAACGCCTGGCACAGGCAGCATGTGTCACTGCGGCCTTGGTGAACCCGCTCTATGAGCTTGTGGGCATGGTCAAGCCGCAGGTGGACATCATGGAGATTGCCTGCTCTTCAACTTCAACCTTGACGAGGACCTTCGAGGACCA
Organism: Cladocopium goreaui; assembly: GCA_947184155.2. Taxonomy (NCBI): domain Eukaryota; class Dinophyceae; order Suessiales; family Symbiodiniaceae; genus Cladocopium; species Cladocopium goreaui. The sequence continues at coordinate 761,397 of CAMXCT020000702.1, read as the reverse complement.
TGGCTTCTACGGAAAGCGCATCAACTATCAGCACGGCTTTGACCTGGACTCCAAGAAAGGCACAGAGAAGCTTCTGGCTGAGGTGAAGGCCGAACCTCCAAAACTGGGTTGGGCTTCAATGGTGTGCACTCGGATGAGTAGCCTGCAGAACCTGACACCTCGAACGCCAGAGCAGTTGGATAAGTTCTACAAGCGAAGAGGCCAAGACTTGAGGAGATGCGACGAAGTGGTCACTGCCTTCGAGGAGATCCTCAAGAATGACGGGGATGTCGCATGGGAGTGGCCCACATCAGCGGTTTCTGGATGGCGATCAAAGCCGCTACAGCGCCTAGAAAGGCTCATCAAGAAGTACCGCAAACAAGTCTACTGGGTGAGAATAGACGGCTGTCAGTATGGACTGGAGTGGAAGGGCACCCCGCTGAAAAAGGCGTGGACAATCCTTACGTCCTGTAGGGACCTATGGTTGACATTGAACAAGCGGTGCGATCATACCCATGAGCACGCAGAATGTCGAGGTCCCGCAGCACAAGCGTCCGCATATTACCCAGCCTCCATGTGCAAAGCCATCGTGAAGGCAATGACACACACTTGGAGGAGATCGGACAACACCACGACCCTTGCGGAGGCCTACCTGCTCAACATCGACTCCACCAAGGACGAGGTCACCACGGCTGATCTACCTGATCTACTCCATGGACACTCTTGTGGAGGACTACCTGGACCTCATCTTGGACATTCTTGCGGAGACCTTCATGATGAGAAGGCTGTGATGGCCCTGAGCCGCAACAAGCTGAACTTGGAAGTGGCCCCGACGGGAAAGAAGCTGGAGGCAGTGAAACAACTCATGCTGAGGGTGCACAGAGCCAGTGGACATTCAGGGATGAGCAACCTTGCCAACCTCCTGAAGGCGAAGGGCGCACCAGCATGGGCAGTCTCTTTGGCTTCAACGTTGGTCTGCCCTGACTGCATCGAATCGTCCAAACCGAAGCCCAGACCACCAGCAAGCATGGGAGAAACTCCAAGCATCTTCGAGGTGCTGGGAACGGATGTCTTCGAGTTTGAGGACGAGTCGAATCAGATCAAGTTCAAGATGATCCTGTGGCGAGACCGCGCATCAGGACTGACGATGATCGACACCCTCAAGGTCTATGAGACTGGAGCTTGGGAACCAACATCCAACGACATCATCAAGAGCATGCTGAAATGGCAGATGGTCTATCCTACGCCAAAGTGGGTCTTTGCAGACGCTGCCAGATACTACTCCAGTGAGGAGTACATGGACTACCTCAACCGAGCAGGAGTGGGTTTGACGATAGCACCTGCCGAGGCTCACTGGATCATGGGATTTGAGGAGAGTGCAATCAACATTGCAAAGGGAACAGTGGCACGACTTCTTCGAGAAGGCAGTAAGTTTTCTGTTCCCGACCTGTTCTCTCTTGCGGCTGCATCGATGAATGCACATGTGGGACCCAGCGGCTTCAGCGCATTTCAATGGGCTTTTGGAGCTGGTGGTGGACCCCTGGACGACGAGAAGTTGCTGGTCGGAGTTCAACCTGGGAAGTCTTTTCAAGGACTGGTGAAAGAGCGCGAGCGTGCAAAGATTGCCTTTGAACGAGAACGAGCTGCAGAACGTTTCTCGAAACTGGCAAATGCAACTGGACGCCAAGCATCCCAGTACAAGCCAGGGCAACTTGTGATGCTGTGGAGACAGAGAGTGAAACCTGGCAAGGTAAAGGGATCCTGGACTGGACCAGTCCGCCTCATCATGATGGAGGGCACGACTGCATGGCTTTCCAGTGGATCAACGCTCATCCGCGCCAAGAGCAACCAGATCCGTCCTGTCTCAAGCCGCGAGGAGCTGACTGCAATCATGGAGGGTACAGCGATTTATCGCACACCCGTCACTGTGGAGAACCTGATGAAAGCCTTCCAAGGGAGGTACTACAAGGACGTTGCTGGGAATGTTCCAAGTGATGATCTACAACGACAAGACCTTGGACCTTCTCAAGTACTTCAAGAACCAGCACAGCGTGGCACCGACTCTTGGACCCTGGTCGAGGAGAACGGCACCCGCTTCCTTGTGAGGAAACATGTTCTACCACGACTCGCACTCTTCAACCCTCTGAGATCAACCAACTGTCCAGTGTCTCTGGATGAGTTGACAGGCAACCGCATCACCACAGTTCAAAACGTGGCTGGAGGAGAACCTGCAACGATCAAGGACACTGTGGACATCCAACGAAATCTCCAAGACCGATGGACGGGAGAAACCAGATTCGAACTTCTACCACAACCTGGACCAGCACAAAAGCGACTTCGAGTTCCTGCGCCAAAAGGTGAGAAGCGCAAAGCAGAGGACGAGAAGCCTGCTGCGGAGGAGGAAGATGAGATTGAAGACCATCCTGGCGATCCTCAAGATGAACCAGCGCGTGGATCCGACGATCCCCCATCAACGCTGACAAGAGCTCTTCATTCCCGAGGACCTGATGTTTTGGATGGGACGCCCATCAAGAGCACCTCAGGAGCTTACAGATGTGCTGCTCCTGGCTGCACACTACCTGGTGGACATCAAGGCCTTCACAGGGATGACCAAGAGCGAGAGTTCATCTACGACGCCAAGGAGAACCAGCAGATGCAAGTGAATGACCCGGAGGAGGACCCCGCTATTCCGTCTTCTTCGTCTACCACAAGTGAGGAGCTGCTTCCAGATGATGATGATGGACAGCCAGCTGAACGAGATGGCAACAATGAGAAGGATGATGACGACTTCTTCATCGCCGTCACTGTGGGCTGCGATGAGCAGGACTACAACTGGCTGGCAAAGCACCGGCGCAAAGGCGCGGTATGGCTGAGCAAGAAGATGAGTGAGAAGTCGAAGGAGGTAGACTGGAAGAGACTTCCACTTTCAGAGAAGAAGGAGTTCGACGTTGCTCAGGCCAAGGAGATCAGCAATGTCATCATCAGCAAAGCTCTGAGAAACCTCACCAAGGCTGAGCTGGACAAGCTGGACGAGAACAAAGTCATGTCCATGCGGTGGGTTTTGACAAGGAAGACTGATGGAACAGCAAAGGCACGCCTAGTCATTTTGGGCTTCATGGCGCACAACCTGACCGAAGTGGCGACGGCAAGCCCAACACTTTCAAAGGTGGGACGAAACCTTGTGCTCACCTTGTCCTCCAACCTGAAGTTTGTGGTTCGTGGCGGAGACGTCACATCAGCATTCCTCCAAACGGGGATATCTCTGGAAGATGAGGAGTTGACGATTTGGGCACCGCCCGAACTGGCCGCTATGTTTGGAGCCGAGTATGGTGAACAGAAAGCTCTTCGAGTTTGTGAGGCTTTCTATGGCTTGGTCCATGCACCGCGCAAGTGGTATGAGCGCTGTGTGCAGGTGATGAAATCTCTTGGATGGCGACAGCTTCAAGGTGACAAATGTGTCTACGTGCTCCTGGACCCCGAGACTGGCAAGATTTGTGGACTGGCTGGATTGCATGTGGATGATTTCCTGCTGTCCGGCGACCCTAATTCCACTTTCTTCGACAATGCCCAAGCAGCTTTGCTGAAGGCATTCAGATGGGGCAAATGGGAGACTGAGGAGTTTACTTTTGCTGGATGCCGCATCCGACAAGCTGAAGATTTCAGCATCACCTTGGACCAGGAGGACTACACCAACAAGTGGATTGAAGAGATCAAGATCGACGCCACCCGATCTCGACGAGCTCTACTGCTTCCTGCCGAAGTATCAGCTTTGAGAGGAGCCCTTGGAACAATCAGCTGGAGGGCGACGCAGACAGCGCCCCAGTACCTGGCTGACACCAGCCTACTTCTTTCAGAAGTTTCCAAAGGCACCGTGGAGACGCTCTACAAGGTGAACAAGCTGATCAGAGAGATGCGAGCCAATGCATCGCAGGGACTGCTATTCCCTAGCTGGGGGAAAGAGATCAAGGAGCTGGCAGTGATCGTATGGGCCGATGCTTCACAGCACAACAGGCCCGACAAGTCTTCAACCATTGGCATCCTGGCCGGCATCGGACCCCGTGAGATGATCGATGGCGAGGAGCACCAACTTGCCATTGTTCAGTGGAAATCTGGGAAAACACCCAGACAGTGTTTAGGCTCAAATGGAGCTGAAGTCCAAGCTGTGACAATTGGTGAGGACATTTGCTGGAACCTACGACTTCTACTTGCTGAACTAGCTGGAGAAGAAGTTCGGAGGGACAACTTGCATGAGATTGTCAAGGTGATCGATGGCGCCGTGGTCATGGACACACGTGGCATCTATGACGCGATCACTCGCAACCTCAGCCCTCTTCATGGACTTCGAGAAGCCAGAGCTGGATACGAGCTGACACTAGCGGTGAACCAGGGCATCCAATCAGGTGTCCAATTCCGCTGGGTCAATGGGTTAGTCCAACTGGCTGACGCAATGACGAAGGCCTCCAACCGCAAGATCCTGTTGCACCTCTTTGGACAAAAGCAACACTGGAGACTGGTGCACGATGAAAAGTTCGAATCAGGAAGATGCGTGCACAAGAAGGAGCTGGAGAAAAGGCTGAAAGATATGCAAGCCAACTTCGTGGCCTACGTGAAAGAGCTTGCGGAGAAGAAGAACTTTCCATGGACCAATGAAAGTCCAATTCGATATCACCCGCTGAACTAACAAAAGGTTCAGGAATTTGGGGTGATGCAATGACAGCTGTGCATGACATGTTACTGCATGTGAACCTTTTGCACTGACCGCCCCATCGTAGGGAGGGGCTCGAGCGATTGCCCATAGGAAAACAGGTGCACTGCAGCACCAACTGTGCGACCGTTGTGGGTTGCGTCCCTAGACCTCGTGCAGTAAGGTAATCAAGCGTGGCTGGCTGAAAAATTCCCACTATAAATGGAGGTTTCAGTCGGAAGTTTCATCCAAAAATGCGGGATTTTCAATTGCCATGTTTGATTACCGTAAGGTAGATGAGGGTTTGTCCATTTGTTACCGGTATTCGCTGAAAGATGTGGACTTCCCATCCGTTCATGTTAGTTTACGTACCAGAACATTTTTATGTTGGAGGGTTCATCATTCTGGGTAAATTATAACGACCGAACCCTGTTCTCCCTCACTGGGAATCATGGTTTTTATAGGGGAATCATCCCGAAATGGCCTTAATTCAGAGTGAAATATTACAATTTACCCAGATCATTGATTGTGTTAAGTTAATTCCCGACTTATCTTTGTTTACGAACGTGTACAATTGAGAACCCAAAATGATGTCAAGGTAATTTGCTGCAATTTCATAGTTCATTCCAGTCCGTAAGTTCCTCATATTGCTACCATTTTCCCTGAGGATGGCTGTGTGAAATGCCTGGGGTATGGACACCACTCAACACTTCAAATTGATTCATGACATTCATGACATGTTTGAACCCCCCAAAAAGTGGTAAGTTTTCTGCAATACTAACGGTCAATCTCCTGATTCTGTTGGTAATCACTCATTCCTTGTGTTATACCTATTTGGTGTAATGATATAATATACGAGAAATTGTTTAAGCTATTCAACTGTATTATCATATGTATATACATTTGTACATATACGAATATCATATCCCCATCATCCATCTATTTTGAAAGGTGGATTCACCGTCAATCTAGTAAGAATCTGCCACGTGGCGCTGCAGGCGGATGATAGCCCTACATCTGGAGAGGCCTTTTTTGAAGCGGGGCGTTGACTGTCAACTTTTTTTTAGATACTGCATTTGTGTATTTATCCACTGGTTGGTGGTTTCAAACATTTTGTATTTTCCATAATCTATGGGATGTCATCCTTCCCATTGTCTATATAATATTTTTCAAGATGGTTATTGCACCACCAACCAGATATTTATTAACCAGATATTTATGAATACCATCATTAACCATAGAATAACCATATATTAACCTGGTTACCTGGTTACCTGTGTTTGTGTATGCTGTTCGTGTTTTTTCCGTGCAGTTTTTTTGGATCGGATCGGATCCGATACTGTGAGTGTTGGAGTTCGATATTTTCACCCACGGATTACCCTCTGGTAATTTAACATAGCTATTGAAAATTGCCATTTATAGTGGATTTTCCCATAAAAAATGGTGATTTTCCATAGTTGTGTTAGTTTACCAGAGGGTATGCCCATAGATGTCCCAAATTCCCATTGATTGATTAATAGAGGGGTTTGTTTTAGCCCTTTAACAACAGGTTTGTTTGATGATAGATGGGATTAACCAGCTCCCGGCCCCTCTATGTTTACCAAAAGGACATTATTGGATTATGCTATCCTATGATGATTTGTGTACATTTTTTTTGTCCTTAAGCTGATGTCCGAAAAAACCGTACCGTCGTACCATGTCGGGTGATCAACTGCACTGAGTTGGCAGGAGGTCCAAAAAAAGTCCTGATTCAGGAGGAGATGGAACCACTACTGGTTGGTGGTTTGGAACATTAATATCCCATTATAATCCCCCATTGATATTCCATGATATTCCCATGATAATGTCATATCTCGATATAATTGATGTTCCATGATATTTCCATATATTGGAAATAATCATCCCAACTGACGAACTCATATTTTTCAGAGGGGTAGGTATACCACCAACCATAATAGTTATGTTAAAATAGTACAACTTCTCGCAGTCTGCTGCCCCAGAAGTATACGTTGCAACGCTGCATCGGATGCCAAGACCATTGTGAATGATATCTGGGAGCAGTGTATTCTTTGGAGAAAGAGAAGGCCAATCTGGTTTGATTCTCTCAGACAGCTCTTAATGAAAGCGCTGACTCACAGAGTCATTTCTTAGTCGACCAAATCCTTCCATGGAGCCTATGGAAGGTGCAGGCTGCGTTTAGGGCAAATCCTCTGAGATACTACTTTTGGAAGTTATTTGTTCACATGTTGTTCTTTATAAAAGCTACTTCTTGGTTACATTACATTGGCGGGTACTCACACCCTACACAGTGTCCTTTGAAATGATGAACTTCCATGTCTATTATATATATACAAACATATATATATATATATAGACAAACATATATATATAGACAAACATATATATATAGACAAACATATATATATATACTGTAAGTATATATATATGTGTATACCTAATATCCCCATTTTCGGGGCATATCCCGGCATATCCCCTATCACGATATGTTTGGATATCGAAGATCCATGGAATTCCCTTGGCATTTCACAGATAACTGTTGATTTCCCAATATATAGGTGTGACCATACATGTATATATATATACATGTATAATATCATATTATATATATACACATTATTGTTTTAATCATTTTGAATCAAATGATAAAAACAAGATACGCGTAAAGTACCACAGGCGTTTGATAATATTTTGAGATCAGACTTTCGAAAAAATGTGTTCAGGTGCAGGTGGCTCGGGCCGTGGGGTTGTTGAAGCTGCCAGCAGTCAGCGCCAACCGGCCGTCGGGAAAGCCTGGAGGTGTTGCTTTTCTGGTGGAGATTGATTGGTTTATTGTGGTGAACATCATCTATCTATCCCCCAGAATTAATTTATGCAGTGGATGGAAGAAATCCTGCACCAGTTGATAGGTGGTTAGTCCCACTATTTATAAGGTTTCAACCATCCAAGGTTGTGCAGGATTTCTTCCATCCACAGTAGTGTTTCTTCAATCCCCAGTAACTATGATTACCCTCCGGTAAACTAACAGTTTGCTATTGAACATGGCCCATTTAGTTCGTTGATTTACCCATTAAAAATGGTGATTTTCAATAGCTATGTGACAGTTTACCAGAGGGGAATATCAGATTCTGTCCAGGATCTTTCTTCACCAGGGAAGGCTTTTGTCTCGAAATAGGGTGTTGCATCTATGGGTTGACCGTCATGCCTGCAACCAAAAATTGCTAGTCCATATTCAGGGTTGCTCCTACCTGAGGGTGCAATTGAGGTATGTTGAGGTACCTGGGGGTGCAATTGAGGTATGTTGAGGATACAAATGGCTATAACCATGGTTATATATAACCTCGATAAGTTGGGATATAACCCCTATGATTCTGATTACATATCCACTTATTGTCACGGAACTGCACTTGCGAGAAGCTATTTCAGGTCAACCATAGCCACAATTTGGGTAAAGTAATCATGTTATTTTTGCATGGTTTTACCACCCTTGTATCTGGGGTGTTCCCGATCTTGTGTATACCAGTTTTATACATACGATGTATACATCGATATCTACAAAGAGAGATAGAGGGAACCATATTATGTTGGATTGATTTTCACAACTACTCTCATCCCGCATTGATAGTAAAATATGAAACACCCCCCAGAAACCATGGTTTAGTAGAAGAAGAAACCATATTTGGGTCCATTCATGTACGTGGGTGTTTAATATGAACGGGGGGAAGGCCTTTTCGAAATAGCCCGATTTCCCATCAACATTGATCCCATAGAGTCCCACTATACAATTTCCCAGTAATGTTGGTAAAACAATGCCATAATCCATCCCCAATTTCACCATGAATAGGTGGTATAAACCATTCCCAAATGGGTGGTTTATGGCATTGTTTTACCCACATTATAACCATTCAATAACCATATATAATCATTAGATAACCATATATAACCATATTATTTACCATTCCGCTGGGTTATATAACCATTAAATAGCCATTAACCACCGTTAAATACCATTAACCATTATTAAGAACCATTAACCATTATTAATAACCATTATATACCATTTCCCATGAATATCCCATCATATCCAAGTTTTTGCATATGACATCCAGTAGTATCCAGCCACACCCCACGATGATCCCCAGTAGATTTAAAATTTCACGAGAATGACTCAGCTGAAAAAAGGTGGGACCATTTATGACAGCCATAGTATAGCCTATAGGTAACATCTGGATATTTAACATAGCGAACTTGAAAATCCGTTATAAATGGAGGTTTCTAGCTGGGAAAATCATCTGTAAGTGCTCCATTTTCCATAGCTATGCTAAATGACCAGAGGGTAATGGTCTTTATAAACCAACTTACAACTGAGGGAACAAAAACTGTATATGACATTTTGTAACTAAAATCATTGACATCCATCAGATATACATTTGACTCATTTGACCATTTGAAAGCACCACTTAGTAAATTTAGTAGTCACTTGTATTGTTTTTCATAGTTTTTATAGGTCAGCATCACAGCGATTTTCATGATCAGTGCCACAATGAGAACATTCATTCCAAGACCTAAGATGTTCTTAGCAATAATAACAAAAATAGTGATGCGAGTGATACTAAAGAACATTATGAACATAATGGTTCTGAGGATACTGATGAAGTTTGTGAGAATGGGAATGATGAATGATATATTGGTGCAACACACATGCCAAGAATGCTGCTGCTGCTGATGGTGATGATGATGATGATGATGCTGATGATGATGATGATGTTGTTTATTATTATATATTATGATCATTATCATCATCGTCGTCGTCATCAATATCATCAATATCATCACCATCGTCATCATTTGTCCCCAACAGATTGAAAATTGCCATTTATAGTTGATTTACCCATCAAAAATGGTGATTTTCCATAGTCATATAAACGTTTACCAGAGGGTAAACATTGATTTATGATCTTTGGTAAGTGTCAAGGCACCACGAGCACCTGGTCTTGGAAAGCCCCAGTGGACAGACTGTACAGGCGCACTGCAGCCCAGTTTATTGGTGACAAAAAAAAGGACGTTTGACGTTTAACAATCAGAATATAGGATTTTTCTAAGGAATATATATATATTTAAAATATGATGAATGATTGTTGCTTGGTTAATAGATATGGAGACATATGATGACTTGAGGGCGAATCATTTGAGCCATTAACAATACCACTTTGGTTGGTCAACCCGGTGATAGGTGATTATGATAACCATCAATTATTGGGGTTTAGGGTATGAAGTCTTAACTATCTTTTCTGGGGATTTTTACATGATACTGGATCATATTGGTGACTTAATCGATTTATTTATCTATAGAAAACCATCAGAATACTGCATTTATCAAGGAATTTCTATGGGGATATCATTGATACATGATGGTTGATTGGTGGATGGGATGCGTGCATTTCGAATGGATTGATGACCATCCCCTGTTGGTTGATGATTAGTTTGAGGCTTATTACTACTCTATACATACATAATCATATGTATATATATACATTCAAAATCATATATATATATACACATTCAAAATCATATATATATATATACATATCATTATATATACATATATATATATACATAATTATATTTATTATTATTATTATATATATATATTATTATGTATATATATATAATGATATAATCATATATATGGACATTGCGGATGGTCATATTCCATGAACTGAAGATCCCACTCTTCACAGACTCATTTCTCATGGAGAACTGCAGATAAAAAGCCGGCTTTTTACCAGGATGGGATGATTTTACCAGGAACATCTGCAAGAAACCATAGGTTTTCCCAATTTACCCTCTGGTAATTTAACATAGCTATTGAAAATGGCCATTTATAGTGGATTTTCCCATTAAAAATTGTGATTTTCAATAGCTATGTTAAATTACCAGAGGGTAATGGTTTCATGAAGTTTCCTGGTAAAATTGGGAAAACCTATGGTTTCTTGCAGATGTTCATGGTAACATCCAATAAATGATGGGTATTCAATCAACGACGGAGACGGTATACACAATAAACATTGGAATCTGATCCATTTGAAACCACCACTATTTTTCAGCAGTTCATTCTCCAAATCCATTTAAAAAAAAAATGAGTGCTGTGACCTCTGGTTTTTGCACAGTCTTGAGATGTCTCAATGAGTATTGTTTAGCTGTTTATCTATCAAACAAACAAATATAGATGTTCTCAACGAGACACCTCATGTGGCTAATTTCAGCAAGGAAATCTGTTTTGCCTGGGGCTTCCCAAGCTCTAACACCCATTGGGCAACCAAAAAGGCGGAAATGCTGAAAAACATTTTAATTTGGAATTGCCACGAAAATTGAACCAGCTTATCATCATTGTATCTCGTTGCAACTGCTATTTTGGGATAGTCCCAACTTTTGGACAATCCAAATTACATGGTTGATTATACATCCCATCCCTTTTATATACCAGTATATCACTATATTTTTAATACTAACAACGTTTCGTGACGTTTTTTTTTTTGGTTTTCTCATACCCGAAATTTGGCAAAATGGCGTATGGCGTCCCCACTGATCCTCCAGGTGAGTTTGGAGTTGACGCGTGATAGCGGGAGAGCCTGGGAGCGTGTTGGATCCATATTCAACAAAAAGCTGGGGACAAGCGGAGCTACTGGTTGCACATGGTCGGGAGCTACTAAGAAACTTCTATTCTATGCTGTGTAGTTCCAAGTATATGGGAATGTTTTGGAATGATTGGAGGAATCTAAAATTTAGGTGATTCCCTATAGATTCTCTAATCACAAACGCATGAGATCTACTCCAGATTTTTTTATTTGTAAAATGCCTTGCATTCCAAGGGGGTAAAATGTCTCTGTTGACATTTTGATATCCTTTTTAATGGTCATTTTCCGTCACGGCAGATCCTGGGGTGGATCATGCCCATCATTATCCAGAAAGCCAACATCTGGTTGGTGGTTTGGAACATGAATTGTATTTTCCCCAATAGTTGGGATGATGATCCAATCTGACGAACTCCATCATTTTTCAGGGGGGTAGGGCTCAACCACCAATTAGACATCTTTTGGGCATCCTAAAATGAACACCAACTTAAGATTCATCGATTTGTCCCCCGACAACATGACCTTTTTTTTTATGATACGATACGATACGAGATCCCCCAGCCGAGTCGTCCCGCTGTGAAAATTCCCCCTGACTCAACGCTCCGGCGATCTTGCAAGGTGTCGTTCTTTTTGTGCCCTTCATGTTGGAAAATCTCACGCCCTTGACTCTCACGGTGGACCGTGGCCGGGACCCAGGGGGTTTCCCCAGGGGGATGCGATTTTCTGATCGAAGACTTGCAGGAGAAGTTTCTGGGTCAAAAGAAATGCTGATGATAATGTTCTTCTGAAAGAGAACATCAAACATCGAGATTTATATAACTAAGAAAATCTAAGAAACGATGAGATGGAATGGATCATGCTTCCCAGGGATTCAATCAATGATGATAGATGTGGGATATGTACAGTAGTGGCTATGTAAAACGTTGGCAAGCCCCTTTTTCAGATAGAAAAGTGCTTCCAGAATGGTAGAGATGAAGCCCGTTTCCATATTTTTCAGGTTTCCTACTTTTCTATCTGTTTGAGTCAGGGTTCTGTAAAACCATCTGCAGTGAGTCTTCTGGGTTTGTCATGGTTTGTCCAGACATGGAGAATACCCTGTGGTAAACTGTCACATAACAATGGAAAATCACCATTTTCAATGGGAAAATCCACTATTTCTATGGTCATTTTCAATAGCTATGTTAGTTTACCAGAGGGTACCTTAAATGCAAAGAAACCATCCCCTCACCCAAGAGCTGGACCGTGAGAATCCCTTGACTTCTACAGAGAAAAGGAGTCTTCCAAAGCCCAGAACTATGTTAGTAATATGATTTACCCTCTGGTAATTTAACATAGCTGCATAGCTATTGAAAATTGCCATTTATAGTGAGTTTTCCCATTAAACATGGTGATTTTCCATAGTTATGTGACAGTTTACCAGAGGGTAATATGTATAAGACCTTAGACCTTTTGAAGCCCTGAAGCCATCATGGTCATGTAATAGGGAAACCAGCGATGATTAGGAAGTCATGACCAGTCAATAAGTGGGAATACACCGGAGCCATGATCAATCATTGTTGATGCTGGGTACACTAGATCTCAACCTTCCTTTGTTTTTTGGGGGTACAAAATGCTGGAAAAAAGGAGGTGAAGCCAGTGAACCCCCCAATTTTTTTCAAGTTGACCAAGATCCCATTTTTATCAATTTTTCACTGTGAGTCGACCATGTCTTGCCCCTTCTGGGCTGGAACCCCTACTGGTTGTAGGGATGGGACCAGCGATTCGCGCGCTGAGACGATTCCATCATGCTGAAACCGGGCTGTCGATCGGTGCTGCCCACAGGTGAAACGGGACTTGAAACGGGAGATCTGTGGTGATGTGGTGAATTTTCCCGACAGCATGGGGATTTCCGTAGATCTTACTATGTTTGCTTACTGGTGTTTCTTTTGGCAAATGATGTCATCGCAAAAAAGCAAACAAACGGGGTGAGATACACTACACACAGCAAAACCGACCTTGGTGACAGTTTTGACGAATCGGAGAATAAAAGCATCTAAAATCGGCGATCGTACTGTAAAAGGCGAGGGTTAGCTATAGATACTATATGATACTATAGCTTATTAGGGTTATATCTCCAGTTAATGGGGTTTACAAACAAGCAAAAAATAAGTGGGGGCCCTCACCTTGTAAATCTTTTTTTTTGATACCCAGACGATCCCAGAGGTTTATTTAGATTATTTAGATCTGATGGAGTTTCACAATTAAAAAAAACATCCCAATTTGTGTTCTATTGACTTCGGATACTTAGGTTTACGGTATACATACACATACTTGGGATTGTAAATGATAGCCCCGACATTTTGATGAAATGGTTCATGCTTGGGCATAAGTGTAGATCCCGCGTTGTCCTAGTTTGGTTGCCTAGCTGGTTATTTTTTGACCCTCCAATAAATGAATAATACTACCAGTGCATAGCCATGCAAAGCCTGACTATCGAAGCCATGGCCCATTTATGCCCATTTAGTTTGATGATAAATCCTGTTTTTGAAATCATTATTTTCCATAGCAACCTGTTAAATTACTAGAGGGGTAATACAAGGTTTGCCATGGGTACTGTACGGATGAAAACCTCGCGATGTGAAATTTATGGTTGTTTTGTGCTTATCCATTTTGGAGATAGCATTTAAATCTGCACCAACCTTGCCCATGGTGAATCATTCGAGCCATTAAAGGCACCACTGTTGGTTGGTTAACCCGATGAAAGGGGATTTTGGCAGCCGTCAATTTGGGCAGGGTATGAAGTCTTAACTATCGTAGATTTGGGGATGTAGGTGATAGATCGGTCATCTAATGGACATTAACCAATTTAATCACAAGAATATAGGATGATATAGCATTTCATACGGAACACATGGGGATAGCATTGATACATGATGCTTGATTGGTTATGAGATGGGGGTTATACTACCTATATCTTTTTTGGGGGTTTCTGATAACCCACAATCAAGGGGATACATATTAACCAGGCAGGATTTCGTGGCAGGGGATAGGGTTATGTTTCAGAGAAAGGATCAACATTATTATACAGAAGGGAGGATCATGGGGGGTGAAGGCGCGCACATTGTAGAAACGCACATGTTTTGCACTGTCTGCTTAAAATCATCATGTCTGCTGATCTGCTTCCATTCCTGGAGCTTGGATCTATCCCAAACTCTCATACAAACAATCCAAATTCTGAAAGAGGAAAAAACTGGTCCAAAACCCATGGAAAAACGACAAAAACCAAAAAAAACTAAAAAAACAAAAAGTTGCAGCCTACAGCCCATTATCTCCTTTGAAAGGGGCAGCAATTGTGCAGAGCATGCAATAAATTTTTCAAACATGTGATTGTATTTTTACATTTTTACAAAGGTACAGTACATAATTCACTGCAGAAAGCAGGGTTGTTTTCAAGATGCATGATCTTCTCCAAAAAATAACTTGTTCAAGATACAGCAGTCTTTTCAGGAAGTGCATTTCTAAAGTTTCAGTTGCGCTTTCATGCACAAAGTGTATTGTTTCCCTGCAAATGTGTTACTGTTTTTCAACAAGGCAGCGCTTTAAGGCAAAATATAGATGATGCCTGGAAAAGGTCTAGATTCAATCGTAGTTAAACCATCTTTTGAAGAGGTGCATGTTCAATCTGGACATGTTCTTTTGTGAAAAGCACTCATGAACAGCATGAAAGGATGCAGAACACTTTTCAGAAAATGCAGAATTCGCAGCTGGAAATTGCGCTCATGTCTGTTCAATATCAAATACATATTTTTCGAGAAACATAAACGATTGTGAAAAAGCAATAAACTTGTCAAATAGTGTGTGTGTATATATATGATACATATATGTACATATGGTAATATGTACAACAATATAATGCAGAATTCAATGCAGGCATCAAAATCATTGTATATAGACTATATAGACATGTTTTATTTTCCAAAATGCTAAACAGAAAAAAAGCATTCTTGGAAGAAGACAACATCTCTGCAGAAAATGTAGTATTCTGGACAGTCGTGATTTGTGGCTTCATGTGCAAACCATTTCCATATCTCGAAAAAAACTGCAAAATCAATACTTTCACCACTCCACCCCCAACGGTAGTCCGCTCTCTTATTATATTTGATCCGCTCATGATTTACACACTTGATGTAATTTGGAATTTTGCTGATATGCATAGTATGCAAACGTATGCAATTACGTACAATCCTTAAAAAAAAACTTTAATAATATATACCAGCCACAAATCTTTTAAGACTGCATTTTGTTGCGTGTCATTCTTCTACCGAGAATTTTAGATTGCAAACGAGCTTCAACAAAACATTTAGAATTTTACAAAATAAGTGATATACCCTCTGGTTATTTAACATAGCTATTGGCTGCTATTGGAAATGGCCCATTTATAGATGATTTATGATTATTTACCTATTAAAGATATTGATTTTCAATGGCTACGTTGAATAATCAAAGACCGCTTTTGAAGATATAACATTTACACAACATACGTTTGAAAAAACAACAACATTAAACATTACCACACATTAACGTTTGCACAACATTTACAGAACCTTTCATAGGTTGATCCCTTTTAGGGGCATCAAAGAGTTCTTGGTGTCCCCAAGACTGGATTCATGTCCCAGATGGGCGAAGATTGTAAGCATGAAACGTAGGGCTTTAGTAGGATATGGAATATTCATTGAATATTCATGGTTAATGCCGTGAATAATCTGGCTAGATTATAACGACCTCACGCGACGTCACGGTAGAATTCGCGCATACCATGTGGGGTTAAGTCTACAGGTTTCTCCAAAACCGTGCAGATTTCGGGGTTGCAGACCCAAAAAAACCGTGCAGGCTTCTCACCAGAAAGAGATTCTTGACAAGCCACTACATGTCACCTGGAGCATGGGCACTTTTCTCAAAAACGTCGTTTTTGAGGTTTTCGCGCCCCAAAAAGATCCAAAAAGTCTAAAAAATAAAGACGTTTTTGAGAAACCTGGCCAAGCTCGATTCCCCCCAGGTCCAACCAGAGATTTCGGGGTTGCAGACCCTAAAACATGCAGGTCTCTCGCCAGAAAGAGACTTTGGAGAAACCACTGCAACGACCTAACGACCTAAAACAATTTGTTATTTCATGCGACCTAAACCTTATTTCAGTTTCGAAAAACATAAATCGACCCCAACGACCTACGAATTACTATAATTTACCCAGAATAATGGACAATAATGGTTAGTAGTGGTTGTAAAATGGTTATATAAGGGATATACATAAATATATATATATATATATAAATAATGGCTAATATTGCTTAAACTTTAATATTCATGGTTATGATTTGGATACATGTTCTGATATATGTAGCCAAATGCGTGGGTAGAAAACGGGCTAATTGCATGGGGACTGACATGGACTTCCCCAACTAATATGGGAATCTAGTGGGGGTTTATGGTGGCATTGGGATCACCATCTTCATGCGTTGTCGTCTTCAAATGGGTTTATCTTTAAACATTGGGAATAGCCAGTGGATAATGATTCAATAGTATTATTCCCATTTAACCGTCATTTTGAATAACCAAGTTTAAGTTATGGTCCATTTCAATCATGAGAATCATTATCGACCATTGAAAAAAACGGGGTAGCCTTGGAGTAATCAATCGTGGCTTGCTGGAAAATCCACCCATTGATAGATCATTTTCCCAGCTATAAACTTGGTAATTTAACATAACTATGGAAAATCACCATTTTTGATGGGTAAATCCACTAGAAATGGCCATTTTCCATAGCTATGTTCGTTTACCAGAGGCTATAAACTTCCATATTTTGTGGCTGGATGGCAGCAAGAGGCTGGATAGCCTGCAGTTATCGACGGTCGGTATGTTGCGACCGTCGATCTCACTGGAATTTAATGTGAATTGTAATGGGAATCATCCCAATTTTGCCTTATTTCAGGATAGTAAATTGCACACTTATATATATATATATTACAATCTGCCCAGATTCATGGGGGCTTTTGCAGCCACTTTTTTACCGGTGCATCACTATTTGTCAAGCTTTGCTGGAACTGGTTGAACATAGTCATAGTCAACAACTGGTTGATACCAAGCCCAGCCTGGTAGAATCTGTGACTCTGTGCCGATGGCAAGAAATGACGACCTGCAATCTGTTTTTTTTAGGGGTTAAGGAAGATAATTAAAGCTGGTTGGTGCTTTGGAACCATGGAATTTTATGACTTTCCATATATTGGGAATGTCATCATCCCAACTGTTACTCACTCAAATTTTTCCGAGGGGTAGGTCAACCACCAACCAGGGATAATTAAAGCATCTTCAGTAATCAAAAGGTGTGAGTTTGATGACACCGGAGGCTTTTTCAAGTTGACTTCTCCATGGCATCATGGTCTTCCACTTGGATGACTGGGGTACCACTCTGCAAGCCTCACCGGGGATGATTGTTTTTTGCATTTTTTTCACCGGAAATGGCCGCCCATAAATGATGATTAGGGAAACCATGCCAAAATTGCCTTGAATCTACTGAATCTACTGTAGTTGTGTATTACTTCACAGTAACAGGTAACAATTATGGTCTCGTTTCCCAGCCAGTCGCGTCTCGTTACTTCACTGGCTTCTTCGGTGAAAGCTCCAGGTTCTCCAAGCATCCAGTGATTCCTTACCCCTTGGGTAATGTTTGTCAAGGTTTGCTCCCTAAGGGAGAGTGTCATCACTGGCAGGTGTTTTTCCTCTTAAAGAGGTTTTTCCTGCTGTCCGCTCAGCCCAATGTCCGGCTCGCATCCAATTTCCAACAAGACTTGTTGTTATTTGGTCAATGGTTTCAAGCATTCTGTTATTTGGTTGCTTCGTATCCTTTCAAGGTTACCAAGGATTTTTCAAAGTGACTGTCATGATGTAGGCCCGGGTTGAACTTGCCAGGCGGATTTTTTGTTCACTCCATCTGCTGACGCGCGTTTCAGCACTATAAATGCTGATAAAATGAAGCTAGGGCCGCTTACAAGGTATAATTTGACACGATTTCCTGTAGTGTCTTCAGAGTCCAAACAAAATGAACAGCCTAAAATACGTTCAAAACAACGATATTGTCAGTTTGTTCAGGCTCCCATGGAAACTGGAAGAAGCACGATCTTGCCAACAATCCTGCAGTTTTGGATGGTCACGGCCTTTGACTGCCAATCAACCTTCATCAGAACCTTTGGCAGATGCCCGCGTCTGTTCTTTACGGCGTAAGATCCATTGATTCAAAACTGAAAATCGTCGCCTCATCGCGCGACGGGACTTTGGCACATGCGCAAAGGGCTGTGGCTATAGGAGTGGCTGAGTTCATGTCCGCAGCGCAGCGTGCTTCGGTTTGCCCACGCTTTGCAGATCCACAGCGTCCAGACACGGCCTTCTTCTCATTCCTCTCTGCAAAGGACGCGCAGGAGCCCCTTGGGATCGGTGATGGGTTGGCTGTTTGGCCTTTAAGCCCCACTGTTGCTCAAATGCTGTTGGGCCCTCTTGCTGAGCTGAGCCCGATTTGAATGGTTTCTCACGTCTTGTGACGCCAAAAGATTGATTTTGCAGACTTGTAGTGGGCTTAGTGGCCGGCAGTTTCTCAATGATATCATATGATATATCCCGCCAAACTGGTTTGTTGTGCTGACATGAAGAATCGCTCAGTGGTGGGTCAATGTTTTGCATCAAATCATGTTGGGTTGGTTTACTCGGCTCAGGACCGCAGGAACAACACCCCTCAGAAGTGCTCGCCATCCAGGTGGCAATCGTATGGCATGGGCAAATGGTGATGGGGCCATGCAGGGGATAGCATGGGCACATATTTGCCACGGTGTCAACATTATGGAGCAGAACATGTTTGGAGTGTCAATGTCTGGCATTCAACCCCAATCAATTATTCATTTGTTTCTTGACAACTATTTTTTCGGAATGTTTTTTTGGGTGGTTGTGCTTCAATTTATTCAGTTGGTGTGTTTTTCTGCTTGTATGCATCTAGTTGACCATTGGGAACGGGGCACGGGTTTAACCAGCCGAATGCCAGCAAAATTTAAAACATTCCAACATCAAACGCGCGCGCTTCCAGGACCTTTGCATCTTGACAAAGTCTTTGTTTCGGAAAAGGAGTCAAACAAAAAGATGATCTGTGTGTGGGCAAGTATGGTGTATGGGGAAATTTCCCAACTTAGCACATTCATATTCAAATTCATTTTCATGGCATTTTTGTGTTTTTAGACACGGAAAAATCACATTGATTAGTTAGTTGGACTTTTCTGGGCCGCTGCCGCCAGGCATACTAGCAACAGGACTTCAGGCTGGCCTGCTCATGGGAGATCCCAATCATCCGCGTCCAAGACGAAATACCTCGTTTGAAACCTTAATGATCCTTAATGGGAGGTTTCCACAAATGAGGGATCCCCGGCATGTTATACTAAAACATCCCATTAAAATCATTAAAATGGAGTTTTCAAGAGTACCGTACCCTTATTTTAGGAAACCCCCAATTCAATAAATTCAACATGGGACATGTTTATTTTTGGTATCGTATCAAGGTATTTAAACGAATCGAATACCGGAGGATGGGATTAATTTGCTGTTCATTTGCGAGGAACATGGCATTGATAGTGACAAACCTTTGGTTTTATTTTGGCACGTCATGTCATGTTGAAATGTTTGATTGGAAGGCAAACTGGTTGGTGGTTTCAAACATTTGGATTATATTCCATAATATATGGCAATATATGGGATAATCCTTCCCATTGACTAATATTTTTCAAGATGGTTGAAACCACTAACCAGTGATTGCAATGCTCTTTTTGGGCTGTACCTCCCAGAATCTCGGCACCACAGACCTTGATGACCGACTGAAACTGGAGTTATAAAAACATAAATTCGGGGTATAATCACGCACTAGGCCACTTAGCAGAAAACACAAACAAGGTCACAAGGAATGGTCTGGCATATGTATATATATATATATACATACTTATTCATATTTATTCCAATATGGCAATGGGTAGCCCGGGCCCTTCAAAGATTGGCATTTTCCGAACATGTTTTTCCATCCTTGAAGACGATACTTTCCCTTGATGTCAAATCTTCTCAAATTCAAAAATAACATAGCTTGAAACACTTTAATCACCATAAACAATCAAAATATACCGGTTGCAACCGGTTTTTTCAAACCAGAGAGTTGTTGGTGGTTTCGAGTTGTTTTCAAAGCTTCGAGCGAATCCAAATTGCCAATCATCTTTCGTGGGATGGGTTGAGTACAAGATAGTACAAGGTAGTACAAGTAGTCTAGAGAAAAAATGCAAAGAAAAACAATTTAAAAGCACCAAAAAATACATTGTCTGGAAAACTCCCAGCTCAAAAACTGATATAATCTGATGACATCCATGTGGGGTTTTTAATCTCAGGTGATTTTCCATCGCCAGCTTTGTCCGGTAACGTATCCAGACGATGGCGAAGTTGACGCTAACATGATGACTGGTTGACGCTAACGGTTTATGGAGGATATACGCTCTAACCATGGTGATTTAATGGTGATTTAATTGTGATTTAATGGTGATTTAATGGTGATTCAATGGGTTTTAATGGTGATTTATATAATGGGTTTTAATGGTGATTTAATGGTGATTTAATGGGTTTTAATGGTGATTTAATGGTGATTTAATGGGTTTTAATTGTGATTTACGCTCTGGTCAACGTTTACCTAACGAACTGGAAAATCACCATGCTATTAATGGGTAAATCAACTATTTCTATGGCAATTTTCAAGTTCGCAAAGCGTAACAAATTACCAGAGGGTAACATGATATACCTCGCCCTAACATTGGATGGCACGGATGCGCTGGCATTTCGCCATCGGCCACCTGAACGAGTGTTTTTTTTGGGTGCCATAATTGTGCTGTCTACATCAATCTATAGGTTTTCCAACACATTGGATATCATTGGGCTCACAACAAGTTGATTTCCTCTATCTTAATCGTAGTTTCAAGATGGCAAGGAATTTGGGTTTTTGGAAAAACACGTCGGATTGCGTCGCCGTCTATAGGTTACCGCATTCCATCTTTAGGTTCTCGAAATTTCCACAGTATTGTTTTGGATTTCCAAGATGTACTTTATCCAATGGCTAAGAGGGAACCAAGGAGCGCTTCTTTGGCCTTTTTTGCTTCGTCTGTTGACTGAGCCTTCCTCGCACGGAGTGCAGGACCATCAGCTGGGCATGTTTTTTTTCCCCTTGGCCTTGCCATTTTTTCACCTTTTGTTCACCCCAAGCAAGGAGCAAAAAAGGCATCTTTCTTCCCTTTCACTATCTTTCACAGTGGGAAACCTTTTGGAATTCCAACATTTATTCGATCTATCCGCTGGTTAGGGAAAGCAAGTTATGGGCACCCACGGTCTGTGAAAGTGCCTGTTGTGCCCCCATCCCATCACCACAAAGGGACCATTGGCATGAGTTCTTCTCACCATTTGTGCACTGCATGGCTAGAGAAAATCCAGATCTTTGATGGGAAATGGTACCGCATTTTCAGACACACATGGGCAATGCTGGCAATTTGCGAATTGGGAGGTACTTACTTAATCTTACTTAAGTAGAGATCATTGCAATCCATGATTTACGCTGAGACCCAGTAAACTAGCCAATAGAATTGGATGATACAAATGCATACAAATGCACTGGTTTGTCGTAAAAAAGGTTTCCCAAACTCCCATGGTCTATCTTTCAATCGCAAGTGCATGTTTATTAGTCATTTTCACAGAGACCCGAATAGCTATAACCATCATAAGACATCATAGCAACAACAACTATAAGTCCCATATTATATCATATCAATATCTAGCTATATAATGCTATTTATATATATATACACATCCTCCTATATTTTACTGCGGGTTATTCAAGGTGAGGCTTTTAGATTGCTCAGGGGGCCTCACCTTGTAGATTCCCTGGTTATACCAGCTACTTGATGATGCTTGTGGACTACTTTTTTCAACTGACTACTTTGATGTATTCTAGTATACTCTAGTCATCTTTTGGTAATTATTCAACATACATCAACCAGAATTTCTTTGAATCCCTTCCTACTAAGCCTTTTTTTTTATTCGCAGAAGCCATGGTGGATAGTAGGGGATGAATTTCCACATATTTGGGGCGAATTTGCGACTCCACCAGCAGCTATCAATGGTTAACCTTGGTTAGATACGTATTAGATTTTTAGCTAATGGTAACTAATATGGAAATTAATATATGGTAATATGTATGTATTGTTTGGTAATTGATATATGTAGTTAGCTATCAATATTATAGATATGGTAATATTGACAAGTATCATATTATTCACCAGCTAAAAAATAATAAATATATATGAGGTACATACTATATATATAATATATATATATTATACATATATATTGTTCAATTATTATATATATATGATGTAATATGTACTCACCAGCTAAAAATATAGATCTTTGACAGCCATGCTTTAGATTCACCACGGCTTCCAGGCTCAGCATCGACCACCACGGGCCGTTCGTTGCACTTTGCGGTGCCCTTCCTGTCGGACGTGGGACGCGAACATCGGTGGGGGCCTCAAACATATGGTCATAGAGTTACTTTTTTCATGTTTTTTAGTGGAATGTGATTTTCATGGGATAACATTCTCAATATACATATATATATATATAAAAGTATTACTGATACTACTATATTACCTATATGAATATAGTGTGTGTGTATATATATACATATATATATATACATACAACCATAATCTATGGGATTTAAACGTATCTAATGATGTTTTAATGGTGGTTCAAGCATATTCTGACAACTGAATGATTTAAACCAAGATGGTAGTTCAATCATTTCTTAATCGCCCAAACTAATCAAGAAATGGGGACCATCCCCAGTCATGGGAGTCGTTGCCATGGCTTCGTTATGATAAATTACCCATGAAACACCACACTGACAACGAGGTCAAACTTGCAGTCCAAGAAATGGAATCCTGAAATGATGTGGTCATATATATATATATCCCACGAAACATATTCATTGTGTTTGGTAAATAAATGTAAATGACGATCTTGTTCCAATTGGATATGATCCACTTCATAATCCTATGAAAAAAGATCACCTTCCACTATATCACTTTTTTGCCATGATTTACGTACCATCTGTGTGAACAAACGGAACATCGACTAATTGGATAATCCACAAAAATCGAATCGGTGTGGACAGTTTCGGGGTTTCGTAAAATGGGGGAGCCCCACCAATCAAAACCATCTGGTTGGTGAGGTGCTTTGGAACATGAATTTTATGACTTTCCATATATTGGGAATAATGATCCCAACTGACTTTCATATTTGTCAGAGGGGCTGAAACCACCAACCAGCCATAGTTTCCATTTCAATACTAAAATAGTCGTCGAATGTTAGATGATTTGGGGGTACTGTACCCCAGTAAAAAAGAACCCACCAGTTCTGTGAATAGAACCAAGGTTCTATGCTGTTGATCGCACGGTTCCCGAGAGTGGTCTTAGAGGTCAGGAATGCTACGCACATCTACAAGTCTTCGGAAGCTTCCTGGTAGGTTTGTCTGAAAAATTGGGGGGTAACCCCAAAATCATATTAATGATCATTTCTGCGTATAAAACAACAATTTTCGGGCGTAATTGTGGCGAGTAAGAACTGGGTAAGTTTTTGCTTGGGGAGGTCAATAGGGATGATTCTTAGTCACAAAATGCTATAAGTGAATGTACCCTCTGGTTATGACTAACATAGCCATGGAAGCCATGGCCCATAGAAATAGATGGTTTACCTAGCTATAAAATGGTGATTTTCGATGGCTATGTTAAACAACCAGATGGTATATAAATGAGGTAATCAAATACCCAGCAAGTGAACTCTTTGAAGAGTACCAAGGCATTCATAAGGAGTTGACTCTCCAAGCAACTTTTATGCTGGAATGATTGTAAGTCTTGTCCCCAGTGCATATCAAATAGTACCCTCATGAAACCCTTCTGTGATGCATTGAAAAGTGGGGGGATGGGCTTCATCATCCTGAAGCGATTCTGATTCCTGTTCCATTTTCGTTGCGTACCATCTAGCTATAGTTTGGAACCATTATTATATCAATATTAGAATTATATACTTACCAAACATGGTTCCATACTTTAACATAGAGCCAACATCAAACACCCTCTGGTAATTTAACGTAGCTCTATATCGAAAAAGGCTGTTTAGTTCAATGATTTACTGTTCATAAACATGGTGATTCTCTATAGTTATGTTAGTTTACCAGAGGGTACACCCAAGATTTTAGTTTTGCTTCTACCTGCTCCAGATGGTGAATGTAACATATGTAAAAACACCACAAGCATGTTTTAGGTGGATGCATCCACGTGCCAGGAATCTGTAGGGAAAACCATCCATTTGGGATGGTTAAAAAAGCACCTATTGATGGTGATGACTGGGGGATGGTTTCTGGCATTGTTGTACCTACAAAAATGTGGACTTCCTTACGAAAGTCCCAAAGAATTGCTGGCTGATAGTGGAATTCGCCAGAATGTGTGATGATCTTAGACTTTCGCTCGTGAGTCAACAGGGTAGGCCTTGGTTGATTATCGTTGAGACGGATAGCGTTTGTTTTTTGATGAAGTAGTTTCAAGTAATCCAGCGAACCAGTGCTAAAGAAAACACACCTTGCAGGGTACCTAAGATAAGAGCTTCATACAATTGACATCTATAAACCAGTATGAACCGTAATCACCGTCAACCATCAATAAAACCATTATTTGCCATTAACACCATTATTAAAAATTGTTAACCTTAATTAGCCATTATTATTTATTAACCATGAATAGCCATTATTAACCAGTATTAACCACTATTAGCCACTATTCACCATTATTGCATGTAACAAGTATCACATACTATAAAACACAATGAAACACTATTAGCCATTATTCACCATTAGTAGCCATTATTCATTTGTAGCCATTCTTAACAACCATTAGACACTAGCAACATCTAGTAACCATTAACCATTATTATGTAGCCATTGGCAATTATTAACCATGATTAACCATTATTAATCACTATTAACCATTATTAATCATTTTTAGCCAATATTAGCCACTATTCGCCATTATTGTATATAACCAGCATCAATCACCATTAAACACAACGAAGCACTATCAACCATTATCAACCATTAGTAGTCATTATTAACAACTATTAAACACTAGCATCATCTAGTAACCATTAACCATTATTATGTAGCCATTAGCCATTATTAACCATTATTAACCATTAGTAGTCATTATCAACAACTATTAAACAGTTGTAACCATTAACCACACTTATGTAGCCATTATGTAGCCATTATGTAGCCAATTATTAAGTTAACCATTAACTATTACCATTAATCAACCATACAACCATAGTTATTAACCCTTATTGGCCATTAAAACCATTATTAACCATTACTAAACCTGATTAACCACTATTAACAATTGTAAATTCGATGAATGGTTGCGAAATCTGAGGTCGGTTACCTGGTCGTGATCAGGTGGGGTTTTGGGGTGTCGCCCTGCAACGACTCAACCAATGATTTCATGGGGAGATACATGGAGATTGAACGATATTCAACATTTTTTTTGTTGTAGGTAAATGGTGAATGATATGGTTATATATGGTTATCTAATGGTTATGTATGGTTATCTACTGGTTATATATGGTTATCAAATGGTCATGATGTGGTTATAAAACAATGCCATACACTATCCATGACTGGGAATGGTAAGTTTATAGCACCGTCATAAAAATGGTGATTTTCCTGGGGGAATCCAATGTTTTGATGAGCAATGTTGATAGGGATTGAATCCCTCTGGTTATGTCAAACATAGCTATTGAAGCCATGGCCATAGAAATAGTTGGTTTACCCGTTAAGAATGGTGATTTTCCGTAGTAATGTAAACGTTTACGAGAGGGTAATTTTGATATGTTTGAATAGGATACAATGGAGAGTGATAAAACCACGCATATGATTTGTGAGTACCAAAAGTTGAGGAATGATCATCAATGATCAAGGCCCTGTCCGCTTAGTTATTGTAGGGAATGATCAAGCTCCCCAGGTTTTGATGTTTACAGTATTGGGCATTATTAACTGGCAATGACATTCTTAGGAGAGTTACTAGTAATTCAATTGAACTATATCAACTATAATTAATGAACAACTATAATGTCCATTAACTATAATGTCCACTAACTATAATGCACACTATCTATAATGTACAACTATATATGTAATGTATTTAACAACTATAATGTATTATTTAACTGGCAATAACATATTAGACCTATGAACTATAGTAGTGATATATGAAAATAACGATAATATGGTTTTTGTAAATAGATTATGAACTGACTTATTCTTAGATTGGGCCTGTATCAAGCGATATGGGTCACCATTGGGCTAGATTCCGACTCAGTATTAAATATGTGGCCATCCATACCCACATTGCACGGTACCTGAACACCTGAACAACATTGAACAACTATTTATATACAGAGTTGCAAAATGGTCAAAGATTTTGATACAGGAATTGATGTACAGATTTACAATTTGTGAGCTACCACCTTTGAGGAATTAGTTTTTCTACTTCAGAAATTGTCGTCCGAAACACCGCATATGCGCAACTTTTTTGGCACCGATGGAAGATCCTGGAAGTCGAAAATGCTGGCACCACGTCTAGGCGTTTCGAATGGGAAACTGTCTTGAAACAAATGATATTGGTTAATAATGATTAATAATGTTTTGATAGTGGTTAATAGGTTAATAATGGTTACTTCGGACTCAGTTTCTGACAAACGAATGTGTGAAATGTCTCGCGCAGAATTATTGGTGCCTTGCCTTTTTTTGAAGGTCACGACTCCCGGTGAAATGACTGACACACATATGTAAACATATTACATAGGTATATATATATATACTGGTTGGTGGTTTGGAACATGAATTTTATGTTTCCATATATTGGGAATTTCATCATCCCAACTGACGAACTCATATTTTTCAGAGGGGTTGAAACCACCAACCAGTATATATACACATGATTTGCTTTGCTGTTCAAGATGAGTTAGACATGTTTCATTCTATGTCTAGGACAATTATCTCATGAGCCTATTTTCGGGGAATGTCTTGTCAACCCGCAGTGGTCATGGTGTTCATGTGAGTCCATGAACTTCATATTCACTGGATCTCGCAGAAACATGTTGTAATATGTTGTAATCCATTCCGCTGTTTCTGTTTAACAAAAACACGCCCAAACGAAACCATGGTGGATGTACGGAATTAAAAGAATACAGTACGTTTTGGGACCATTAACCATGGCGATGTTGAATATGAAAAGGGAATGGGATAAAAAAACGCCGTGAGAGACAATGTGGTGAAGGTCGAGAGTTGGTCAGTTGGTCATAGGCAATTTTTGTTTTCAGGCCAGCCACATTTGTTTTCTTCCCCGTGGTTTAAGTGGCGGATAGTGAAGTGTTTTAAGAGCCACTTAGCTGCCAGGGAAGACCTGTTTGGATGGTTAAATGAATTGACTTTCCACATTGAATTGGAGGTTTCCTAAGTCATGGGGGTTGCCTCCAAATCATTCAAGTCATGGCCATGGCTTAGTATTGAAAGCCATGGCTTTTTTGGATCATTTTTGGAAGCTCCAATTAGTTATCCTATCATCCCCCAGTAATAACTAATAACTGGGTTATTGTCACTTATTTGGGTTATTTAATCCCAATATTAATCATAATTAAGTGACAATAACCCATCATCAATCATTAATTAACTTATTAAATAACTAATAATCATTAATCCCAATCACTTAATCATAATCCCATCATCACCCAAGTAGTAGTCCCAGCATCCCATCACGCCATGATTCATCCCCTACATCCACCATGGGGAAACCCCAGCCACGCAGCCGCAGCCAGGAAATGCCACGGCACGGGCCCGGGACCTTGGCAAAAAACATCATGAAACATGGGGAATTTGGGTACCCTCCGCGAGTTGATTATGGACAATCAGCATTCTTAGTAGGTAAATCATGGTAAATCTATATAAATGGCCATGTTCAATAGCTATGTTAAATTACTGGAGGGTAATAGGTTGAACCAAGCTAAAAAAGACATACAATTACCACAGTTTTGCTGTCGGGCCTTGTCATAAAGCTTGGAAAGTTGGGGTGTGTTGTAAACGGTCAGGTTTCAAACAAGGGATTTACTTAACTATTTGCAATGGAGTGTGATTCATTCTTGAAGCCCGATGGGTATCTTCTGTGGGACGTGGGTTTATTTGTTGCATCGACGAAGGAAACTTGTTTGCAGGTAGCTTGTTTGCAGGGAATCTATATGAATCTTTGAATCTGCGGCAAGTTGTCTTTTCAAAGCTGCCTTTTTGCAACGTGTTTTTGGTCAATTTTTCACTGCCAGTTGCTCCAATGACGCGGATTTGGGATGAGTTGAAGCCAGACATCACCCCGGGCCCCAGGTATCTATACTGGTTGGTGCTTTGGAACATGCATTTTATGACTTTTCCATATATTGGGAATTTCATCATCCCAACTGACGAACTCCATCATTTTTCAGAGGGGTTGAAACCACCAACCAGAGAATATACATATATATATATGTTTTCCTCACCACGTACCTTTCAACAGTTTGGATATTTTGGATATCTTCATTTTGCGTTGTTGTCATGAGGATCATGAAGAATCTTTCAGCTAGCCTCTTGTAAACGTTGGCAGTTTGTGAACTGGAAAAGGATCCCATGTTTAAGAACAGTAAATCAACTCTAAATAGATATGAATAGGCCATTTTCAATAGCAAACTGTGACAATTTACCAGAGAGTATACTGCTATACCGTGGCTGCAGCCATTTGAGTGCTTTGTAGAAGCCGCTCCTATCGGGCATGGCGTTCCTGCACGCTCTTGCAGTGCCCCGAGTGTAAACAGGGATAGCCGGGTAAACAGGTGAAGGATGATTTGATACAACAAGTTTGACAAGTACAGCATTGGTTTTTGGTCATTTTTATGGTGATATAACACCCAGCAAGCTTTCTATTTGTTGTGCACCACGTCTCTAAGATTGGCCAGAAGAATCACCACGGGATGGTCCAACCAGTCGATCGTTGTGAGTCGATCGTTGTGAGTCGATCGTTGTGAGGCCTCAAATTTTGAACCGCAGCATAGCTGTCCACAGAAAGTGAAAATTAGAGTATATTAGAGTTCTCAGAAAGTGCTGCAATTGGGACCTGTAGACCTGTACAACCAAAAAGTAGGCCGCGGGGTCATTGAGATGAAAATCTTGAGGATCCCATTCGACCAGTTTCCAAAATACCAATTGTAGGAGTTGCACTACCAACTCATAAAGGACTTATGATCACCTTTAAATCCAAATTTTTGCGCACGGAAAGAATGAAAGTGGTGTTGTGTTGAGTGGGTTTCTTTAGATCTACCCTTTGATCAATCCAATTTTTATGTGTTTCATGCGGGTTTGTCTAGAAAGATCGGGTGCCCCAGTTGTCCATGATATCTCATCATGTTAAATAAGTTAAATTGTTAGAGTGGCTATATGAGGGTATACCATGGTATACAAACTTTTTTTTAGACAAGCCCACATCTCAGATTGTGGGTCATGTATTTGTATACAACTACATATAATTACATATATATACATATATAACTACAGATACATAATTGTATAAATTATATGTAATTATGTATAATTATATATAATTAATTACATATTATTATATATATATACTTTTATAAATATATATATATTATATCCCTATGTTATCCCCATCAAGTCTTTGGTGATGAATCTTTCTAAGACTTCACAGGATCCCTCTGCCCTTCCGCCAAAAAGGTGTTGTCAGTGCCATTGGGCGCTGCGTCATCGGCCTGTTTCGATGGTCAGGGAGGATTTACCCAGGCGCCGGTCATCGGTGATTCGTGGGTCAAATGAGGTAAGTGTAGAACCAACCATGATAATGGTGATTTAATGGTGATTTAATGGTGATTTAATGGTGATTTAATGGGTTTTAAGGAGATTGAATGGTGATTAATGGTGATTTACCCTCTGGTAAACGTTTACATAACTATAGAAAATCACCATTTTGAATAGGTAAATCAACTATTTCTATGGGGTATTTTAAATAGCTATGTTAAATTACCAGAGGGTGATGGAAGACTATACAGATGTATACATATTACATAATTACATACGTATATATACTGGTTGGTGGTTTGGAACATGAATTGTATGACTTTCCATATATTGGGAATTTCATCATCCCAACTGACGAACTCATATTTTTCAGAGGGGTTGAACCGACCAACCAGATGATATATAAATCTGGGCAAATTACAACGACCTCACTGTTCTCCCTCACTGGAATCATTGTTTTTATAGGCGAATCATCCCAACATGGCATTATTTCAGGTTAGTGAATTATTATAATTTGCCCAGAACCGTGATAATAATGGAAGTTTAATGGAACATGTACTCTTGGTGAATTCGATGGTCTATCATTGGTTTATAATTATAATGGTTAATAGTGGTTCACAGTGGTTCTCCATGGTTAATGGTTTATAATTTAAAATGGTTCATAGTGGTTCTACACTTTGAATATTTATGGTTGATGGAATCTATTAACCAATCATGGAATATTCTACTACCACTAATCGAAGTTTAGTGGAATATATTACTGTAACGGTTAATAGTGGTTGACAATGGTTAGTAATTGTTAAGAATTGTTAATAATGATTAATAATGGTTAATAAAGAATTTAATATGATTTAATCTGTCATATCATATCTGTAATATCTGGGTGAATTTGGTCATGACCTCACGTCGTGACGTCACTGGAATGATGGTTTGTATGTTGAATCATCCACAAACGGCCTCAAGTTTCAGCTATTTTCAGGTTATGTGAATAAGCCAATAATTCAGCCAGATCTATCCCACTATCCATAAAATAAACCCCATCAAATCCCATAGAATGGAAATATGATCTATCTCAAAATGGACCATAAAACTAGATCAACTAAATACATAGAATACTGGTTGGTGGTTTCAAACATGAATGGATTATTTTCCATTTCATATATGGGATGTCATCCTTCCCATTGACGAACTCATATTTTTCAAGATGGTTAAAACCACCATCCAGAATACATTGGTCAAATATAAATGTTCAAAATGGAGGATCTAAGCTCAAGATGTGAGCAGTGGCTGCGATCTACCCCTGTTGCTTGATGTTTTTGTTGGGGATTATAATCCAAGAACGGGGAATCCAAAAAAAAACCAACCAGGATTAAATGGAATGATAGAGGGGTTTTGAACACTGCTCATGTGGGGAAATAAGCCCATTTCCGAATCAGCCGACACTAACTGGTTGGTGGTTTCAAACATTTTTAATTTTCCATTTCATTTATGGGATGTCATCCTTCCCAACTGACGAACTCATATTTTTCAGAGGGGTAGGTCAACCACCAACCAGCTAAATTCAGTGCTTTTTTTGGGCGGATAAAATTCATCAAACGCCACTGGAACAAAAAATCCACCAGGAGCACTGGAGTTTCTGCGAGCGTCTGACCGAGAAAATTCTCATGTCCCGTGGATCAGACGAAAGCTGATCCGATGTGCCATGATGGGATTGAATATATATATATATAGATATGGCAACAGGCAGCTCTATAACCTACCTATATCTAGTTTATGAATCTTATGATATATATATATATATATTTGAATTTATATAGGTGTGGTAAACCCAATACATAATGATGGTTAAACTGTTAACAATGGGTATACAACCAACAATAATGGAAAACAAAAAGCGGCAAACACAGAATGTTCAAATCATAACATGTTCCAACATTGTAACATGTGGGATTCTACACGACGTTTTAAGATCAGTTTCTTCATGTGGGTCCCAGTGTAAATGGGATTTGCACAATGGAACGATTTGTGAGATTTTTGTAAAAAACACAAAACATGTTGATAGCTATATACATTATGTATATATTTATATGTATATATATATATATCCATGTATACACTGTTTATTGGTTAAGTCTTCCCAATATGATTTTCTCCGAAGCGTTGGCAGTGGACAGTCATTGGACGGATTTCAACAGCCCGATTCTCAAAGCATCAGATCCTCAAAGCATCAGGGTGACGACTGGGGATCCGCCATGACTTGAGAGCCCCCCAGGGCTGGTTTATTTTGGATATGGTTTATGAACCACTCTATTCAGGGTTTGGTACATGGCCCAAAAAATGGGGATTTCAGCCATCCCCAGTCATGGTAGGTTTATGACAGCCAGGAGTAAACGTGACATTAAGCATATCCAAATATGATTTTATGATCTAAACATAAGTTATCCAACATCACTACTGCAATCATTAATATCTGCTAATATCTACTAATGTGGCAAACCCAATGATAAACCCATTAATATGGGGATGTGTCAAAACATGTCAAAACCAAACAAAAGCCAATGATATATCCAATGTCCAGCGCCCATTTCATCTAAACCCATTATATACATTAATAATAAACACCATATAGTAAACCATATAAACCCAATGATCAACCCATTAATATATATATATATTAATTAATATAATGGATGTATAATGGATATAGCCCTGATTTCTCAGGTATTACGGCCCTTCCGGCGACTTCCTGAAGCTGGGTCTCTTTGTGGACTCGCACAGCGGCTGGAGTGCGTTGGCCTTTGGCGGCAACGGCGGCATGAAGGGCGCGCAGCAGCGCCGTGGCGTGTGGCGTGGAGTTTTTGGGGGATGGGGATGGGTTTCCCATATAAAATGATGGGAAACCATGGGAAAATGATGGCAAATCACTTCGAAGTCATGGGAAACGGGTGATTTAAGCTGGCCAAAGTGAGATATAACTCATGGGAATTATAGCTGATTTATGATAACTAAGCTGGTTTACAACTAGGTGAACTGTTCATGGAATCGAGGGGGGGTCTGGGGGGGGGTTCTGAGCTTATCATTTAAGCTCCTGATAAGACTGGGAAATGATAAACCCCTATTAAGGCCTTATTAAGGCCTTATTAAGGTCTTATTAAGCCTTGTTAAGGGCTTATCAAGGCTTATTAAGGGGTTACCCTTTAAGGCCTTAGTAAGGTCTGATTCCCTGTGGATAGCTGAACTTCCTTACCAATTGCTTATCAATGGGTGATTTGAGCCACAACCCACAAAGGGCATTGGGATTTTTGCAGTGCTTGCGATGTCCTCAATTTTGGCTATTTTGGCCATTTTGGCCATTTTGGGGATCCGGGGTCCTGAGGGGTAATTTTTTTTGGGGGTATGCAGAATAAGTTGCTATTTCTCGCTTATCCAAGGCTTATCCAATGCTTATCATTTAAGCCCCTATTAAGCCCTTATTAAGCCTTTAGCCATCCAACCCCCACCCCAAAATCCAGGTCAAATCAGTCCGGACCTCCCAGGCTTATCCATGGCTTATCCAGACCCCCCCCTTGACTCCCCCGCCCAGAGTACGCCTTATTGAAAAGATTCAATAATGATCGACAGTTTCAACATGGAGGTCTAATTTCAATATATATTGAAATTTTCTCTGGATTCCCTATTGAAACAGGGGTGCATTTTCTATTGTATTTTTCAACAGAGCTGTGTTGTATTTTTCAACATGATTCTGTGTTGAAACCTTTCCAACTTGGTTCATCCAATGCATTTTTTTGCTCATCTTTGCTTGCTCTGCTACTTGTGAAACTTTACACAAAACTATATACATCTTGCCAAGGTTTCAGGCCCTTTTGCAGGACATGGCCCTTTTCAGGGCAGCCCTTTCTCAGGGCAGCCTTTTCCAAGGCATTTCCCAATGTTAATCACTTTCTATATCTTGCCATGAAAAATCAGCTCCTTGGATCCTCAGGTGAAGAGCTAACCTGTATCTCCAAGTGACCTTACTGGCCACCTGGTAGGGGGCAGTGCCACTCAGGCAGGAATGAGCAAGGGCTGATAGGTGGCCCACCATTGTTTCACCAGCATAACAGGAGTAAAATCTAGGATTGAACCACTGAAAGACACTTGCTAAGTGCTCACACAAGTGGAACTTGGGGGTCACATTCCATTGTAGAATTCCTTTCTGGATGCTCAACACTGACAGCCTGGAGTAGTGTAGGAGGCAAAGGTTCATGCTTTTTTTGAAAGAAGCTGCTTCTTCCCCTGTGGGGTGCATGCCACTGCAGTCCAAGGTTGTGTAGAGCTGGTTGAGGTGCTTGACAGTTTGAAACCGATGTACACTGTACTTGTCCTCTGTACTCTGGAATTCCAAACATATCTCTTCCAGCACAGGTACCAGCCACCTGCAGTGTCTAGCCTTCACCCCTGTCAAAGTAGGAAACTGATCATGCTTGCCCTTTGGAGAACAGAAAGTAGAGAGTGTCAGCTTCCTGATCCTGTCACTGGCCTCAATGCCTTGCTCTTGGTAGAGGGTGCAGATTTTCCTAAAGAGGTAGGTCAGTCTCTCATTCTGTGTCCCTGGCAGGCCTACATGTGCTGTGAGGCCTTCCTCTAGCACATGTAGGGTGTCATATTTGAAGGTTTCACCAACCACACCTGGAATGGTGCTGATCACATGATCTGTAGGACATGCCCCTGCATGCTCCACCACTGTAGCCCTCCAAGCTGCAGTGGGCCTGAAGTCATTGTAGGGCAGAGTGCTTTTGTTTGCTGAGCAATTGAAACACATCTCCTCATGTGACGCACCTTTCAGCTGGAACTCATTCTGGAGGTACTCACCATCTGCCTGCACTGCCCAGATGCAAGCTCTGAAGCCTTCTCTGCTCAAAGGTTGACCAGCCATCTGCTGTCTCCAAGACTTTGCTGGCCAAGGGTTCCCTGCATGGTCAAATTCAGGAAACTTGTTGTAGAAAGCAGCTTCCCAAGACCATTGGAGTACTTGCCAAAGGACCTTCATGGTGTCACAAGCTGCATCATCAGGGCTTTTGTTGATGGCACCCTTTGGCAAAGCCAGTAGCAAGAGTTGGCTTGAAGCAACATTGAGGCTGGATAGCAGGCTCCTCATGCTGATCACATTGATGCTATCATTTCGTTGGAATTGGCCTCCATCTCCATGTAAGCCACAGGGCAAAGATTTATGTCTGTGCTCCTCAGCCAATGCATGTAAACCACAGAGGAAAAGGTTGCTTTTTTTGGGATTTGGATGCAAAGGTGGCAGTGACAAATGGCACTCTATGCTGCTGAGTCTCTTTGATGATGTTGTTCTTCAGCTGTGGGTCTCTTGAACTGTGTTCTCTCCAGAACTCTTCAACATTTTGCAACCCTGACATAGCCTGGTCTTGGCCACAAAGCCAATGAAACCACTCATGTGGTAAGAACATCCCTACTTTCTTCTGTGCCACAGACAAGCCATCTGCTGTTCTGAGCTGCACAGGGGTCTCCACAAAGTAGGGCATGGGCAAGTCTATGTCAGTGCTTTCACAGTACTTGGATTGCAATTGGTGGGCAATGTGGTTGGGATTCTGGCCATGGTTGCCAAGGGATGCAAGCTCCTGGATATCACTGGTGGATGCCCCTGACTTGCTTGCAGCCATAGCAAGTGCTTGGATGGAAGGCCCCTCAGTGCAGTCACTGGCAAAAAACAAAAAGCACATGCAATCACATTGGTCCTTCTACCAGACAGCTTTTGAATAAACTTTGGCAAGGGGCTGACATGCCATTTGCAAAGTGCTCCAGCAGGCAAGACCCTAAGGGTGAAAACTCTTGGCACAACATGGTAGAGCTGCTGGCCTGCTCTTGCTTTTTCCTTTTCCATTTTCCTCTTTGGTTGGCCATTGCTTTTTCACAAAGTTTTGCCCTTCTTCAAGGCCAGAATAGCCCTTCTTCAAGGCCAGAATGGCCCTTATTCAAGGCCAACCATTCAGAAGAGTTGAGCCAAACAGCTTTAAAACACCAGGGGAAAACTGATTTGAGTGCCACAGGAGCAGTCTTGCCTGGTTTGGTTATGTAACCCTTCCTCACACTTAGCATGAAAGCGTTTTTTTCCCAACTTCTCAAGCAAAACAGTTTCTGTGCTGTCCAAAGTGTTTTTTTCAAAGCATAGCCCTTTTGCAAGGCCTTTGCCCTTCTTCAAGGCCTTTGCTTTCTTTCAGGGTTCATTTCTTTTCCACAGCCTTTTCTGCTCTCTTTACAGCCAGTGCTGCTTCAAAGAGTGTGTCCTTGGCAACTTCCAGCTTGACCTTCTGCCCCTGTTTGCTAAGTTTTTGCAACTCAACTTGGCAACTTTGCAAATCTTTCTGGTGCTTTGCTGCCTTACTCCCTGAGCTGCCCTTTGCAAGGTCAGCATTAAGTTGCTTGACCAGTTTGAGCATCTTCAAGATTCTCTTGGCTGTGAGGTCTTTGCTTTTGCTACCCCCCATGTCTGACAGGAGGTCAGCTTCCTTTGCAGCTGCATTGAGTATTTTTTTTTGCTATCTTCTTCCTCATCTTCTGCATCACCTTCTTCATCTGACTCTTTGTCTTTGATAGCTGCAAGCTCTTTAGCCTTTTTTTTGGCACTGGTGGGGAGGACATCATTCAAGGCATTTGCTGCCAGCCCTTCCTCAGGGCCCAACATGGTGCCAGCCTTTCTGGCTTCCATCCATTGGATGGCTTCCAGTTTGGTGGCAGCCTCCATGTTCATCTCATGCTTGGACTGCTTGTCACTGAAGACAACTGCTGTCTCCAGGCAGAACTGCCACTCTTGTTGGTCCTTTGGGTCTTTCCTGACCCTGATGGACCCCCTGTTCACCTCACCATATGCCAGCAAAGGTGGGCATTCAAAGTCAAAGGATTGATTGCAAGATGTGCAATGCATACAATGCATATTGCTGCCAGGGTGCTCTCCTCATGGCCTCCTGTAATCCAAACCTTGTCAAAATGGCTTGGAATGGCACCCATTCCTCTGTTTCCCTGCTGCCTCAGAGAAACACATTCACAAGTGACAAGCAGCAGGAATGAGGTTGCAGCCAGAACACCCATTGAAACTTGGGTTCTGCCAGCCAAGCTGCCTGAAACTTCAGTCAAGGCAACCAACTCTTTCTGGTAGATGCCAGCCTTCTTCAGGTCACCCCTGTTCTTCAAAAACACAGCCAGCAGCTGTTTTTTTTTCTCTTCACTCCCTTTTCCCTTACAGTGGGTGTTCCACAGCTCTGTGGCTTTGGTGTCCTTCAGGGCATCCCTTGCCCTGCTAAAGCGACCCCAAAGGGCTTCTCTCTGGCCTTGGGTGAGGCTGTCAAGGAAAGTCTGGACATTTCCATTGGCTTTCTTTTGGAAGGCCTCCATCTTTTCTTCCAGGCTCAGGTCTGCATCATTTTTTGGCAATTTCAAAATGGAACTGGGCCTTTTCAAAATGCCTGGCCCTTTTGCAAGGCTTTGCCCTTTTGCAAGGCTTTGCCCTTTTGCAGGGCTTTGCCCTTGTGCAGGGCTGGTCTCTGTTTGCTTTGTTTTTTTTGCCACCTTCATGGCCTTGATTGCCTTTCCCATTGCCTTTGCCCTTCTGCAAGGCAAAATCAAATTGCAGGTGTCAACCTTGAGCTTTTGAAAGCTACAGATTTTTCAAAAATGAACACCAATCAAATCTACCCAGAAAAACAGCTACCCATCATATGACATCATATGATGCAATATGATGGCACCACCCATCATATGATGGCCACAACCCATCATATGATGGCCACAACCCATCATATGATGGCCACAACCCATCATATGATGGCCCCACCCATCATATGACATCATATGATGCAATATGATGGATCACCCTTTTTGTGGTCATTTTGGGGCATGTTTCAATTTTATTTGACTACATTTTTTTTTCCAAAAAATGATTCCAGATTGAACAGCCCAATGATTTTTTTTTGCAGCCATGCATGGATTGCTCATGATTTTTTTTGGGGGTTGCCCAATGATTTTTTATTCAAGGATGAGTGTGCTACTCCTGTGTTTTAGATGCCAGACCCTGGGCCCAAGCTTCAAGTCACACCTTTTTTCTCCACTGCTCAAAGTGCAGGTGGTGGTCTAAAGTTCCTTTAGAACCCTTTTCAAAAAAAGGCATGCCATTTTTCAAGGCTTTTTGTTTGCCCTTTCCCAAGGCTTTGGCCCTTCCTCAGGGCTTTGGCCCTTCCTCAGGGCTTTGGCACTTCCTCAGTGCTATTTTTTTCTTCTATTTCCTTTTTTCACCACTTGAACCCAGTCACCATTGCCCTGGTCCACCTCCTTTTTCACCTCTGGTGCAGCCTTAGCTCCACCTTTTCCCTTTGCCTTGGGTCTGGCACCCTTTGGGGCACCTTTTCCTTTTTCTCCATCTGTAGATGGGCTGGACTGGTCAGAGTTGCTGCTGCTTGTGCTGCTTTCTTCTTCCTGCTGCCCTTTCTCAAGGCCTTTTTGCCCTTTCCCAAGGCCTTTTTTGTGAGCATTGGCTGGTCCTGGCCAAAGCAGCCATGGGAAGTATATTGAACAACATGGGTTTGAATAAAAAAAATGCAAAATGAAAAAACATGCAGTCCTGCAGGAGCTGGTGCAGATCTGTGGGACTGGCATGCACCTGCCAGGACAAAAATGACCTGGCTGAACATTGCACAGTATCATTGCCAGGCCTTTGGGGTTTGAAGCTTGAGATCCAGCTGCAGTGCTGGCACCATACCCATAGCCACCTGCAACCAGGCAAAAAATATATGGTGCATTCAAAATTAAAACCAGAAACAACATGAATCAAATTCCAGCCTTGTGTTTGCCACTGAGCTGGCCACTGGTGTGGCTGTACCCACTGCTGTGGCTGTACCCACTGCTGTGGCTGTTGCCATTGCTGTGGCTGTTGCCATTGTTGCCACTGCTGGCACTGCATCCAGTGGGCCCCTTGCTGCCATGCCTCCTGCTTCTCCTTCTCAGCCTTTTCTTGTTTTTCTTTCCTATTCAGCATCCTCTTGAACCTGGACTGGCCCATAGCAGAGAGCCTCTGCACTTGGTCCTCCAGTTCATTCTTGGGCTGGCCTTGGACCTCCCTCACAGCTGCCAGCCTCTGTCTCTGCATGGCACTGCCTGAGGTCAGGCTCTTGCCATTTTCATCCCTCCTCCCTCTCCACCTCTCACTCCTCCATTCTTCATCCCTCCATTTCTCATCCCTCCACCCTCTATCCCTCCATCCTTTTTCTTCACCACCACAGGTGTCCCACTCTTCCCAGTCTTCCCACCCATCTCTCCATCCTGTTTCCCACCCCCCATCATCGCTCCAGCTGTCCTTGGGCATTGGCATGGCCTGGTTTTTGCTCTTGCTTCTGCTCCTTTTTGGCGACCTAGGTGGTGAAGGCCTGCTATAGTCAGGTGAGGAAGGTGATGAAACCATCCACAGCCCTTCCACAAGGCTTGGCCCTTCTTCAGAGCAGAGTGCCCTTAAGTCAAGGGAAAGAGAAAAACTTACAGCTTTAGTAGCTTGAGCCTAAAAGTGAAACAGGTCATGCAGCATTGTTTAGGTTGCACTTGGCATTGCTTACACAACATGTTGTTCTTGGGTTGGCAGCAGTACCTGGCCATGTGCTGCAAAACCTTTTTTCCTTCCATGTATGCAGGAAGAATGGTGTTGCTGTATGTACAGTAGTTACAGCTTGTGCAAAGCTTTGGTCTATGCTTGCACAGCCCTTATACAAGGCTTTGCCTTTGTGCAAGGCTGTGGTGTGTGTGCTTGCACAGCCCTTTTGCAAGGCTACTGCCTTTTTTCAAGGCTACAGCCCTTTGCAAGGCCATCCACATCATGCCTTTTCATATTTTTCAAACAATTTCAGCCTGGCAGCCAACACTGAGCCCTTGGTGGCACCAGCCTCTTTGCAAGCAGGCAAGAGCTCCTCCACCAGCTGCTTGTGGGACACCTTGAGCTTGGTGGCTTGGGCCAAGGACACACTGACCACAAGCTTCTTGTCAGTGTTGGGGCCCAAAGGCATGTGTTGTATGTAGGACTGGTTCTTGCCACCACCTATGCTCAGGGTCTCCTGAGAAATTGGTGTCTCTGGCCCCAAGCCTGTGCCCATTGGATTCTTTTTCACTTTTGCTGCTTTGTCTTTCTTTGCTGCTGTTTTTTTTTGGCAATTGTCATTCTTTTCATTTGTTTTCCCAGCAGGCCTTTTCTTCACAGGCTTGCCAGCCTTTTCCCTCCACTTGGCTTTGGTCACAGGAGGTGGGCTCCCAAGCAAAGAGTTGCTGGGTGCAGCAGAAGCTTCAGAAGCCTCAGGGCCTTCAGGAGCTTCATCATCAGAACCAGCCTCTGTTTCTGATGCAGAAGAGGTGGCCAACATTGCAGGCCAGCCATCAGATCCAATTGTAACATCTGACACCTCTTTCTTCAGCTTCCTGGTGCCTTATGCCACACAAAAATTTGTTTTCCCAGTCTTCTTGTATAACCCAGTGAGCACTTGGAGCTGTGCTGTGTCAAGCTTGGTGCCAAACCTTTCCCAACTTGTTGGACTGGCTGTCACCCTCCTCCAGTGTTTAAGGAGGACAAGTATGCTGTCAGCAGCCCTCCCAGGTAGCAAAGATGCTTCCACCTCCCAATACTGGTTCAAGAGTTCAGCTCCAAACTTGTGGACAGCCACTGTCAGACTGTGTTTCAAATTCCTGTACTTGATTTCTGCACTGGGGCTGACTTGCACCAAAGCCTTAATGAGAGGGTGCAGTTTGAAAATGGCCCTGGGGATTTCAGCTTGCTGTGGCTGGAGATGCCTGTAGTCCATCAGGTTCAATGCTTCTTTCACACCAACCTGCCTGATGTGACTGTCCAAGGCATCATCTAAAGCATTTTGGTCAACTTCAGGAAAACTTTTTCTCCGCTTGGGTTGTGGATTTCCTGAACCACTTTTTTTCTTGACTGGCTTCATCAGGACCATGCCCTTCTACAGAGCTTTGCCTTTCTTCAAGACTTGGTCCTTTGCAGCAAAACAAAAAATGAAGCAAAGCTTTCAGCTTGAGCCTGTACTGCAAGGGAAATGCAAGGGAAACAGCCTGACGCTGCACACCAATTGCCCTGCTCAGTGCTGTGTTTCAATGCCACACTGTTCTTACATGTCAGCTTGCTAGCTTTTCTACCCTTTTTCAGCTGCTGTCTCCAATCTATGCCCTTTTCAAGGCAATTTCACAGCCCCTTTTCAAGGCAATTTCAATGCCCTTTTTCAAGGCAACCCATTTTTCAGTGAGTCCAGATTTTTTTCACCTAGCTGGACATTTGTCTATTGGGTTCCAATATTTAAAATAGGACCCACTTCTTTGGAAGGTGTTTCTCCATTCCCTTCCACATTTCCAGCACCTAATCCCCCAGTCTGGTTTGCCCAGGTTCCTCCTCCACAGCCAGGCATCACAGGACACAGTCTGGCAGTCCAAGTACTCCCAGTAGGCCATGGCCTCTTGCATGGTCCCAGGAAAAGGGGGTCTCATCAGCATGTCTAAAACATCCAGCTGTGCTTCATCAGTGTTTTGCTCTTCCTCCATGGCCCTTCTTCAAGGCAATGCCCTTTTCAAGGCACTGCCCTTTTTCAAGGCTTAAAAAAAAGGCGACTCAGGAGCCTGGGCCAAAAAGCTAGGTTCCAGGGAGACCAACTTCTGCTGCCACTGTTTGTTGCATGGCCATTTGAAAAGAAAGCAGTTTGAAACTCAGCCAATTTGCAACAGATTGAGAACAGCCATTTCACCTTATTGAAACAGCATTTTCCACATATGTTGAAACATGTTTCAACATCAATTTCAACATGATATTGTTGTTTTTTTCAATATGGTATATTGAAATTTGATGTTATCTCTGTTGAAATAAATTTCAATATCTATATTGTATTTTTCAATAAACCCTTCATTTCAATATATGCATCAAATTTCAATAACTATATTGAATCTTTTCAATAAGGCGTACTCTGGGCGGGACCCTATGAACTATGGTTTTACGGATGTTGGTGGTGGATATCCATAGATATCCATAGTTATGATGGGTTGATATCCTTGCAAGTATTGTCAACTAACTCCAGAGTTGTTTGTTGCTAGAAACACCATGTCTATGTTTCCTCATGACAACACCATAGAGATGTATTAACATATTTGTTGCTATTCATTATAAACATACTAACTGTCGCTCGTCTCTCGTTATATTATAGAACCGACCCCCAGTACTGTTGGTAATTCAGTTGTATCCCCGAAATTGTTTGATATTTGCTGGTTGATTTATGTTGATTACCATGTTTGGTAGTGATGTAACAATCAACTTTTTCAGCTGGTCAAATCAAATTTTGTTTGCAGCTATTGCTTACATTGTTTTGTTAATTATACTCTGTAATTCCGTTGTCTCTGGGTTATATAAGATTCTTTCAATATATTATTGTTGGTATTTTTTGTGGCAGAAAATGAAAAATCTGAAATTGCTGGATTATTCAGACATGGCCCTTTGCCATTTATTGAATGATAACCCCAAATATAGCCACAAAATATCACTGGTAAAGTGCCACAACTGTTATGAATACTTAACATTATGTATATAATGTGAATAAAACTATTAAAACACATTTTTTCATGGGTTAAACAATTTTTTTCATGGGTACCTGGAGGTAAATCATCCGTAACTGGACCATTTTTGGAAAGTCCGTCCCTTCAGGTTTGTGGTTCGCAAGGTCAACAATGCCTTTGTGGCGGAGGAACGCAACTCGGCCGAAATGGGACCTGGAGATTGAAACCTGGAGGAGTTTATGGGAATTTTAATGGGAATATAATGGGAATATAATGGAATTTTAATGGGATTCAATGGGAATATAATTTATAATGGAATTTTAATGGGAATTAGTGGGAATAGAATGAAACTTTAATGGGTTAATGGGAATAGAATGGAACTTTAATGGGATTTAATGGAAATTTAATGGGATTTAATGGGAATTAGTGGGAATAGAATGGATCTTTAATGGGTTAATAGGAATAGAATGGAACTTTAATGGGACTTAATGGAATTTTAATGGGATTGGGAATGTAATGGACTTTTAATGGGATTTTAATGGGATTTTAATGGGATTTAATGGGAATGTAACAGAATTTTAAGGGGATTTAATGGGAATATAATGGGGATATACCATGAAATGGGGATACAAGACCAAATGTGTTCTTTTGGACATGTTTTTTTTTCAAACACGGACAGGTTTCTGCCCCTAGAAAAATGATGAAATCTGCAAGTTTCAC
This sequence comes from Cladocopium goreaui, assembly GCA_947184155.2. Taxonomy (NCBI): domain Eukaryota; class Dinophyceae; order Suessiales; family Symbiodiniaceae; genus Cladocopium; species Cladocopium goreaui. Next base: position 717,746 of record CAMXCT020000702.1, on the reverse strand, counting down.
CATGTTTTAGTCATCAAACCTGGTGGTTTCAGTACCCCCACCAATCAAACATGGCTGGCTGGAAAATCCCCACTATCAATGGAGGTTTGAATTAGAGAATCATGCATAAAATGGTGGATTTTCAATTGGTGGTGCCCCTTGTTACAGGTACTTTCCAGGTGACTTCCCAACCAGAGACAAGCGGCCCAGGCTATTCCACAGACTACGTCACTCCAGAGCTGCAGCCAGCCCAGGTGCGAAAGCTAAAAACAATGGAAGCCGGATTTCACCCTCAATCATGAGGAGGAATACGATAATCATCAACTATGGGTGGTTTATGAAGTCTGAGTCTTAACTATCATAGATGCGGGGATGTGAATGATAAGATCTGAGTTTAGCATACTTTAGAGTTAGAGTTTAGTGATATCATGTCTTTTGTTTTTTTAATGTGCCTTCTTTGTTGGTTGTACCCTAAAGACTTACTGGTGCTGAACGTAGGGAATGGATGGGTTGCTGGGGGTTGCTGGGATGATTGTTACTAGTGATGACTGGGATCATTCCCGAAAATTCCCTGCGTAAAACGCACCAGTAAGAAAAGAAACCATTTCATCATTAATCACCATCATTAACCACCATTAACCATCATTAACCACCATTAACCATCATTAACCAGTAATTAAACCAAGTATCCAGGGCCATGTTGACAAACCAACGGCACCGGGACGCGACGCCAGGAAATTGCTTTGATTTTCGCCAGCGAGGACGCCGCAACCGAAACTTCTGATTTGAAGCCAAGACGACGACACACAGAACTTGGGTTTTTTCGTTTGGCTGGCAATGGGTGATACAACATGGGGGCAAAAGGAGTGTAGCCAGGGTCATTTTAGAGCTGATATTGTTGATGGTTATGCTACACTGAATCTGGAAAATGTAGGAAACGTTCACGAATGATAGATGTGAAGGTGACTAACATGTATCCTCATGTTAGATTTTGAGGCGTGTACCCTCTGGTAAACATACAAAAAGCCGTGTTTTTCAGCCATGACCTTCAACTTTCCAGAGAAACTCCCGACTTCCCGAAGAAAATCGACGCGAAGAAAGCTCGCTGATTCAGTATCTCCCAGAGAACGAGATGGAAAGATAACTATCAAACTCCAATGTGATACAGTATACATTGTATATATATATATATGTATGATCACAATTGATCACACACATATATATAGATACATACGAATGTATGCAATATCAATATGGTCTGATTCATCAATATAAGATAATCCCTATTTTAACTGAGACAAAGATATGTTCAATTACTTATGGGTTCAAACATTGATGAATAATCCATATTCACAGCTTCTCCGTTTCGAATGATGCTGTGACAGTGACAATGATATTTTGATAAAACATATTGATGAACAATAGATAATATAATAGGATTCCACCCAAATAATGTATCCTATTGATCAAAACAAGGATTTCTAAAGTTCTGTTATAGTTGATCAGTTATATTGATAGTAAATATGGTTTAATAAACATAGTAAAGCTAGTATGACTAATAGTGGATAGTAATGATATTTATACAATGCTATTAATAGTATGTATAGTGTCATAACAATCATTATAGAAACAAACCATTGTCATAACAACAATAATAATCCTATGGTAATTGTCATAAGAATGGTATTATTCAATGGATTTGTTTAAGGGACAATTTACACGAAAGCCCCATATTTAATATTTAATGGGATAATCGATGGTTTCCGGTAAAAAAACTTAAACCCAGCCATTCAAAAATGACTAGTTATAACATAATCCTATCATTAGTAATCCTCTTGATTATAGTTTATATATGTTTATCTTATAATCAACATATCATCATAGGATTATAGTAACATATATCCTAAAAAACATAGGATCAACATATAATCAACTATTATTAATCAAATGGTCGCCAAATCACGAAAACAACATATTATTGATCAAATAATCCTTATAATCATATGATTAACATATAATCCCTATAACATATATCCTTATAATCATAGGATCAACATATAATCAACTATTATTAATCAAATAGTCGCCAAATCACGAAAAAAACACATATTGTGATGATCAAATTTAATCCTTATAATATCGAAAAAATCATATGATTAACATATACTCCCTATAACATATATCCTAAAAAAACATAGGATTGCCAGGAGAATGGCAACATCGCCTGGGGTGTGGCGATCCCACGGATGCTCGGCAAATTAAGGGCTGAGAACCCTAGAAAAAAATAGGGGAAAACTATGTGAAAATCTTGGAAAACATGGTAAACATATGGGACAACCTTGGACAAATATAGAAAACCTATGAAGAAGTAGGGATTTGATGGAATATGAATGGGGTATTCATGGGGATGTTTTTGGGGTTTTAAGCAATAGAAATCGAGGTTTAATGGGATTTCAACAGGAAGTTTATAGGAATATGATGGGACATATAGCCAACCATACTCACGAATTAATGGGGATATTCATGGGGATATAATGAACACAAGGGAAAACTATTAAAACAGACAGGCATTGAATGGAATGTCAATGGGATATCAATGGGGATTTCATGGGATATATATATATATATTTTTTGCCAACGATTGGATGAAAATTAGATGGTGTAGCCAGTTTTTTGGAGCATGGTGATGATGTGTGGGTTCCCATGGATGGCCATTTTTACATTGGTTTTTGGCGAGCGGATCAAAGATGTGAATTCGATCATTATTGATCACCAACTGTATTCTCTGGTAATTTGTTACATAGCTATGGAAAATGGCCCATTTATAGATGGTTTACCTATTTAAAATAGTGATTTTCTATAGCTATGTTATGTTAAATTACCAGAGGGTATATCTTAGGATTTAGCACATCGGGACTTGTGGCTTCTCAATCCAGTTGGGGACCCAAATCTTGCCGGGAAAAACCACCAATAGCAAACACCATCATTGGGGAAACGCAAGATGGATTGATGGATGGATGCTAGGTGAATCTTAGATGGGTAAGACATAGTCCTTTAATCTGTTGCTATCAATGGGATTATCTACGTTCACCAGCTAATTTTTTTTTGGGCAGGGTATTTAAGATTGGCCATGGATGTAGCCACGCACAGCTCATGTTTTATTTTTATCCTACCAAAGTCTATAATTTTCCCATGGCATCAACAAGCCACGAAAGCCGTTCTCATTGGGGCCCAACATGTTCTTTTTCCGATGAAAAAAAGTTGAGTGGGGCCCAAGGATGCTTTCCAACATGTTACCCTCTGGTAAACTGTCACACATAACTATGGAAAATCACCATTTTTGATGGGTAAATCAACTATTTCAATTTAAATGGCCATTTTCAATAGCTTTTTGTATGTTTACCAGAGGGTACAGCCCTGGGAGTTGTCCAAAAGGTGTTTTGATGTACATTTTTCAGGGTGCCCTGAAGGATAATCCTCAAAAGTCGACGGGTCTATGAGTCGAGCCGGGGGTTTTCCTATGGGACAAGAAAACTTCTATCCACAAGGCCTCCCCCAATGATATTGGTTGGTGGTTTGGAACATGATTTGTTTTTCCATATATTGAGAATAATCATCCCAACTGACTTTCATATTTTTCAGAGGGGTAGGTATATCACCAACCAGGATATTATCATTTAACATCATGGTTAGTTATATGATTTGTTCATTAATCCATTAACTTCGATGAATCAACAAGCTTTCGATAGCTTTCGATGCAATTCACAAGTCCTATATTCATAGAACTGGATGATGGGAATCTTTACAGGAAAGCCCTATATTTGATGGTAAAAACCATGGTTTCCTGTAGATTTTCCCTTAAACCAATCCATTGATATATAGTATGTATCAACCTAAAAAACAGGAGTAATCTTGAAGCTTTCTGAATTTCCCATCCATTATGAACATTTCACTACTGTTGGCTAAAAACATCCCCCAATTATTGGCCACTACGAACGACAGGTTTCATGATTATTGGTCCACTAGAGAACCCATTCCAAACTATTCCTTGAATCCCAACATCAGGAGCTCCTGTGCCGCAGGAGAGAGGCCCCTATGGGGGATTTGCAATGGATACACCGACATGGAATTTTACCCTCCAAAAAATGGTGGTAGAATAGGGATATAATATGATAATATATGACATTATCATGGGAATATCATGGAATATCAATGGGGGATTATAATGGGATATAAATGAGGTACCATTTAATGGGATACATTTTGATCGACATGGATGTACAATAGGGATGTACCCTTTGGTCATTTAACATAGCGAACAGGAAAATCACCGTTGTAAATAGGTAATCATGTATTTCAACGGGCCATCTATACCATAAGTATGTTAAATTGCCATACAGATGTAATGGAGGAATGGGGGTATAATGGGATCTGGAAAATGAATGGGACTTACAACCGGCAGATATTTGGGTGTGTCAATGGGTTGTACACCTCTAAGTTCTGGTCATGTTGACGACAGGAAAAATGAGCCACGACGACATTTTGGGGTACCCCATGACAAACCCTTGGCAAAACTCTACTGGTTGGTGGTTTGGAACATGAATTTCATTTTTCCATATATTGGGAATAATCATCGCAACTGATTTTCATATTTTTCAGAGGGGTGGCTCAACCACCAACCAGTCTAAGTTGACTACGTAAACTTGAGCGATAGGCGAATCGAAAAATTACAGTTAGTGTATGCCAGTGTTACGATCAAGCATTTTGACTGAACATGTGCCTTTGCGCCTGCACAATCTTGTATGAACCCCAAGGAAAATTGTGAAGCAATCAGGATTTACCATCTGGTTATGACTAACATAGCCATGGAAAATCACCATTTTTAATAGGTAAACCATCTATTTCTATGGGCCATCTATACCATGGCTATGTTAGTCATAACCAGAGGGTAACACAGACGCCGAACGTAAAGATCACAGAAGAATTTGGGATCATGGAACATGTTTTTTTTTGGCCTTGGCTTACTGATGCCAGCAGAATTTGAGCATCAGTTTGTCATGAAATCTCTATGGGAAAGGGACACGAGACCTTCAGCCAATTTTTGCACCTGAGTCCCAAACTAAGAATGTGCAGAATCACGGACTATTTCAACTATATCAATCACCGGTTGGTGGTTTCAAACATGACTGGGTTATTTTCCATTTCATATATGGGATGTCATCCTTCCCATTGACGAACTCATATTTTTCAAGATGGTTATTGCACCACCAACCAGTAAAGCTATAACATTTTTTTTAGAAAACCAAGATGCCACCATTTAAAGGATGTGCTGGTGAATTCTTCTTTCGGACAGCACCAGATATGGTTTTCATATGTGAAATCGTGAAATGGTCAGTTGGAGAACCCAGAGGGATGCAGAAACCTAGCCACAGATTCCTCCTACTTGGATCATCCGACGCAGCTGGTTTTATCGAATGGGAGTTGACGACTTGAAACCGCAGATGGATTCACAAATGGTGGTTTCGGTCATTTCTAGATAAATTTTGACAGTGTTCAAAGTCAATTGAGCAGTGTTTTTAGCAACCCTGGTTGCTCGATGAGTACAGGTTTTTTTCGAGGATACTATACTGGTTGGTGGTTTCAAACATGTTTTATTTTTCCATATATTGGCAATAATAGTCCCAACTGACGGACTTTCATATTTTTCAGAGGGGTTCAAACCACCAACCAGTATAACTATAACTATCTATAACCACTTAATATTGGTGATGATCAGAATCCATGAAGGGGGAATCCCGTTTTTTCACAACTCAGCTGGATCCGCGCCAGGTATCCAGTGGAAGACATTAGCCGTTTCATGCATTGGGCACCTCGCATCAATTTCGTCATCTCATTATGGAAAAAAAACGGTGAATGATGGTTCAACGGTTCAACCATGTGAGCAGTGGCTGCTAAACCCCTCTTGGTTGATGATCATAGTAATTCAAATAGGATTTTGACCCTGAACATATGGGAATATTAGTGAATATAACTGATAAATGATGGTTGATTGATGATTAGTTAGGGGATTATACTGCCCAATACATTGGGGATTAAACAAAAATCAATACAGGAATCCCCCCCAAAAAAACAACCAGGATTAAATGGAATGACAGAGGGATTTTGAACACTGCTTATATTTTTGAACAGTGGGAAAGCAGACGAATTACTTTCTTGGAGTGATCGCCATCCTGGAACACTTTTTTTGACATTCTATCTGACAATACTATAGTTTCTGACATACCATCTGGAAGTATATATATATTATATCTATATTATATCTATATTATATATATTATATATATATGTATTATATATTATATATATTATATATATATTATATTATATATATATATTATATATATATAATATATATATATATATTATATTACATATATATATATATATTATATATAATATATATATTATATATATATATATTATATATATTATATATATTATATATATATATTATATATATATTATATATTATATATATATATATATGTATATGCAATATTTATCCTGACATTCTATCTGACATACTTTCTGGCATCTATTCTGACATTCTTGCTGGCATTCTATCTGACATTCTCGCTGGCGTCTGGCTGAGGCTGAGGTTCGGCAGTGCCCACTTACATCTGAATCTGGCCCTCGCAGTTGGGGCCTGGCAGTGCCCACTGAGATCCGGCGCTCGCGGTTGAGGTCTGGCTGTGCCCACTGAGATCTGGAGCTCGTAATTGAGGTCCGGCAACGCCCACTGACATGTGGAGCTCATGGTTGAGGTCCGGCAGTCTGGCGCTTGCAGTTGAGGGCGTAGTCCGGGGCTTCCGGAGGAGAAGGAGGAAGGAGGAGGAGGCGGAAGCAACTCTGATAAAATCTAGTGACCCTCACCTGGCGGTGGGCAACTAGATAGTGAACACATCCCAAATTCCTGGTTAGCATACCATTATATTTATCATCAAAATCCTTCAAAAACATTCAATAACTAATTGGAACCCCAAAACTCCATCTTCTACAACCGGAATGATCTAATTTATGGTGTTTTTTTTTTGCAGTAAATGAAAATCAACATTAAAAATCAACCAATGAACTTGGGCTACGATCCTGGCAGAATCTAAGGCCTTGGGAGACAGCCATGATTTCTACCACCACACTTCACGAGGCGTGAACCATGGGCGAAATTTGGGGTGATTCAACAAGAAGAACGAAAAAACCATTGAGTTTGCACAAATGTTAGCCTCTGCGCATGGTGATTGAAATTGATTTAACCGGCAGATTCACCGTTTAACCAGCAGAACATGGATATAACTAAGACCTGGGGTCAACCAACATGACGCATGAGTATTTGACAATATGACCAGCAAAACTGCTTGACACATCGGGTTTGCAAGTAAACAGTCATGATTTCATAAATTCATCCAAAAACATTAAACCATATTAAACCTAAGGAAATTGTAGATTGCAGATAGCAATGACATGCCATGACCATTCATTTGTGACATTGTGTTAGGGCTGCTGGTCACCAGAGTAGAAAAATTGAGTCATTGAGTTATCAACAACCCGCATCTACTTGATATCTTGATGGGTTCAATTGATGCCGAGTGATTGGTTTTCTTTCCCGGGATTGGCTGACGCCACCGGCCAGATATTCGATGTCATGGATAAACATATGAATTCTCAGAGTGAATACTTTCTACATTTTTCGACCCAATTATTGCAGAGAGGCCATGTAGTTTACCCATTAGCCTGTGAAGACCTGTTACAGTGCAATAAATAGAAACTACGTACTGTAATTATTCCAAAATTATCCAATTTTTGTTTTGCAAGAAACCAATAGAAACCACATATTTGGACGGTACCATTTGGTCAGACCATGCGCAAAAAAATTTGGTGTTTTCGTTGCGAGTTTTCTGCTACCAACCTCCGACATGGGAGGTGTCGTAGAGATTTCCCTGACAAAATCCCATGGTGAATCAATGGATTTCCCAACCATTACTATCTATAGTCACATGAATTTTCCCTTCAATCTTCCGGGAAAAAAAACCATGTTTTTCTCAGTTTTCTACAGCATTTCCCTCCAATTCACCGCCAGAAAAAACGGCATATCCTTTCCACGTTGGGGACATTTTTCAGGCCAATTCCACGCGAATCTGATTTCTGGTCCCACCACCATGGAGGACCGGATGTATTTGAATCTATTTGATAAATCTATGGCCATATAGACTAGATCTGAGACAATTCTAATGTGATCTTGATGATTCTTGATGTTATTTTATTGTATTTAAGTTTGGTTGATTTTATGTGTTCTATCATGTTCTATCAATTTCTATATCTAATTAATGAAAGTGGCATTGTCAGGATTAAATATATTATATGTATATGATTTATTATATGATATTCAGATGAATTTCCAGGTACTTCAAGTGAACATGGAACCGGCAGAAAGTGGCACCCAAGATGATGTTTATATATGTTTCAATCCAAACCCGGGTAGATCTTGGTTTCCATATGTTTTAATGTGAATATCATGGGACAAGAAGTGGGAAACTCCACGAATTTCGTGGAGCTTTTGATGGGAATATCATGGGAAATTATGATTCACAGATATTCACAGTATGGCTGGCTGGTTACTTTATGGTTAATATCTATGGTTAATATCTATGGTTAATATCTATGGTTAATATCTATGGTTAATATCTATGGTTAATATCTATGGTTAATTATATGGTTAATATCTATGGTTAATTATATGGTTAATATATATCAATATCTATTTATATATGATATTTTCTTTGCAATTTACGCGCGCTGTGAATACTGTGGATAGATAGAAAATGATAGCCACGTCGTGACATCACTGGAATGGTGAGGATTCAGGCAAAAAAGCTCCCTGAATGGCCTAACATTTTAGCTATAGTAGCTATAGTCAGGTGGGTGAATACTTATAATTTATCCAGATAATATACATAATCATCCCCCAAAACAATGCAAGGCAAGGTATCTAAGATAGGCTTGAAATTTATGTTCGTTCCTCCCAGTCATCAATTCCTTCGCTACGTATCAGGTCTTCTTCCTTAACAGCTGAGTTTTTTTTGTGTTGGACCGCGCATGGGTAAATGTATAGACCCATGGAGCAACAAGATCGGGATGATCGGGATGTGCACTGTGCAGTGCCCTTTTTTTGGCACAAATTGGGCTATATCTAGACAAAGTGGTCATTTTTGTTCATCAGTGTTTTTCCTCGAAAAAAAAATGTGATTAACACAATGCCAAAGAAAAACATAAAACTGTGTTGGTTTGTTGGTCATGATTGCTTTTCATCCCCTTTTTTTTGCATGAAATTTTCATGTTTGCTGGTCACTTTCTCCTATTGCTTAATTTGTAGAAGGAGACATGCAAGGCCTCCAACTCTGATAGCCTGGCATTGTGAACTCGCAGGAGATTCCTGTCTGGATGGTTACCCTCCGGTCATCAAACATTGGAAAATCCACCATTGCTAGAAACCGATGATGTTCCCAGGCGAAAGCTTCGCTAGAAACCATGGATTTGCCAAACATGTTTAGCACTAGAGGGTACAGCAACTACCCTCTGGTAAATTGTTACATAACTATTGAAAATGGCCATTTAATTCGTTGATTTACCCATTAAACATGGTGATTTTCCATAGTTATGTTAGTTTACCAGAGGGTATACTTCCAATTTTGATGGTCAACACACTACTGCATCACCAGCGCCACTCGTCCAAAAAAGGACTTTAGCAATGCGCAGAATATCTCCTTTACGATGCCCGATGTGTCCGTGGTCATGGGCGCAGGCCCAGGGCTCTCAAGGGTTTGAACCATCAAAACTGCGGTAACGTTTTCCTGCTGCCTCACATTTACTCACTTGGGCCATTTGCACGAATGAAATCCCCAGCCTCTTTAAACTTTACGTTGATGGAAGACTCTGAAAAACCAGGGACGCGTTTTTTTTACTTTCACATAAGAGAATCACCATGAATCCACCATGGCGACCCCCATGGTAGGCCCCGTTAAATTAACCATGATGAACCATAATCGTGGAGACAACGTTTTGGTGGTGACTGGAACCATGGAATTTTATATATTATTCCATTCAGTTGGGAATGGAAAATCATCCCAACTGTTACTCACTCCATCATTTTTCAGAGGGGTAGGCGTACCAACCACCAAGCAGGACATTATGATATCGTGAGGGTTTCACGTTCATCGCCTTGACAAACATAATCGCCAAGCAGCTGCACAATGTGACAAGTGCTGGCCGTTTTTCCCATACGAAACACAACTGTCTGATTGTAAAAATGTCCATGGCAATATATTAACCATATATTAACCATATATTAACCATATATTATATAACCATATATTAACCATATATTAACCATATATTAACCATATTTTCCAGATGATTGTTGTATTTCTGTAACATTCTTCCGAATGAACCGATCCCTTCATACCAAGCAGTCTTAATAGTAGTGGATAGTAATGATATTTCTATAATGCGAGATTAATAATAATTATGTATGTTGTCATAACAACCCATTATAGAATCAAACCAGTGTCATAACAACAATAATAATCCTATGATAATTATCATAATAATGGTAATTTTCCATTCATACCAAGCACTTCTTTTTATTCGACTTCCATTTGAGTTAGCGCAAGTGGAATCCATTTGGAAGTCGGAGACTAGGGGAAGCCCAGCAAGTCCATCGGCACGTTGGTTTGACGCGGCTAGGGCGAGCTATGTGTTGGGATGGCAGCCGCACACCAGACTCATCATCCATGCAGCAGTCACCATCTGGTTGTGACTAACAGTTCGCCATAGAAAATCACCATTTTATAGCTAGGTGAACCATCTATTTCTATGGGCCATCGAAAAACCATGGCGAACTGTTACATAACCAGAGGGTACTACCTGGATGTTCATCCAGAATAAACAAACATGAAAAAAAAGTCTCACAGCTGAGATTTGGGTAGCACTGGGTAGCTAGCTCACAACCCTGGAAACGTCCACTTGTGACCATTCAGTATGAAGTGTGATCGTAACGGTATATGACCCGGTAATAAGGTGTTGCAGTCGTGGTGATTATCCAGTTGAGCGGTGTTCAATCTTGCTGTTGATTGGTTATTATATGGAATCTGGTGTATTGGGGATGATCAATCATAATATATCAGGATATTTACCCTCAGGTTATTTAACATAGCCATGGTATAGATGGCCCATAGAAATAGATGCTTTACCTAGCTATAACATGGTGATTTTCCATGGCGAACTGTTAGTCATAACCAGATGGTAATTTTTACTACCCTTGATATTTTGGGGATCATCATTAATGGGAACTCGGCGACCAAACCGTTTGGACGACTGGCTCGGATTTTTTCGACTCGGGACCAGTCGGGACGACTGGCTGCGCCTAGCCAGGTGGTAATGATGAGAAGAATCCATACCTCTGCACCCTCTTCGACCTTTCCCAGAGACTCGGCGGAATCCTGTCGCTGGGATTGGGAGATTGACGATGACTCTTTACCACGCATGGAGATATCATTTTAATGATACATATTAAAACATCATAAATATATGTATATATATAATACCCAACTACAGTAGCATCTACAGCCAGCTCAAAAAATAGATAAGATATAAGATAAGGGGACCTAAGATTTCAATTGGCCACAGTGCCACAGGGAGAATTGTGGAAGGAGAAACGCATGGTGGAATGGCAATGACCACAGTTTTTTAGGCATCATGATTCATTCACTGAGAAAATCAATAAGAAAACTGATCAAGTGTTGCCCATTTTTGATGATCAATTGAACTATAATATATCAAATGAGTGAATCAATTTGAATACAATTTGAATATGTATACCCTGCAGATCCCTGCTATGGTGCAGAGTTTTGGGGATCTATCACTTCTACAAGGATCCCAAGTAGATAGAACAGTGAGTCCCCTTGTGAATGGTGTGTATATATCTACATCATTATTATTAGAATATTATAATATATGATGAAAATGATTCATATGTGCATGTACTCGTACAATTCTTTCTTTTAAGGGGGATCCCCATGGCATTTTTTTCATGTGTGGTTGTTGCGCCCTTCGATTTCTGGCTTAATCCTTGGTGGCTCGACCTACTGAAAATTGTGGGGTTAGAACACACTTGTGATGCCTGGAATGAACCGCCAAGTAGATCCAAGTAGTGGTTTTCAATCACTTTTACATAAAACTAACTCATTCATTTCGAAACTATGGCACTAATTATATAAAACTATTAACCCACGTGGTAACGGAAATTTCTGAGGTTTGAACCGTTGTACCATATGGATCCATATATGGTATTATATGGTTATATTATATATATATATATATCAGGGGTTGGTAAATGTCCTAATTTTTCACGTCACCCAAAAAAATTGGGGATATAATCTCCAGGAAATACTTGTTTTAGTGATGTGAAACAAATCCCCTAAGCCATGGGCCATGGCAGGATGCTGCCGAGCAGCATGAATTTGGCCGACAAGCACCACGCGCGGAAGCCTGGGAACTCTGGTTGATAGTGGTTAATATAGTGGTTTTAACGGTGATTTTAATGGTGATTTAATGGGTTTTAATGAGATTGAATGGTGATTAATGGTGATGTACCCGGCCTGGTAAACTGTCACAGAACTATGGAAAATCACCATTTTTAATGGGAACACTCACTATTTCTATGGCCGTTTTCAATAGCTATGTTAGTTTACCAGAGGGTAATATAATGGTTAATCGTGTTTAATAGTGGTCACTATTGCTTAAACATGCGTGGAATTGGATTTTTGATAGCTATAAGATCTGGGTTATAACTACCTCACGTCGATCTCCCTCATTGGAATGATGGCTAGTAAGGGTAAGTATCCCAAAATAGCCGAACATTTCAGATTAGTGAAATATTACTATTTACCCAGAATGTCGGAGAACATCATTGGTTGATGATTAGTTCGTCATTTAATATAGTGTTTGACTATCTGAATATGGAAATATAAGATGAATATAAGGGAATACACATGATAAATGTTGATGATTTGATGCTACAACATTTTAACCATGAAGAGGGATTTCAGCGATCAACAGATGGATATATGTACTTGATAAACGATGTTTTTTTTTTTTCGATGGTAGGTTGATGATTCGTTGGGAAAATGACCATCTGAGATTCCCGGAGAACATGGGAAGTTTCACATATGTCGGATGGGGAAAACACACGTGAAATGTTTATTTGCAGCAACTTAGGTAACTAATTATGGGGCCCCTTAGGATTGCGGTCACCCCCTGGGACTCTGTTTTCTCAAGGTCGGTGGATTCAGAATGATTCAGGTAACCACCAACAAGAACAAAAAGAATGAAGGAGACTTAAAAATGCTACTAAAGTAGGGGTAAGTTACTTTTCTATCGTTTGTTCTGGTGGCTATAGATTGTCCCTTGCCAGGTTTGCGATTGGGAACGTACTCTACGGGTGTGGCTCAACAAAACTGGTGCCTAAAACCGGGGATAGATTTGAAGGATCCCATAGAGACAACACTGGTTGTGTGGGTGAATGAGTCATGTTTGAGCCAAAAACAGAAGATGTGTTTGTTTTCTATTCACTGCTCTTGTTGTAAAGCATGTATTCAATCTCTGATAGCTTCAACAGACATAACCGACTTCTTTGAACAGTTGGTTTGTTTGTGTTATTTTCATCCCCACAGCATTCCCATGACATCAAGATATCCAATGAGCCATGGACTCAGGTGGCAATGTTCTCCCCAATCTTGGATACTGACCTGCAGCCTACGTTCATCACATGATCCTCTACGCTTGCGAGGCGGGCTGGAGGTGTCAGCTGGCAGATTGAGGTTTGGAAGATGGGTCTCAGAGGGAACATCGGCAGGATTTCCCTATAGATGGGAAGAGCAGTGGTTTCTTGTAGATTTTCCGGCAGATCCAGGTGAATTAGTACTGGTCAGGTAGGGGGAAATGTTGCAAAATTTCCTCATGTCAGGTTGGTAAACTAAAAAGTGACTCAGCGATGGGACTCCATCCAGGTATGGATTTCATCATCCAAATGGTGGTTTTATCATGTTTAATGCACACACTGGTTGGTGGTTCGGAACATTTTTTATTTTCCCATATATTGGGAATAAACATTCCAACTGACTATATAATATTTTTCAGAGGGGTTGAAACCACCAACCAGACACAGATCGGAAAGAAAAACATCAGTAGCTTCAGCCCTTTATTGCGCAATGCGTTTCTGAAACTGGCAGGGACTGTTAAACTATATAAGCATACACGGCAAAAGCATGCAATGCCAAACCACAAAATGTAGAAGCAAAACCGGTGGACAATATATATATATACATATAATATATATACTATATATATATACATACTATATATATATACTATATACTATATATATACACTATATATATATATACTATATATATTATATATATATACTATATATATACACTATATATATATATACAATATCTGTATACATATATATATATACAATATATATACAATATATATATATATACAATATATATACACTATTCTAGCTCCAAGTTACCCAAATTCAGAAAATGTACATATACTATGAATCCATCGTACTCCAGACCTGTCTCTTTGGACCCACTGTTTTCCCAACCTGTTTCCCTGTGTGTGACATGTTTCACACCTGTGAATTGACTGGTTGCGATGGGAAGACCTTTCAGCTCAATTTGGAAATTGTTTGGCACCATGTCGATGCCTTGTGTTGTTCCTGAAATGCTATGGAGCCTGGATGAACTAAAGCGTGTCCTGATAAGTGAGTTTCCCATTTTGGAGACTGAAGAAGGAGAGGGTTTCAACATATTGTTTGACTTGTTTGTTGAGTGGGCTGAAATCCTGTTAAATTACAACAACCAGCATCCGCCCACTCTGTTGAATTTGGGGAATTGTGGCCCAGAATCCTTCTCTCAGGGGATTTCCGGCCGCGCATACTCATGTCGCATCGCACTCGAGGGGTGTCATCGCACCCCAGAGGACCCCATCGCACTCCACACACCTACTCACAGATCATCGTACTCCACAAAAGGGATCGTACACCAGAAAAACTTGCGCAGACAGCCAAAAACACTTTTTTTCGAAAAATTGACCTGAAGAGCTATTTTTATTTTTTTTCCTCTTCGGAGGTAAAATGCTCTGGAATCTGATAATATGGAATATGGGGGAAATTGTTGTTTTTCCAGCGTTTTGAACAGTCGCGCATACAATCGCATTCCATGAAATTTAGATACTTTTGACCCGTGGAGGCTATGGAAATTCTCGATTGTTGTCTTAGTCGTGCGCGATAGAGTGTGAAGCCTTGTGGGTATGTGGAATGGAATTTGCAGCCTCGAGTTGATCAAAAATGATATTAACATATGCCTGAGAAGCCCACATGCAGGAACGGCAACGCATACGGGGGGGGCATCGTACTCCAGGGGTGGCATCCTACTCAATGTAACTGTATTAAGTGGAAATATGGTACCATTTGGGTTCGAGGAAGAACAGCGTAATCCAGACTTGGCCCCGTTTACAGATGCGGAAGCTGAGCCGCCAGCCAAACGCGTCAAAAAATAAGCTGAACAGCTTATCCAATGGTTTTAAAAGATCCTAGAGAGAAGCTGATGATTGATGAGAGAAACAAGACTTTATGATTATGTTTATTCAAGAAATCATTGCTTGAGAAGGTTCTCAGCGGGGTTAAACATGTGCGACTGGACATGACAGCACGTGACAAGGGAGCGCCTGACAAGGGTCACACAACCTTATTCTCATCATCAAAGGTCGTTCATTATTTTCCAAATTTCCGGAGCTATTTGGGCATGGAATATGAACAGCCTTGGGATATGGGTAAGATTTTGCTAGAACTATATATATACACTATATATATACACAATAAATATATATATATTTATAAACTCTATATTATACATACTATATTTTGTACATACCATATATAAATATATATATAGATACAATTTATAGACATACTATATATATATAATATCTATATGCACCGCTTGGTCTGATGTTCGATACCCATCAGTCACGTTTGAAGTTTACACGGAAACGCCAAGCTGGGCCACTTGCGCCTCGATCACAGGACGAGGACGTTTTTGAGATGCACAGATGGGACCTGGGGGGCAGGGCCAGCAGGGCCAAGGGCCAAGATGACCATTGGCCAAGATGCTTATCGATATAATGTATATATATATATGTATATTATACAGTATGTCTATAGTATCTATCAAACAAATAGTATGACTATTGTGGAAGATTGGAATTTCAAATTTTAAGTCATACTATATATTATAGAAATAGAACACTAGACTACATGGAAAATATATAGTATGACTACATGTGGTTGAATGAACCATGGGCTTTTCGACGTTTTCAAAATGCTGGGGAACCACCGTTCCAAATAGATAGGGATTTATGCATCCCAAATGGTCGTATGATAAGAACTATTATAACTACAATTTCGATCAGATATTATCCAGATAGCAATAGTATAACAATAGTATAACAATAGTATAACACTAGTATAACATATATTATCCAGATAACAATAGTATAATAGTATATGATATTATAATGGATATGATAATCATCCAGATAAGAATAGTATAATACGACAATAGTATAATATCTATGGTCGTATTATAACAATAGTAATGACATCTGGATCTAATTATAGTCACTATAACAATGATTCATCTTTCATGATGTCACTATAGTTATCACTTGAATGATAAGAAGAATTTTCAGCTCGGTGAATTACGAACTATTTCAGTTCAGCCAGATTCATGGTTGTGGGAACTGAACGAAATGGCTATTTGTTTAAGGACCATTCATGCATTGATACTCATTTGGGTGTGTCTGAAAATAGTGTACCCCTTTTTACCCAATGGTTTTGCTGATCATTATCCCTATTAAATGGCTATTTCATTGGGAAGATTAACCCAACATTTTCAGACAAACCCATTTTCTGAGTTCGGACATTTTTCTTTGGAAGTTGGGTTTCTGTGATATTTCTTGCCAGACATGGAGGGGTCTCCATGGGGCGAGCCGCGATCTTCAGACCATGTCCAATGTCTCCGATTTTTTTTGCTGGCAATGTGTGGCTGGTTGGTGGTTTGGAACATGATTTTTATGACTTTCCATATATATATATACATATACATATATATATATACATATACATATATATATATATATATTGGGAATAATCATCCACCAACCAGGTGGCATCTTGCCATTCTGGCAGAGTTTATTGCTGGTCAAACTGATCACAACTGTTGAGGAAGATTGGTAGGTCCCATGGAGAACCCACAGAATCCCAGTGGACAGTTCAGGAGGGTGAAATGCTGGGAATACCAATGGATCAATGAGATTACACTGTTTCGAGAAGGACAACCATCTTCCGACCTTTATTGTTTGTTTTATGATATATATATATATATATACATATTATAAATATTACACTAATGATATTGGGATATGATGACATAATAGTAGGACAATAGTGGGACAATAGTAGAATGGAATCAGAAATTGGGAGATCATGGGATAACATCCGTTGCATCCGTTCCACGACGCCGAGGCTGCAAGTGGCTTCCAGCATGGCCAGGCAGGGGCCCATCGTTAATTTATGGCCGTTCAATAACAATAACTATACGATCTATACGGTTTATGGTTACTTCAAGGGGATTAACCAACATTAACCAACTGAATCCAATCAGGTGGAATATGATTATGGTAGTTCCCTAAGAAGATTTTCGGAGTAATTCATCCCACCAGGGTCCTGGGACAGGTCCGGTGACTTCGGTCCGAAGGGTCCGAACGGTCCGGATTTCACCTTTTTGGGATATCATAGGGATATATCAATGATAGGCCATTAAGAATAATTACCATTGTTGATTGGTCATCAATTATAGCAGGATATATATATATATACATATCTAATATCTATATCTATATATATATATATATTTGGGTAAATTATAACGACCTCACTGTTCTCCCTCACTGGAAATCATGGTTAGGATTCGGGAAATCATCCCCAAATGGGCCCAACTATTCAGGTTAGTGAAATATGATAATTAACCCAGATATATCAATGATAGGTCGGTGAGATTTGACACATGTGAAATGGCTGTTACAATGGGATGAAATGGGATGAAATGGGATGCTTTAAGTGACCTCCCATCCAACAATATTATTGGACGTTGTTTCCTTTGCAAGAAGGTGTTTCATGTGTTTTGTTCCTGCTTCATTTCCCTTGGCACTTGGGCATTTCATATGATTGGGATATAACTATTCTCTATCTTATCCAATTATTGCTACAATATCCCCAATGATTGTTCATTGCTATAGGAACCATGGAATGGAGTGGTGATATTGTTCCAATCATTATCCATATATGTTTCCCTATTGGGATATGATTCAGCCATTAAGAATAATTACCATTGTTGATTGGTCATCAATTATAGCAGGATATATATATTTGGGTAAATTATGACGACCTCACTGTGACCTCACTGGAATCATGGTTAGCAAGGGGAATCAGCCTTATTTCAGGTTAGTGAATTATTATATATAATTTGCCCATAGATATATATACTACTTGGCTTATTTAAGATATTCAAGGGATTATGAACTAAACCATAGTTTTACGGAAACCTATCAACGAACGAGTATTTCATGATGGGCTGCCCTCAGGTCAAAGATGGAGGAAAATCAAGGTTTTACGGACAAAAAATGAAGATATTAACACGAATCTAAATTTACATCATATTAGAAACCTCTATTGAAAAGATAGTCAAATAGTCAAATTCCGTTTTTTCAACTATAGTCATTACAACTATGTGAAACCAGAAATCCCAGCTATTCACTTTGTAAGGGTGTAAATATAGAGGTAATATATCAACTGTAATAATGGTGGGTATGTTTCCATACCCCCATGTAGCGAGTCTGATCTCGGTAGCTTGAAATTTCCGGCATCCTGGAATGTCACTTAAAGAAACATCACCGAGGCTGACAGTGGTATACTGGTATACTGATAATCATGAAATCTATGGTTAGTCAATGGTAAAAAACATTAAAAAACAACAACACAATATGTGTGTATATATATATATACCCTCTGGTTATTTAACATAGCTATTGAACATGGCCATAGAAATAGTGGATTTTCCCATTGAACATGGTGATTTTCCAGTTCGCTATGTTAGTTTACCAGAGGGTATACTATATATTATATGTTATGAATCCTCTCCATCAGGTGGTCCCGGAGTGCGAGTCAATGCCTCGTGGCTGTAACGCGCTGAAGTGGCCCTGGGCCGTTGGCAGCGAGTCGGTGGTATTCCCACCACAGGTGGGACGTGGGGCCTGGGAAGTTTGGGATATGGAGTACCCTGAGGATCCTCAGATACTGGAAATCCCCAAACTAAAACTTTTTAAGGATCTGAGGGATTTTTTTATAGGAAGCTAGTTTGGAAATCCCATGGTTAAAGCCATAATTTAATACCCTGAGGTTTGCAGAATTGGGAAAATTATGGCTTTAACCATGGGATTTTTCAGAATCTGGGGATTTTTTTTACACGAAGCTAGCATCAGAGGTGCAGCTGTATCATGCTGTATCCGTATCCATGTTCTGAATTGGTAGCCAAGAAGCCACGAAATGAGTTTCCCAACCACATGAATTGGTGTTGGCTTGGGGAAGCATCATGGGGATATGATATAATGTGGATATCAATAGATATCAATAGATATCAATAGATATCAATAGAGTAGACATCAATAGACATCAATAGACATCAATAGATATCAACAGATATCAATAGATATCAATAGATATCAATAGAGTAGACATCAATAGACATCAATAGACATCAATAGATATCAACATATATCAATAGATATCAATAGTTGAGAAGTGTGGTTTTCTTGGTTTTCTTTTGAGATATGAAGCACTCCCATCCTGTGGGATGCAATCCCATCCTGCAATTTTTAGGAGATGATCGGATCTCCCGTGTTTGAACATGAGGCATATGCAGTACCTCCCCAAAAACATCCCACCAAATCGATGGGTTTCAAGGGATTCAAATACGATGGGTTTCTATGTATGGTTTAAATTAAAGGAGATTCATTAATGGGATATTTCAATATATATATATATACATAATTATACATATACATATATATATATACACATATCATGTTAAATAATGGCATATTTCTATATACATATATATAGTTAATATAGTTATATATACACACACACATATCATGTTAAATTGACGAGGTATATTCATGGTTGTATTAATCTCTGGTGTTATCAGTGATGGACTTTGGGCCACCGCAAACCTCACCCTGTAGCCGCAGCCACCGTGTTTCCAGCGAAAGACCCTCAGTTGGTAAAAGAAGTAAGTTCTGTTTGTTAGTTCTATGGGAAAACCATCTAAACATGGGGATTTTTTAATGCTTAGTCGTACTACATACAATGTCTAGAAATGGTTTTAGGAACTTAATATATTATAAGTTATCTGACTATAATATTCATTATATAATTCATCCACATAATATAACACTATAATGTTATTTGGATGACTTACGACGTGACCTCACGTCGTTTTTTATCGTCATCTGGAATGATGAATTTTTCGGATTCGGGGAATCTTCCCGGCCGTGACGTCTCAGCTAATGATTATCAATGGTATTATGGTTTGTAAATAATGATTATCAATAACAATGAACATGATTTAAGTCATGGTTATTTATTGTTATTAAATGTTATTAATGGTTATTAATGGTTATTAATAAGTCATGGATATTATGTATATTGTTACATGAGTGATTTTTCATAATTAATCCATTTGTTCTGGTTCAAGTCCAATTGTTGTTACAGAATGGAATCTGGAGTTTTGTGCGGATTGAACACAGTGTCTGGTTGGTGAAAATATTATCCCTGGTTCAAACGGTCCACCTCCCATGATCCTTTCCAGTCTCAGGCTGGCATGCCAATGGGCCAGGGTCAGAAGTGGTTTGCCCTGCAGCATCTTGGACCGATTACCAAGCTACCCAGGATTTATGGTGGACATATCCGTAGTTAGATGGGGGGTTTAAGCAACTTAACCCCATCGCCCCAATATCAAACATCCCCCCTAAATGGTCCCGAATATGTGTAAATACCCTAAACTATGGTTTCTTAGGAGTGTTCAATATAAGGAGGATGGGATTAATTGGGAGTTCCTTCTTGTAGCTTGTGTGAATGCAAGAGGATACAAAAAGAGGCCCCAAATCGATGGGACAGTTGGAAGTAGGAACGAACCAGGCACATTGGGCACAAGAAAGAAACACCGGGTCATCACTGAATCACTCCCGATCAAACTGGCCATATATATTGGAGAGACATGGAGAGACACGAACAAAAATTCTTGCAGCAGTCCCCTTCGAAGATAGAACCACTTACTCTGTCACTATTTTTGTAGGAATTTACTTTTGAAGTCTTTTTGGGGATAAGTATAGAAAAACATCCAGCAATTGGATGAATCAATCTTCTGCGTCTAAACGTTTCTCGCCGTAAACGCCGAAGCGTGGAAACCCTGGTTGTGGATTCTTGAACCATAGCATCATATTTTTTCAGGTGTGCGGATCAAAAATTGAGTCCCAAAAACATGGATAGTTAAAACATGTAAAAATACTGAACAGTTCGACGTGAAAACGTCTGTGGTTCTATGGGTTATATTTTTTGACCCATACCCATTAGTAATCTCCACTAGCCCGTTATTATTTCCCTGGATTTGTTTGGTGGTATCCTCGTGTTTGTTGATTTCTCATGATGTTGTTGTGTGGAAATCAGTTATGTTGTTGATCCTCATTTCACAGATGATTAAATCCTCTGGCAATCAAACATAGCAATGGAACATTTCATAAATTTTCCCATTGATAGATGATTTTCCCAGAAGCTGCAGTTATGAGGGATTTCCCATTTATCTTGGTTGAATCGACACATAGCTGCTTCTTAAAATCCAACATCCTGCCGGCGTTCAATCCACAAGACAAACCAGGTCCTATCCTGATGCATGGTGATAAAAAAACCTAGCGGTTTTGCTCGTTGAAGCTTCGTGAAATCCAAATGTTTCGCTACTCAAAGCCCAGTTATGTCGGAACAAGGTAGAACTATCAATGATTGCTGGCTGTAACCTTAATTGTCCCTATTACGCTTGCCATTTGGGGAGTAGACCCAATTTGCAAGTACACCGCCATGGGTCATTAAATGTCCCCATTGAACATCACCCAACCATTAGGTATATGGTCTATAATGGCTACTATAAGGTGATGTCCAATATTCCCAAAATGGGACAGTTACCAACCCCTGACCGCTATCCCATTTCATCCAACATCGAT
The DNA here is from genome assembly GCA_947184155.2 of Cladocopium goreaui. Lineage (NCBI taxonomy): Eukaryota > Dinophyceae > Suessiales > Symbiodiniaceae > Cladocopium > Cladocopium goreaui. The sequence goes on along the minus strand of CAMXCT020000702.1, from coordinate 695,246 downwards.
TATTCCACTCAATATTAGTTATTTCCCTATTATTATCCCACTTATTTTGGATTTCATGCCTTCAAATCTGCCGTTTTACCGCTTAAACAAATCTATTATTGAGGTATATAAGCTTGAAACCGGAAACTACCAGAAACCACCGGCAAAAGCCCACGTCTTTTACTGTGGGAACCTTCAGCCTTTTGGAAAACTTCACGTCACTGCAGGATGCATTACTACAACCCTTCCTTGACCACTGGCATCAAAGACAGCAGCGGTGTTCGGGTGACCTTCGCGACCCAACTGCGCACCTACGATGCGGTGCGGCGGCACGGGGATCGTGAAGATAGCCATGGATCCAATGTGGAAAACCTCGGGTTTTAACGAGGAAAATGATCCCAATCAATGGATCCGATTTGGGTGGGTGTTCGAGGAGCTGTGGATGGTAATTCTCTCACAATGACCTGATTTTGGGTTGGTGAATGATTTTAATCTATCCAGGATCATGATGCATAATCGATTAAGAACTCTGAAGTGAGTTCGTAAGTCCCCTAGCTGGATTATCCATGTATTCCATGATCCGATATACCAATCAGCGGGTTACAACTAGGCTTATGGACCAGTTTTCAACAAGTGATCCTCCAAGTATATCCAGAGCCCAGCAAAAAGAAAGGTATCTTTAGATGCATCGAAACCGGAACATCTGGATTTCAATCAAAAACATAATGTGAATTTACGCAGCAACAATTCTGACAGTTTAATCCCCTCATGTTTGCAGTACATTCCCTATTTTGTTCTATAATACATTACCCTCTGGTAATTTAACATAGCTATGGAAAATCACCATTTTTAATGGGAAAATCCACTATTAATGGTCATTTTCAATAGCTACGTTAAATTACCAGAGGGTGCATTTTGCTTGTTATGTGTATAGTTGCATATTAAATGGCTCACCCCAGTGGGCTAATCGATGATGACCCATCTTGTAGCTGGACATTGCGGCGACTTACCGTAATTATGACTTGGGTAAAAACCCATTTAGTAACTAGGATAAACCACAGTAGCTCCATTACAACATTATTAAAACATGGGCCTAAAGTCCTATGTACATAGGGATATGAATCCTTCATCGTAAGATATACTATTTATATATCCATTAATATGAATTTCGCATTATGAATGTTTAACCATAGTTTTGAGGACACTGTATATATATATATGAGTATCCATTATCTCCAGAATATATCCACAATCTATCATAATCTCATTATATTTTTTGGTGATTATTGGTGATTTAGTCAAGAACAAAGGTGATTTAATGGGATCAATAGCTGATTATCATAATCTGGTGATAGTGATGGATGTGTATACATATGTATATATATATACACATATATACATCATATATATATATATATATATCATCGAAGGAAGTTTAGAAGTCAAACTTCCGACAATATGGAGAGATGAAAAGCAGAGCAGGGCAGAGGCAGAGAGAAGAGGAAGATTAGAAGAGAGAAGATCAGAAGAGAAAGAGTAAGAAGACAGAAGATACAGATGCGCGAAAAGGTAGGAAAGTCGCGAAACACTGTGTTTTTCCAATGATTTGTGGCTCCGGAGGGTCGAAAAGTAGGCTCGCTAAAGCGGCGGGTGCGGAGCCAGCTGGCCACAGGAGCGATGAAAAATTGCACGCCGTTGTGGCGCGAAGCACATTTCGAAGTCAAAAGTGTTAAAAACTGGCGGTCTCGGACCACTTTTGGAAGTTGAGATGTCAAAAAAGTGCACGCCGTTGTGGCGCGAAGCACATTTCCAAGTCAAAATGTACAAAACACCCAGCGTCGGACCACTTTTGGAAGTTGCGATGTCGAAAAAGTGCACGCCGTTGTGGCGCGAAGCACATTTCCAAGTCAAAATGTACAAAACACACCATGGTCGGACCACTTTTGGAAGTTGAGATGTCGAAAAAGTGCACGCCGTTGTGGCGCGAAGCACATTTCCAAGTCAAAATGTACAAAACACACCATGGTCGGACCACTTTTGGAAGTTCGATGTCGAAAAAGTGCACGCCGTTGTGGCGCGAAGCACATTTCCAAGTCAAAATGTACAAAACACACCATGTCTCGGACCACTTTTGGAGGTTCAGATGTCGAAAAAGTGTCGAAAAAGTGCACGCCGTTGTGGCGCGAAGCACATTTCGAAGTCAAAAGTGTAAAAAACTGAGGGTTTTGAGTCTTTTTTGACGTGAAGATGTCGAAAAAGTAGACACTGATTAACTTAACTAACTTGACTAACTTAACTAACTTCACTAACTTAACTACCCTAACTTCGACGACAACAGCAACAGCAACAGCAGCAACAACAACAACAACAACAACACCAACCACAACAACCAACTACAACAACTACAACTACAACAACTACACAACAACTACAACTACAACTACAACTACAACTACAACTACAACTCGAACTACAACTACAACAGCTACAACAGCTACAACAACAACAACAACAGCAACAGCAACAACAACAACAGCAGCAACAACAACAACAACAGCCACAGCAACAGCAACAACAACAACTACTACAACTACAACTACAACTACAACTACAACTACAACTACAACAACTACACAACAACTACAACTACAACAACTACAGCTACAACAACAACAACAACTACAACTACAACTACAACAACAGCAACAACTACAACTACAACTACAACTACAACTACAACAACTACAGCAACAACAACAACAACTACACTACTACTACTACTACTACTACACTACACTACACAACTACAACCACACAACAACTACAACTACAACAACTACAACTACAACTACAAAACAACTACAGCTACAACCATATGACTGCAACTACACTACACTAATTACATTACACCACAACTACAACTCCACTACGCTACAACTACAACTACAGTTGCAGTACATCACACTACATCCAGCAGTTGTGGGTGAGGTGACCACTGCAACCATTGCAACCATTCCAGCAAACACAACTCCAACCACCTTTCGGTCAATCAGTGGCTTCGCTCTGCCATCCCTGATTCACAACAACCAACTTCTCCTATAGGTTTCCTCTTTTTGAAACTTCCGCCACCGCCTTGTGCGGCACTACTGGTATATATATACACATCATATACACAATATATCATATCACATACATATATATAATATGTATATATATATATATAGCATATCTCCATATCTCATTGACTGTGCTGTTGATCTCCTCATTGCCCGAATCGGCCAGGGCACCTTCCGCTTCAACGGCGGCACGGGCGACGACCAACGTGATCCCATTCCAGCCGGAGAATCGGAGTACACCCTGCCAAAGGTGAGACGAAAGTGCGTTTTTTTTGATGGGGTTAACATGGAGTAACCATAGGAAACCATTGGAAAATGGTGATTTTTCACATGATTTCTGGTCATATATTTAACCAAACAAACATGTGATTAAATGATTTTAATGAGATCAATAGCTGATTTATGGAAGCGTAAGTGCTGTTATAATCCAGATATATACCAGTTGGTGCCCCCAAACGATAGCGAAGTCGGTACATCAAACCTTGGGTTCAACCAGCACAACATGTGACGTTTAACCTGCAGACAATTGTGGATATTTTTGAATAGACATGACAAAGTTGGGCAAAAAACTGCGGAAATGATTTCATAGTTAACTGTGGATATTATGTTATTTAGTTCTAATATTCTGGGTAACTCTCGGTAAAGATATCGTTGTTGGCTGCAACAACCGCCAACGCATGCCTTGTCATTATCATGAACTGAGATACCCTCTAGTAAACTAACATAACTATGGACAATCACCATCTTTAATAGGTAAATCAACTACAAATGGTCATTTTCAATAGCTATGTTTGACATAACCAGAGGGTACCTTCAATCAAATGTTGCAATGGAAATCAACTGAGCTCGCTGTTCATCACATTGCCTTGGATACTGCAGGTTACTGAAGAACTTGGCAGGTTCCTGGTTGCCAATTGTTTGCAATGGGAATTCAGCAGGTTTAACCAAGGCCCTCGATCAGCTTAACCTATGACTACTGGTTTAATTCCTGAAAATTCACCAGCTTCACCAGGCTTAAGTCCTTAGTGACTTAGTGTTACTGATGAAAATCCACTGCGGATTCAACGTGCCGTTTGACAAATCCCCAACTGGGCGGGAACAAATCCGCTGATGCGCCGCCCTTCGTTTTGGCTATAAATATCAAAAAGAACCAAACAATTTTTGTCTATATTTGTTTTTTGGCTATATATGGCTATATATTTGGCTAAATCCATGTATATATATATATATGGCTATAAATATCGAAAAGATTTTGTGCTTGTATACTATATATTTTTGGCTATATATATATATATGGAAATTTTGGCTAAATCCCAGCTATAAAATATACCAGCCAACCAGCAACATATGTTTTTTCGTGGACCAAAGATTTTTGGGCCTCGAATCTTCAGCATCGAATTTTGGAACAGAAAAAGATCGGTCCCTTAACAGGTAGCATAAAACATGGCTGGTTCAGATAGCTGGACCCCAAAACATGATTCATGAGTTTTATAATGTTTTATATAACATTTATATGAGATTAGTGTAAGATTGATATAGGCTTCATACAGATTTTTGGAGGTAGAATCAAGGGGATTATAATGATTATAGAATTCTTATAATACTTATATAATCACCATAGTCGTATTGCTGTATATGATTTACCCCCCGGGTAATTTGGGATTGCCGTTGAAGATCACCAGCTTTCATAGGCAAATCATCTAGATGGCCATCTATACGATAGCTATAATAACCAGAGGGTATATCCAGCCAGTATGGAGGAACAGAGTTAGATAATGTTAGATATACTGTCCAGTAAACTGCTCCAAGATATGGAAAACCCATGGGGAACCCAGTTCTGAACATGATATAGAAACAATTTTCCGCAGCCAGGCCTATGTCCCTTCAACCTGTACCAACAAATGGTGCCTGGGCAGTTGAGGGTGCAGAAAGCCAGGAAACATATGGAAACATCACATGAAGATGCTGGTTCTATCCTATATGTCATGGTCATAAGATATATAACCATATATAACCAGTATCATAAATATGTATTTCTTTGTACAGTGTAGACTTTTTTTTTGCTAAACTATGTTCGATGGCACCCATATGGCACCCCGATCGAACCGGTCGAAAAGTTTCAAGGCCCTGGCCCAGACTCGAGACTAAATACATCCAAAGATACGGCAAATTGCTGACAAATAAGAATGTATATAGATAAATTGAGAAAGGATTGGGATCTTTGATGGCGAAAACGCCAGAAATCCTGGTGAAGTAGGGTTTCGTAAAAAAAATGAGGGAGGTACTGTACCCTATTAGTAGCCATCTATCACCTTTTTTGCCTATTTGTGTTTGATTTTATGATTTGTTTGATGTTTCGTATGTTGTCGTTAGTTGTTATGAGATGCTGCATGGTATACAGGTCAACTGTGTTTCATCAATCATGAATTTGCCGTATACATTGCAGTTTGAAGATATTTTTTAACATTGAACTTGGATCTGAAATTTGATCAATCTTTGATCTTAATCCATGAAACACCGATATCAGCGAAAATTCAGGTTGTTTGTTTGCATCGGACCTTCAGGCAGAATAGGGCATAAAAGTGTTTGCAAGGGAAGAATCACGGCCCGAGACTTTTTCGGTGCTCCAAAAACCGGAGGATCAAACCATGGACCATTTCCCATGGATTTTCCCATGGATTGTTTATCAAACCACCGGCCTTTACGTTTTGTTGGCATCGTAATCCCGGGACCCCCTAATATATTCAACACCCCCAAGCACGAAACCATGTTTTTTTTGTTGGGATTTTCCACATTGGGACCAGGCAATTGGGGTGTTTAATATTAGAGTGATTGTTGTATAATGATATGATATATATATAATATTGGGTATTTATTGTTCCATTGGAATGATGGATATCCATTAGAGTTAAATGATGTTCCTTAAATGGGATTATTTTAGATGGTGGTTTGGAACCATGGAATTTTATGACTTTCCATATCTTTCCATTCACTTGGGAATGTCATAATCCCAACTGTTACTCACTCCATCATTTTTCAGAGGGCTAGGGCTCAACCACCAACCAGATTGACTACTATTATTAACCATTATTAAACCATTATTATTAATTAACCACTATTATTATTATTAATAAACCATTATTATTATCCATTATTAACCATTACTATTATTATTAACCACTACTAACCATTATTAACCATGGTCTTTTTAGTGATGGAATGATTTGTTCCCCAAATTTATGGGGAAGCAAACCTCCGAGGACCGTGGATGAAGTCACGGTGCTAGGTGTTGCTCCTTGGCTGTGGTAAATTGTAACGACCTTTAGCCGTCGCGGCGTCGTGGGGAAAATATATTGCTTAATCATGGTTAATCAATGAATATTAATCATGGTTAATGGTTAATGTATTGTTAATATATATATATAATCATGGTTAATGGTTAGTGTATTGTAAATTAATATGATTTTATAAGAACTATAAGAATCTGCGCTAAAATTTTGAAACGCGACCTCAGGTGCGACCTCACTGGAATGATGGGAATTGTAAGAGTAACTATCCAAAAATAGCCGAACATTTCAGATTAGTGCAGTGACATGTTATAATTTACCCAGATCTTTGGCAAATGAATGTCACACAAATATGGCCCGAAATACAAGTTCTAAGTCATTAATTCACCCCATGTCTGAAATGCTAGCCCCATTTAAAACCACTAATTTGGAAAAGGGCTGGATAACTGTAGGTCATGCATAATCTCAAAAGTATCGGACGATCCCGGACATCAAATATCTCATGATTTCAGATGTTCTAAATGTTTTGTTTTTTTTTGTAGGGAGAAAAACATATCTTCTAAGTGGATGTAGGTTACCCTCTGGTAAACATACAAAGTTAGCTATTGACAATGGCCCAGTCGAAATAGTTAGTTTTCCCATAAATAGCATGGTGAATCTTTCCAGTTCGCTATGTGACAGTTTACCAGGCCGGGTACATCACCATTAATCACCATTCAATCTCATTAAAACCCATTAAATCACCATTAAATCACCGTTAAAACCACTATATTAACCACTATCCACTAGTACCACCAACGGTTGGTGGTTTTGAAGATTCCGTTGGATTATTTTTTGGGCAGTGGGGATGTGAATCCACGGTTCTTTTAATGGATGTACCCGGCCTGGTAAACGTGTACATGGCGAACTGGAAAATCACCTTGTTATAGCTGGGAAAATCCACGTTTTTTCGACTGGGCCATGGCTTCAATAGCTAACTTTGTATGTTTACCAGAGGGTATATTTTAGCAACTTGGGTCTGAATACATCCCCAAATGGTACTGTTCATAGGGAAAATGATCAATGGATTTAGAGGTTCCAGATTTTAGACAAAGCCATATGGAGGTTTCCATAAATGGGGGTACCCCAATAGCTAGATGGTTTCGAATGGAAAATCCTACACAAATTGATGATTTAGGGGTACCCCTATTTTAGGAAACCATTTGATAAACATCTGCGACGCAACAAACCTCGTCGCCTCGCCTGGGGATTGCTGTGACTTGGATTGGGACATCCGTGAAAAATGGCCGAATAAGTGCAGAGGAGAGGCTATGGTTTATGGATGTTTATGGGGGATATATATATATATCTATAACTAATAACTACACTTACTTCACGTGGTTTCTAGATCAACATAGATCAACAAACATAACTGTAGGATACTGTAGGATTGTCCTATAGTTAATATCTGTTAATATCACCGGCTCAGGTCTACCACGCCCACCTGGTTGGAAAGAACCTGAACATCGATGTGGTGCGAGGCAAATTTGCTGTGAATGCAGGGTTTTTCCATGGGAAAACACTGAACTAATGTGGGTAAACCCAAGAATAAACCATCTCCAAGTCATCACCATCTTAAAAAAGGTGCTTTTTTAACCATCAGTGCATATGGGTGGTCAAAATGGCATGGAAAACCCCATGGGATCCCAAAGAGGTGATGGAAAGACAAGAAAAATGTAGATGTTCGTGGCCTTTTTCAGTAGGGATTCAAATGATGGGTTTCTATGGCATATTTTTTGGGAGATTCATGAAAGGGATATTTCAATATATATCTGCTTGGTGGTTTGGAACATGAATGTTATTTTTCTAATGTCATAATCCCAACTGACGAACTCATATTTTTCAGAGGGGTAGGCTCAACCACCAACCAGGATAAGTAGGCGCAATGTCCATATATGGGGCTTTCACTAAGCCACAAACACGATTCCTGGGGGAAAACACCAGCAAGTATCCCATTAGATCCTATAGAATATACCAAAAATAGATAAACATGGAGAATGATATATAGTAAGCATATTCTGGCAATTTATTGCAATTTATGGCAATTATATAGCAAGCAATGCCGTAAACATTATGATAGATGACTCGATTCTGCACTTGGACAGATCGGATGATCATCGAAGCCTCCCTGGGAGTCGGTTGATGACTAGTTTCATGGGAATCATGGGCTAGTCCAATATGGAAAGGCTAATCCAATATTGGGTATTTATTGTCCCATTGGAATGATGGATATCCATTAGAGTTAAAGGATGTTCCTTAAATGGGATTCTTTTAGATGGAATGATATTCTGGTTGGTGCTTTGGAACCATGGAATTTTATGACTTTCCATTCAGTTGGGAATGTCATCATCCCAACTGACGAACTCCATCATTTTTCAGAGGGGTAGGTAACCATACCACCAACCAGTCCAATATTGGTGGAAACGAGTATCACCGTCCATCACCGTCAAAGTCAATTGCAACTGTCAGAGAAGATGCACTTGGAGAGTCTGTGGTAGCGTGTCCAGAGCCTCTCCAGATAACGTGAATTATGACCAACGCTGCATCTATTTCAATCTACTACCACTATTGGTTGGTGGTTTGGAACATTTTTTTTGACTTTCCATTTCATATATGGGATGTCATCCTTCCCATTGACGAACTCATATTTTTCAAGATGGTAGCTGGGTGTTGATTCCCCCGGTGATTTCATAGGTCACAAATACGACCCATCTCCATATACCCGGCCTGGTCAACGTTTACATAACAATGGAAAAAAACACCTAATATTTTAGGGGTGAATCAGCTATAAATACCCATTTTCAATAGTTATTTATGTTAGCTTACCAGAGAGTATATTAAAAGTCATTGGCAAAGACAAGACAATTTATCCCACTACCACTGCCTTGCTGCCTTGAATCTCTCGGATTTTGCAATGCTTGCAGCCATCACAGATGTGATTGATAATCTGATCATGATTTTAAACGCAAAGCTGAAAAACAATGAGAGGGAAGAACAAAGTGCAGACAATCTGGGTTGGAGTTGGAGACATTTACATATCTGATCCAACCAAGCCAAACGAGCTAAAACGAATGACTCCTATGAGAACATCAATGGCCGCTAGTGAGGACGGGATGATTCTATGATATAATGGAGGTACTTGGCGGTTCACCCCGGAATTGGTTGCGTGACATCCCAACCCCTTGGTGAACGTACAGTAGGGCGGGCTGAAAAAGTCCAGTTGTATATAGCTGGGGTGAACAAATCCTGAGCCACCAAGCAACCATTGGATTGGTGATATTACTTGGGCAGATGTTTTTGATGTGAAATTGTAATAATTCTTCGATACGGCCGTCCAATTCGCATTGGCGTAGACCGGCAACTATATGTTTAACCAGTTTCAGCCCATGAACGACTTCGAGATATCTCACATAAACATACATAAATCATATATGATATAATATGTATATATATGGATAGAATTCACCTAGTGATAGACTAAGTGAGCTATATATACTGGTTGGTGGTTTGGAACATTTTTTCCATATATTGGGAATGTAATCATCCTAACTGACTTTCATATTTTTCAGAGGGGTAGCTATACCACCAACCAGTATATATATATTATGTTATATATATATATTATGTTGTATATATATACTTACTATATATATATACATTATGTTATATATATAATATTATATATATATATATATTTAACATGATTTAGCTATCATAAATCAGCTCTAAATCCCCTGGAACTCCCCAATGTTCGACGGGTGAACTCCGGGTGTCGGGCGTTTCGACGGAGGTGGTGAACACGTAGGGCAGCTGCGACGGGAGAAGCGATACGACTTTAGTCACCAGTCCTTGGAACCGTCCTCCGTGGGCAAGTTGAAGAAAGGTGGGGTGATTGGTGAAAAATGGTGACATTCGCATAGAATATATCTGGGTGTTTTAACAGATTTTATCTATGTTTATCTAATATAGATATTATGATGTAGAATAAAATATTATAGTGTGGTTTATAACGCCAATACCATCCAATAACTATGGTTTATGGTAGATATATCATAATATATGTATATACTTACTATGGTTTATAAACCAACTGAGGTTGTGAAAAAGTGACCAGTTGACGTGGTGCCCCAGTTCGGAATCCGCTAAGTTGGTGCCAATAACTCCAATTTCACTATGGTTTATGGTAGATATATTGACATACTTACTATGGTTTATAAACCAACTTATATCAATGGCCATTTCAGGAACCTAAATTGGAGGTACCTACCATATGTAAGGCCCATGTAAGGCCTATGTAAGGGAATATCCCCCCAAAATATGGCCTTATATGGTACAGTACCTCCATTTTAGGATCCTGGAATTCCCATTGATTATAACTGGGGGAGCACCACCTTGCAGTTGATGGATATCATGAATAGATACTGGGAAAACATCACCAACATAACCAACAATAATGGATGATCCTGGAATTCCCATTGATTATAACTGGGGGAGCACCACCTTGCAGTTGATGGATATCATGAATAGATACTTGGAAAACATCACCAACATAACCAACAATAGTGGATGAATATGGATTACCCTCTGGTAAACAAACATAGCTATTGAATCTGGCCATTTATAGTGGATTTACCCATTCAAAAGACTGATTTTCCATAATTATGTTAGTTTACCAGAGGGTAACAATTATTCACCATTAAGACTGAAAAATGGATAACATGATTCAGATGAATGTGACCATTTGCTAAAGATAGTTGACACAAGTTTGGTACCAGTATTTGTTGGAGATCTCATCTTTAATTCCCCTTTTTTGTTGGGTTGGGTGATGTTATTTTGGGACATTTACTGTACCAAGCCCTAATGTAATCATGGATGTCATTTTCCCACTGGTTGCTTGATTAACAGAGGGGTCCCTTCATACAACAACCAGTAGGTACATGATAATCAATGGTATACCGTATATCAAACCGACCCTTCATTTTTTCAATTCTCTGGACAACACATCAGATGTATATTATGACTACATTTTATGACATATAATGACACACACACACACACATATATATATATACGTATAGCCATGTAATTATTATAGCCATGACAGTTCCAGTAATAGTTCAATTATGTATTATACCCATAATTTATGGACAACACATCTGGTTTGCCCGAAGAACAGTGAAAGATGATACAGTACATCATTCATACCAAGATCGGAAAATGATCAGATTTGCCATTTGTTTTCCATCTTCCGCCATCATCCCATTTTTCATCCCTATTGTTCTTCTAGGTCAATCTTAGATGGATACAAACTAATCCTTTAGTCTTTTGGTATCAATGGGAATATCTACTAACCAGCAAAGAATTTATTTTTTTGCAGGGTATCTAAGATTGTCAATGTCTTGGTTCAACCACTATTTTGGTTGTTAAAACCCCCATTGATCCACATATCCATCATTGGGTGCAGCTAAAGCCCAACATGATTACCAGTTATTTTTATGGCTAATTTTATTGGGTTACCATTTCATTTTCTTGGGATTCTTTTGCTGACATCCAGAACTGCTATTTGGATCTATTTCGGGCCAAAACTTCATGAACAACCATGAATGATAAACCATTTGTTGCCGGTTTATTCCTGATTATCGCCTAGATATATATTTCTAGCCATTTATATTTCGCTGGTTTATCCCCATTTATATCCTTTAAGTATATATATATATCTGGTTGGTGGTTTCAAACATTGTTTATTTTCCACAATATATGGGATAATCCTTCCCATTGACTTTCATATTTTTCAAGATGGTTAAAACCACCAACCATATATATATATATATATATGGCTATGGATCAATACCTATTAATACCATTTTTAGGGGGATATTCACATCCATGAATCCCAGCTATTTCGATGTGAACTACAGGGGGATAGGCTTTTGACCCATAACCATATATATATAATATATATATACCCTCTGGTAATTTAACATAGCTATTGAAAATGGTGATTTATAGTGGTTTTTCCCATAAAAAATGGTGATTTTCAATAGTTATGTTAGTTTACCAGAGGGTATATGTATATGTATATGTATGAGATCCACTTTCAGGGTGGCTATGGGCCAGGCGATGAATTGATTTTCAGCTGCACCTATGACACCAGCAGTCGCACGAGTCCAACCACCTTTGGCGACTTCACCCAGTGCCTCGGCGAGGGCCCAAGGGTCTACAGATGTCGTGGTTTTGATATGGGATGGGTCAAAACCCTGGTACCTAGTGAACCCCAAAATAGCTGGGATTTATGGATGTTCATTCCCCTAAAAATGGTATTAATAGGTATTGATCCATAGCCATATGGGAATATATGGGAGATCTTCAGGATCCGAAAATGGAGGTACGTAAACGCACCATTTTCCAGGCCATATTTTGAAAAATGGATATTCCCTTATACCTGAAAAGAGGCCTTGTATATGGTAGGTACCTCCAATAAATCGGTTCCTGTTGCATGGCCATTGATATACGGGATATCGGGATATCCCAATGTTTTTTGGGATATGTATAATATTATAATTACTGTATGTACTTGGTGGCGAACTACCCACGAATCCCAAGTAGGTCATATCCCTGCTACAAATGGGCTAAGTAGGGGCAACGTTCACTTATAACTGGGGTGAACTAACCCACTAACTGGGATGAACCACCAAGTACCCGTGGCAATGGGAAATTCCCAATGAATGAGGCTTGTAATGGGAAAATCAGATACGTTTGTACGCCGGAGGGTAACAATCAACAAATAGAACTGTATCAACAAATAATGAAGATGGGTTTAACAAACTAAATGATGACAATCATGAAGATTGGTTTAACAACCAAGAATTGATGGCCTTTCATAACTAACCATGAGAAAACTCATAGATTTGTTGATTAGAAAAAACATGGAGGATATCATTATCATTATCAAACAGGATGGTTCAACAATCAACAATTGTTTGGATGAAATCCCAAAATGATGCGTCAAAACCTATGAAATTACCATATGACTGGGGGAGTAACCATCCAGTAACCATCTATTTTAGGGTGCCGACTCATGACTCATAAGCAACTCTATTGATTGCTTGATTTTAATGAACATCGCTCTATAAATACCACAAGAAGAAGGGATAGGGATTTTAGAAAAGGAAGGTGGTTGATTTCACTGAATTCTATGGGAATATCTTGAATCCAATTGGTTTTGCAATTCTTCATATTCCATCTTCCATTGAGGATTAATATTCCATTGGCCAGAGTTTTCAGAAACTACCAGGCGGGGCTTGCGAACCATAGCTAGGTTGGTTTATCTCACTTTTGTTAGGTGAATTCTATGGTTTATGAGGGATATAGCGAAGGGTTTATAAACAAACTTATAACTGGGAAAGCCCGTGTTGTAAGTGACAAAAACTGTGGCTTGTTACAACCAATATACTGGGATCGCTCCAACGATTTGAAGCTTCCCATGGTTAATGTCCTATTAACATTTGATGATTTGGGGTACCCAAATTTTAGGAAACCCCCCATTTGTTTGGGGAAATCATTCCAAAGTTTGGAATTCGCAGATGTCGGACTATTTATGTTCGGTGTCCAACATCAACAAGAACCGCTGAAACAATTCCCTGTGCTATTGTTGTATTTTTGGATTTGGTAATTATTTCTGACTACCGAGATGTGACCAATGGCTCTTTTCAGACCAGCCGTTGGTATATATATATATTATGCGTTGTTGGTGGATGGATAAAACCTGGTATGAACACTTATTATTAATGATTATTATATCCATGGGACTAATAATAATCATTAACTGGCATAATAAGTCTTTCGGATATAATGATTATTAGTCATAACCAACAGGTGACTGACTGCTGGGTGACTGACCATCTTTGACTAATCGGAGTGGAAACTTGATTCAGAATGAGGATGGAGTCATACACCGGATTCCATGCTGGATTCCATGCTGAAACGAATCCGTTTTTTTCTACGAACTAATGATCATTCATGATCATTACCCTCTGGTAATTTAACATAGCTATTGAAAATGGCTATAGAAATAGTGGATTTTCCCATTAAACATGGTGATTTTCCCATCAGTTATGTAAACGTTTACCAGGCCGGGTATCTGTAGATATCTTTGGTATATGGGCTATCGGCTAGCCATGACTCTTAGCCATTCTCCCAATACATCCGACATCCGACGGTCCGACATTCCAATCGAATTGTCCAGGACAGAGATGTGTTGGTCCGCCTTTATGTGACGTGGCAGTGGAAAGCGATGGAATATGTTTGTTTCATGGTGGTTTCATGGGAGATCTTCATGGGGATATGTGACATATCAATACATATCACAGTTGAATACATATCACAGTTCCATGGTTATTTCTTGATATCTAGTGATAAAATATGATAAAATGGCCTATATCACCAACTTTTTTTTTAAATCAGTATACCTCGATGACAAAAACCCATATTGGGGGATGGTCATCAACCTGTCGGACCTGTCAGAGCACCAGCTATGTTTTAATGTTTTTACATTGGAGTACTCTGAGTACCAGGGGTGTTAAGCCATACGCTTCTTCTATACAGATGTATTGACAGAATATGTCCAAATAATTCCAAATATGTATACTTATTCATGGATTAAAAACCACTTGCATTTGCTGCGTGATACATATGAATCATATGATACATATTATTCATATGATACATATGAATCATATCATATGGTACATATCGTATCCCATTGGATTTGGAGGCATGTTTTTTTTCTTGGGCAAAACCGGAAGGGTTTTAGCCGTATGGAGTCATATATCTTGAACACTTGGAAGATGACCATATGTACTACACTTTAGTATGATATAGTACATGTGTATTTCTTTTGGATCGAACCTCAAGCATCAGGATTTTCTTAGTACATAGATTGGATTTATCAACTCATATCTAATATCATATCAGATATGGTATGTTTCCAATTATCTTTCAAACAATTGGCATATTCTCCTTATATGTTGATTCTAGATCTATATCCTGATATACATGGTAATCCCATCCCCCTAGATAAATCAAACACCCATAGTCAGTATGGTCCCTTTATGGAATGTGAACACTAGCGCGATTCGCCCCTTAGGTACTACCCAGCACAGAGGATGAATCGTGCCATCTACTTTGGCTCCAATATGATGCACCTGGGCAGAGGTTTTTTTTCTACCTGGCTCAAAGTTTCGTCGGTGATTTGGTGGAGTTTCCCAACGGAAAATCCACCAAAATCCTGGGGAATCAGCAAATCCAGTCGTCAATGGATGACTGAAGGGAAAACCATGTTTTTTTCCATAGGAAAGCATTATTTTTACCACCAAATACAGGAAAAAAAGGGGTTTTCCTGTAGATGTTCCATCCAATGATGGAACTTGCGAACTGGGGGAATTCACCCAAAAGCTGAGGCGGTTTTGAATAGCAAGGTGCAGTGACTAAAATATCCCCCAGTTACATATAATCTAAAATATACCCCTGGTGATATATCTATATATATATAAACACTGGTAATTGATGGTCATTGGAAACTAATGGTATTTAAACACTATTTTTATTAATGGTAAATGTAATTACATGAATTACATGATGAAAAGTAAGCATTGGCAATAAAACACTTTTCATATGTTTGTATATTTCTTCCACTGGAGGAATGTTTGAATTTGACCTGCCAAATTTAAACATGAATTTGGTATTTTTCAAGGTTGTTCTATGTTCACCCCTGTCAAAAACCAACATTTTTAAACCGCCAAGAACGAAGTTCGGAAGACCACTCGAAGAGTGGGATTCCAGGCAAATTTGGAGTTAAAAGGTAGATTTTCCATGACTGTCTTCTGAATGGACCCCAGGTGATATAAGTTATAAGTTGTATATGTATGTGTATATATAAAATTATATATATACTTAAATAATCCCTATGGATCCAAGTACCTTCTCAGCACGGATTTGGATACTAGCCAAAACAGATGTCATGTGGGTAAAACAGTGCCATTTTTTACCACCTATGACTGGGAATGGTTTATACAAACAATAAAAATGGTGATGACTGGGGGATGGTAAGCATGACATTGTTTTACCCACATGAATCAGGCATTGATCACTATTAAGCACTATTAGAATCACTATTATAATCACTATGAGTCACTATTCATGGCATTGTTTTACCATTTAGTTCGTGAATTTTCGCATGAAAAATGATGATTTTCCCATGAATTATGTAAACGTTTACCAGAGGGTACCCACAATGACCATGTTCAGCGACTAAAACCTGCCCAGTTTTTTTTTGTTGGATGGTCCAAACATGTCAAAAGTATTCAAAAGTATTCAAATGTATCAATTTCATTGGAATATATATATATATACATAAATGAATCGATTGTATATATATATATACACAATTAATATATATGTATATATACATACGATGATGGGGATAGATAGATATATATATATATGTAACTATAAACCCATGGTGTGCAGATTTCAAAAAAGGCATGGACGGCCATAACCGGTGTGGCATGTTTTGACCATGGCACATATGGTAAACCCAACAGAAGTAGCAGCTGCTGAGGTACTGTGAAGGGGCTGACTTGAGTCCGCAATTCTTCTTTGAGCCTGCCACTTGTCGTGTTCCGAGTTTAACGAAGATACCCTCTGGTTATTTGTTACATAGCTATGGTATAGATTCGCCCATAGAAACAGATGATTTTCCCAGCGAACAAAACCTCCATTGATCGATGGGATTTCTCCAGTTCGCTATGTTAAATCATCAGATGGTACTGTAGAGACCGTAGACGGGATGGTTGCGAAGTCCTAATCCTAATCCCGTGATAGTCATAGGAATCCTGCCTGGGCTGAACCTTTACCAAGGTATTCACCTAGCAGTTTCCAGATCATCAACCCAAAATGGTAAAATCTCACAGTTTGCTATGGAAAATGATGGCTCATAGAAATAGCTGATTTACTCATTTAAACAAGGTGATTTTCTATAGCTATGTGAACATTTACCAGATGGTATATGGAGATTCACCCCTAAGATGGTATATGAATGGGCATTTATAGTTGATTTATATAGTTGATTCACCCCTAAAATCTGGTGTTTTTCCATAGTTTTTCGTATGTTTACCAGAGGGTATATGGAGATGGATGGAGATGGGTCAAGTTATGAAATCACCAACTCGAAGAATCAACATCCGTTTACCTTCTGGCCGTGAGGAAAGCAGGTCTCCACACCTTCGTCTCAGTAGGATTATTTATTAATGGACATATCATTTTCATGGAATATGAATGGATACAAATGGGAATAGAATGGAATATACATTCTATTATGGAATATGAATTGGAAAATAATGGAAGATGAATGGGATAGAATGGAATGTTTTTCGTTCTCAACATCAGCAACAGGGTTCAATAACCAGCCAACCAGCAAAAGATGACATGAACAATGAACATTTTGTGGACTACCAAAGATTGACCATGTTAGTCAAGTGGCAAATGAACCCAGTTATAAGTCAGTTATAAGTCAGTTATGCCCTACTTATGAATTCCTTGGTGTTTTTTTCCCAGTGATACAACCTGCCATGTTTTCCCAGAGTAATCTGCAGCACGACTCGCCATGGCGCTTAGCCTGGCACTGCAACTCTGCCTGGTGAAATCCGAGAAATGTCTCCAGTCACCAGTCGCGTAAGATTTTTAAGGATAACCCGGCCTGGTAAACGTTTAAAAAAAAACGAACTGGAAAATCCAGCCATTTTATAGCTAGGTAAACCATCTATTTCTATGGGCCATGATCCATAGCTATGTAAACGTTTACTGGAGGGTACCCTCTGGGAAACATCTTGAACATTGCCCCCGATTCAGTTGAATGATCCTATTAAAAATGCTGATTGATTGTTCCATAGTTCTGTCAGATTACTGAAGGGTAAATCCATCGATGTCCTTTTCCCATTGGTTGGTTGATTAATAGAGGGGTTTGAAGAAACCCCTTTAACAACAGGTTTCTATGATGATAGAGGGTATACCAGCTCCCGGCCCCTCTATTTTTACCAAAAGGACATTATTGATATATTCATCATAACCACCATCATCTATTAATCATATAACAATATATATATATATATATCATCGAATAAACTGTTAGTTTCCATGTCAAAGATCACCGGGTGTTCCGAAAAAAGATCCCTGCAGACAGGTTGTGCCAGCCAGCACCTGCGTGCAGAGTGGGGATTTGCGATCCACCGCAGGGCAGCAGGCGGGATGTTGAACTTGCTGATTTTTTTTAAATGGTAAACCTCGATCAAAAAAAATATGGATATCCTTAAACACATGGCCATTCAATGGGATGCTTATGGGATTTTATTTTGTTTAATGGGATTTAATGGGATTTAACAAATTTTAAGAGGGTTTATTTACTGGATAATGGAATATCATAGGCATATACAGGCTGAATTATTGGCTAATTCACGCAGCTGAAAATAGCTGCTATCATGAAAAGCCATTTGGGGATAATTCTCCGTTAGAGCAGCATTCAAAAGCCTGTTGAGTGGTTGTTAATTGCATGATGATATGGGGTTATACTCATATCACTTATTCCACTCTATCATGAAAAATGCATGATATATGTACTAGTTATGAATAAATTGCAGAATATCATGTCTAGTTGCTGGTTAGGAGGGAACTAAGGAGCCATTGGATATCCATATTCCCGACTTGAACTGGGGAGCCAGTTGGAGCTACAAATAGAGTTTCCCAACCACCTGAGAGTTATATCCCATAGTTATTGAGGTTGCTTTGTAAACCCCATTGACGACATGGATATGTCTACCACAAACCATAGCTAACCTACGGCTGGTGGCTCTTCCCAGGCTGGGTTAGTTCACCTAATCTTAATAACTTGACTAATCTTAATTAATCTACTTGTACCTGGGCCATCACCTACTAACTGGGATGCGCCACCAAGTAAGGCCCCAGTATCAAATCACTGTAGGATTTTGGATCAACTGGGATATCTATTTATTTGCAGTATCTATTTATTTACTGTTTCTATTCATGAAATTGTGCTGTCCCAATCATTTTGTTACTATTTACTGTTTCTATTCATGAAATCATTCATTGTGCTTCTTTTACTAAGCTCATTGGGACAGTTTCAAAGCCACCAAGCCCTAACGACAGGCCCTGACAGCTATGGGAGTGGACGTCTCTTTTTCGCACTGATGTGGTGCTTGGTGGCGGTGGAGATGTCAGATGAACTAAGCAACGCACATCCTCCAGAAATCAACCGTGGCAACGGAAGATCTCCTGTAAATGTGCATTTGAATTGAAAAACCATCGATAAATCTGGGTAAATTATAACGACCTCACTGCGATCTCACTGGAATCTGCCGGAGATTGCCGGAGTATGGCTGGGGTCCGCAAGAGAAGTGGAGGTTAGTGAACTATTATAATTTGCCCAGATAAATGGGGAATTTTCCATTGCCCCTGGGCCCTGAGTGAGTGGACCTCCTTTTTGGTATCCTAGTTTCGGCTGCTGCACCTTTTTTTTTCTGAGTTCTTATTGCTCACTGGGCAGCTTTTGGCCAACAACTTGACCCGACGCGAGTCCCCAAACGCCACGGGGCCTTCACAGAATTGTGAGCTCTCTCAGGCGGCCGTGAGCATTGCGCGGAATTTCTTGCGGGAGCACAGTTCGGCCAACTGGTTCACTGCTTTCTCCTACATGAACCAGACAAAGAACCGGGACGAACTGAACATGGATCTTCCACCAATCTGCACCATGGACAACGCCACTCCACAAGTTGGAACAATGCTGGCGTCCTGCCGAGAGTACTGTGCAAGGCTGCATGCACAGTCCCGTCTCTTGTCTTCGGAGCTGGTCACTACAGCGTTGGCATGCCCACCAGCCTTCGCCAACTTCGTGGCCGCGCTCCGAAGGACCAGGCGACAGCAGCTGACGGCTGAGGCTGCCGACCTCCTCGCAAACATGTTGGGAAGGGCAGGGGCCGACATTGTGAATGTCGTCATCCAAATGGTCATAGTGTGTGGGCAAGCTTGGGTGCGCCTGAACGGTCCTTTGGTGGCGCCTATGACCGCTAACAACTGTCCTCTTGACGATGAAACCCGTATCCAGGCTGGCAATTTCTGGCACGAGGTCCTGATTGGACAATGGAACGGGGGTGCATTGCATCCTGCCGGAACAGCGATTACTGCCGCCTTGGTCACCATTGCATGGGGCACAGCCTGAGCTTGATAATTGGGTTGCTGCGAATGAGCCAGGTGGTGCGATCCCTCTTCAACCGCGCAAATGCAACCCATGCAGCAGTGACACGATTCTGAACCCTTTTTGCCAACCCACTGCTGGCCCTCGGACCGGACTTCTGGTTCTTGTAGCCAACTTCACTTGACGTTCAAGAGACCTGTGCGGCTCTTGTGGGACCTGGATGCTAATTTGCTAATTGAGTTTACGTACCCCGTTTCTCATCACAGTCGTCTACAGCAAGAGTTTGTCTAAAAATGGATCTCCCAAAATCAAAAGGATTATTTTCAGTTTTCCCCAAATAATGTGTTTTCATGGTACTTGGTAACCCCCATTTTCACACACACGCATAACTGACTCACAACGATGTCAGGATCCGAGTGAAATAAGTAAGCTATTTCTCTTTGATACTTACCCTAGTGAACTAACTGGGGCGAACTAATCTTCAATTGGTGAACCACCAAGTGGATGCTGGACTACTGCTGGTCGTTTTGGAAACACATACTTTGACTGGAAGCTCCGGAATGATATAGTTACATAGTTCTATACTTAATGTCAAAACCCGACTAACTAATAAACAACAACTAGACGCACTTAGCTAGCTTTGGACTTAACTATCTCTGTGCTTATGGTGGTTTATGGCTGTCTTATGGGGTATGTCAATCCCATTTACGGGTGATTTAAGGTGATTTATCACTAGATGAGGACGGTCACCATGGTTTTTTAACACTTCTCAGTGCGTGTCCAATACTGGTTTGTCAAGAAATGTTAAGAAGGGGGATTCCAGTTCATAGACTATGATAATCCTCAATATATTGGATAGTAGGACCGTAGGACCCCCAAACTAATTATCAACCATTCATCATTCATTAATTATATACCTTTATATCCCATATGTTTGATGCTTTAAAACATCTAAAAACCAAGGACGGTGTTTAGATCCCCATTAAATAAACCACCAAGGGCCAGGTGTTAAGCCACCAGGAACCCGTGGCCTCAGGTGTCATCCATTCAACCCCTCCCTGAAGTCACCTCTACTAGCGTCGGTCGCAGCTTGACCAAAAGTTTGAAGTGTCGCAATCTCGGTGAATAAACATGTTAAATGATGTTAAATGGATGTATGGGTTTAATTGAAACAATCTGGTTGTATAGAAAATGTGGTCAAACTGTTTCATTTGCAAAAATCTGGTTGTTTATTTGGATATATGGGTTATATTCAAACGCACTATCATATGGGTTACCCTATGCCCAATTGAATAAATTGAATATGGGATGATCTAAATTTGGATAAAATATTTTTTTTTGTTTAAAAAATGTATATTTTGCCACATATTTGGAGGTTTCCTAAAATAGGGCTACCCCAAATTTACCATCATCCAACTCATTGGTCAATGGCACAAGCAATGGCTTGGAGAGTACCCATGTTTCCGGAAACCTTCATATAATATATATATGTACATATATATGTAATGTAATGTAATGAAATGTAATGTAGTGTAATGTAATGTTATGCAATGTAATGCAATGGTATGGTATGGTATGGCATGGTATTGCATGTATATATATATACACATATATATATATATATACACATAGATATATTATGGACTACCAAAGATTGACCATGTTAGTCAGTGGATTGTAACATTATTATAACCAGATTATAAGTGGATTAACCTTACTTATTAATTCCATTTTTGTTCCAGGGATATAACCTACCTACTAAGTGGGACGAGCCACCAAGTAACAACATAAGGTTTTTTGGATATGTGGTTACATGTGGTGATTTCAGCGTCAAACAGGGCAACATGGTCAACGAAGAACAATGATGGTATATTGGGGATATTAAATGGGGATATACAATACCCTCTGGTAAACTAACATAGCTATTGGAAATGGCCATTTATAGTTGATTTTCCCATTGAAAATGGTGATTTTCTATAGTTATGTTAGTTTACCAGAGGGTAATGGTTAGTTACTGATACTACTTGGCGGTTCACAGGAGCAAGTGAGTTATAACCCACAAGGAGGGTTGGTAGGCTTAGCCCACTTGTAGAGGTGGACTAATCCACCAGATGGAGTGCCTCTACGGAATGGCGGTAACCCCCCAATCGTATGAATTACCTCTGGTAAACTGTCACAAAACTATGAAAAATCACCGTTTTCAAGGGGAAAATCCACTATAAATGGTCATTTTCAATAGCTTTTTGTAAGTTTACCGGAGGGTAATCCCTGGGATCCAGTGGGTTGTTAATTCACGGCTGGCGTTGGAACAGAAACCCTATGACGGGCGACAAAAAACTCAGAGGATAATCCCGCGAAGCGTAGCTGCTTAGGGTACCCAGTTGTAACCCAGTTGGTAAGCTAACATAACTATAGAAAATCACCATTTTTTTCTTGGTAAACCAACAAACTGTTCATGGCCGTTTTCAATAGCTTTTTGTATGTTTAACCAATTCCTCAGCGGGATGATCCTCTCAGTAGCATGAAATTCTGAATGGGAATTATGTATCATGGGAACATCAGTGGTTTGATAACTGTATGTTGGGGGATAGATGGTCCAGTATATACGTTTTTGATTTAGCAATTCAGGGGAATACAGTCAGTGGGATATAGAACCAACCATTTTTTATGGTGATATTTTATGGTATAGTGTACTAATTATATGTATATATACATATATATATACACACATTGGCCAACAACATGAACAACAATTGACACAGGCTGGGAACACACAGAGAACATCAAGAACATCGAGAAGAGATGTTGTTCCAACTATCTATTTTAAAACCACATGTTAATACTATTTACCACGTATTTATATCATTAACAAAATATTGATAGAGCATTAACCACATATGAATATATAGTATTAACATGTATTAACCACATATGAATGGTTGAAGTTGCTCTCTGGTTTCACTGATCTTTCATCTCAGACCTGCAAGTGCGAGCATTTCGCCACGGGCATAGATCAGTGTCAAGTTGGGAGAGTCTGGTTTCATCAAAACAGCCCTGGATAGAGGATAATACCCTCTGGTAAACTCACATAGCCATGGAAATTAGATGAACATGGCCTATTTGATCTATTTGTAGATGTTGTACCTTTTTTTGTTGAAAACAATGGCGATTTTTCCATAACTAGCCACGTTGGATTAGCGAATGGCATGAATGGCATTCTGACTCCTAATTGGAGATGGGATGAACTTTCCCCAGAAGCCATGGAAAAGTGATGGACAAATGGAGAGTTAAAACCGTGCCTTTGTTGTTTTCCCTTCTTTATGTTCCACATGTTGTAAGATTAGGCATCATTTTCCATCATTTTCCATCCAGATGTTGCTGACATGTTCCACCAATCTTGGATGGCTAGTCAAAGATCCTGTCGTTTAATCCACTATAAATGGCTAGAAAACCATCAGCAAACGATGACATTTTTGCTTGTGGACTACCAACGATTGACCATGCTAGTCAAGTGGCAAATTAACCCAGTTATAAGTGGATTAGCCCTACTTATTCATTCCTTTGTTTCTTTTTTCCAGTGATATAACCTGCCTACTAAGTGGGACGAGCCACTAAGTAAGAATTAACCCACCGGTACAGTGATATAAGTTGATTTTTGGATATAATATTTTTAATTACAGTGATTTCAAATACTGTATTTTTAATTACAGTGATTTCAGCGTCCAACATGGTCAACGAAGAACGGGCTGACGCTGTGCCCATGGCTCCACCATCACCAGCATAGCCAGCATAGCCCGACGCTCAGAAGACTCATCCATCTCCAACAACGTCCAGCCGGGGAGCCTCGCAGTCGCGTTGACTTTCGCATTGGCAGTGCAGGACGGGATGTGGGACGCGGCTCTGCAGCAAAAACATGTGGGGAAAACCGAGGTTATAATACGGATAAAGAATGGTTACTATATGGTCTAATATAGTCTAATATGATCTAATAGTTATATGGCTATAATAGTTATATGGTTATTATGGTCTATATAACCTGGTCAAACATATATAAACCTATTAGATAAATGGTTCGCATATATTTTTCTATGGTCTAATAGGGATCATATTGGGGAGAATATTTCGATTTGTTGGCCATATCGCGAGCGGAAGCCGTGGAGTAGGGGACCCGAAGTCATGCCAGAGACAATGCCAGCCAGGCCAGGTAGAATCTCACAAAGAATGTCAGAAAGAATGATAGAATGCCAGATACCCTCTGGTAAACTAACATAGCTATTGAAAATGGCCATTTATAGTGGATTTACCCATTAAAAATGGCGATTTTCCATAGTTACGTTGGTTTACCAGAGGGTAGAATGCCAAAAAAATTGCCGGAAAAGATGCCAGAAAGTATGTTGGAATAGATGCCAGATTGAATGACAGACAGAATATCAGATTTGAGAATGTCAGATAGAATGTCAGAGCATACGCCAGAAAGAATGTCAGAATATATGTGCCATATACTTCCAGATGGTATGTCAGAAACTATGTCAGAATAGTTTGTCAGGGTAGGGATCACTCGAAGAAAGTAAGTTCTATAGGGAAGTACACTAATTAGAGAATTTATAGGGAGTATGTCTTATCTTTGGTGGTGTTCCTTAAGCGCTGGTAATCTTTCACATGAAAAGGACGAACCCGAAATTGGGTCAGAAAGCAAACACTAATAAGTATGGGGATATATATATATATAGATATTCACACCCAAAATCGCCCAACATATTTACATCAGAACATGGGCCTGGTAAGGTTCGTACTAGATTCACATCCCAGTTGTTTTAACCATCAAGACATTGCAAACATGAGAAGTTTTTGGGTGTCGAGCATCAACAATATGGGATAAACGTTGTGGGTTTTTGATATGTCAGAAATGGGGGTGGCCTTGAAGCATCACATTTTCGAGGTTGGCAGGTTGGCATCGAACCATGACATATAGGTTCCCTACAAAATGATCTTCAAACGACCCTGACCCAAGCGCTCCGCTCCACGGAGCATGCTCCGCATGCTCCGCAGATCGTTGCATAGACGGAGGAGGTCCGGGTGATGGGAAGAGGTGACCACTGGTGATTCAGGTTGGTGAGAATAATATATATATATATATAAATATATATATAGATTAGGGGTTGCTTCTAAAAGTAACTAGACCTCTTTATTTAGGAGGTATGTAGAGATATAAGGGTATGATTCCATTACCAAAAATTACCATTAATTATCGCACATATTACCCTTACACAATTCAAAAATTACCCTGAAATATCCCAAACATTACCCAAAAAATACCCTAAGATATATTACCCTTAAATATTCTAAATGTTTCCCTTAAATAATCAAAAAAATACCCTTAAAATATCGCACATACTTCCCTTAAAATATCTCTAAATAACCATTAAAGTGACATCTGCTCAAGGTGTATTTTTTGGATTTGTTTGGAAGTATGCTTGGTTCAAATTGGTTCAAACAACTGTTCAATACATTTTTCCGGGGCGTGCGAGCAGAGAAGCGTTCACGTGCCAGCGGAGAAACCAACCATGCTGGCACGCGATTTGCTTGTAATGCAAGAAGGCAAGAAAGCGAAGAAGGTCTGTTTCAACCACAACTTGCTTTGTTATGCTTTGTTTAGTTGCTGTTTAAGCAAGCATTGGTTTTGAAATGCGCACGCAAACCTCTGCTGGTGCCAATTTGTGCTGGTTCAATTCAACACCTTGAGCACGCATGCCAGCCTAGGTCTTCCGGTGAAAATGAGACCGTGCGGGTCTGGTTGAGGAAGTACGGACTGAAGAATGTGGACCCTTCTCACTTCACACCCGTCTCACTGTCTCTCACCGTTCCGTCATTCTTCCTCCACTCTCCACACTTCCTCACCTCGTCCCGTGTGGCCCCCGCCTCCGGCGGATAAGAGACGGGCCACACGAGGAAGGGACGAGGCTTGGAAGTGGTTACGAGGGTGAGGTACGAACTGAGAGTGATTGCGAGACGAGAAGGGACCATAAGTGACAAGGATAATAAATTTATTGCCAATGAACGAAAGGCACGAGAAATGAAAGCAGGGAACCGATTGTAACACCTTAAAAAAATTATCCTTGTCGTTCCCTTCACTTCCTATCACCTTCCGTCCCTTCCGTCGACCGAAGAGAGACGGGAGTGAAAGGGACGGAAGGTGGGTTTGCGGTGACACGCCCGGATTGGGAAGCAAGGGTCTGGGATATTCAGACTTTGCGCCGGTTTGGTTTTGATAGCGCCGCGCTTGTGTTTTGTCAACCGGCCGACTTGCCGAAATACCTCCCGCGCACCGTTTCTGAAGCAAAAACCATTGAAAAACGGAAAATTCACTATATAAGTACATGTTCTTTTTGTCCGTTTCCGGGGGTATAGTAGAGGTACGTTTTCAAAAAGTGTGAGCATAATACTGTTTCAGAATCTTCCTTTGCGCCTTTGGCGCTTTCGGGGTTTGTGGCCGTAACCTGGCGCAACAAAATTTTGGCACATTGTGTTTGGCAATTGTTTGTTTGATACCCCCCTGTTGAGGAAACAACCGTGTTTGAGATGCCCCGGCCACAACCGAAAAGGTCAAGGCAAAGTAGATTCTGAAAAGATAGGACCTGATGACGTGAGGACAGATGCGACAAACGGGTGTGGCCACAGAATGTTGTCTTCAAAGCCTGTCGTCAGCATCAATCACGCAAATTATTTTTTCAACATCTGATGTTTTGACTAAAGGGGTAGCAAAAGTTGGAGAGGATGCCAGTAGACATGATGGACAAACGTTCTGGACCAAGACCTGCGCCACTGGATAGCAAAGACAATGCAAGCTGCTCTAAGGTATGTTTGGTTGCAAGTTATGGGAGCCTTCTGTCAAGTATCATCAAGGGTATTAGCGTTTATTAGCGTATATTAGCGTTTATTAGCGTATATTAGCGTTTATTAGCGTTTATATTAGTGTATTAACATCTGACCGTACGCCAACTCATGCCAAGATTGGCTCAAAGCCAACCAGTGACTCAAAAACCAATCGAACACCACAAATAAACCAGAGATCCGTGACTTGAAAACTGCGCATGAAACCGACCTGCCATCCAATTCCTTGCTATAGCAAGAGTAACTCCGACTAGTTGAGGCTAGCTTTCGTGTCATGAATATGAATGGATGTGAACATGGATATGAACGCGCAGCGTAGACAATACAGGCGTGTCTTGTGTTCAAGGCTCCCAATAGATGCAATTGAAGGTATGCAACATCAATTTCTTCATCAAGCTGATTGATGCTCTGCTGGAGAAGATTAAGATACCTGCCTGCACACATTAGTACGGGCACATACACCAACATAACATATTCATCAACAAAATTAATTACATGCACAAACACACATATACATGCCTTTTGTTTACATAGGTGCTCATGCAAGTGCATACATTCGTACATACACACGTACACATACATATGCACACACGCACATACATGCATGCATGCTTGCATGCATGCATGCATGCATACATACATGCATAATTACATTCATGCATGCATGCATGCATACATACATACATACATACATACATAGGTACACACATACATACACCCATCCATCCATACATACATACATAAATACATGCATACATACATACATACATACATACATAAATACATACTTACGTACTTACTTACTTACTTACATACATACATACATACATAATTACATAAATATCATAAATACATACATACATACATACATACATACAAACATACATACATACATACATACATATATACATACATACATACATACATACGTACGTACATACATACATACATACATACATATTTACAATACAACCACTGCTGAAAGTTCGAATCTCATGGTGGCGGTCGCGTGATGCAACTTAAATAGCATCGAAGACATGTCTACTGCATGCGCGACCAAGGTAAGGCAATCGCTGATGGCGCTGACCGCCTTCGAGAAGGCAATCAGTGGTGGGCGACAAGCTCTACGGCATGATGGTGGTCTTTGAGGACAAAGATGTACAAATGTACAGCTATCTCACCTGCGTCCGTGCACCGGCAAAATGTTAAACATACACCGGTTGCACATTCGCTTTGGTACAGTTCTCAGCTGCTTGCCTAATAGAAGAAGGGAGCTAAACAAGAAAGAGGAAAAGAACCGGATGCAAAGACATCATTGGGTCACAATGGAAGATGGCGAAGGGAAGATGAACCTCGAAAAGAATGTCGTAACAGAGGCAAACAGCAAGCAAGTGTGCAGCGCGTGTTGCTTCTGCTTCGAAGAATCACGGCACGCGCGTGTACAGAGCCTCTGCTGGATGCGATGGAAAGGTTTAAGAAATTGACAAGGACCCACAAGAGTCGGATGCAAAGACATCATTGGGCCTCAACACGGTCAGGCTAGTGGAAAGGGTCTCCACGGAACCTGGTCGAAAAAAGATGGCGAAGGGAAGACCAACCTCGCCCACCTAGGATGAAGCACCGTAAAGTAAAGAATCGAGCACAGGCGACGCCTGTACATATGCGTAGTCATATTTCACTGTTCCCTTCCTGCCTCAGATCAAGGCATCGAGGCACGATCGAATTGAGGTTTGAAGCAACGACCTTCAAAGCTGGGCGGCAAGCGACTCAGCACGGCTTGGTAGTTGCTCGGTGACCGACCAGGGAGAATTCAACAGAAAGCTTTCATGGCAAGGGGCGAAGCCAAGAACTCCGCGTCGTCCCATGAGGGACAACGACCGACAAACACAACATGAGGATCAACTACCTAAACCGTTGCATGCAACAGAGTCGCCGAAAGCATGTTGGAGCCGCATCTGCAAATGTGTCATCTTAAAAATCATGGCATCCATTTCTTTGAACACCGACTGCTTCTGCTAGCACCTTGAAGATCAAGTAAACTTGCCTTTCCGTCTTCGCTTGGCTTAAATAGTTGCGTTCGACGCTCAGAAAGAAAAAGAACGTAAGAGCTTCAAAAGCAATACGTTTCTCAAAATTGTGGTTTCAAGAGAGATCAAATCGCTGAGGTCCAAGGAAAGATGGAGGACGGACACTGAGTCGGAGTCGGAGTCGGAGATCTCCTCCAACGATCAGTCAACGGAGGCGTGTAGCCTTAGTAGACCAGCTTCTCATGTTGGGGCTCCTGCAAGCAGTCCCAGCAATCCCATCCGACACGGAAGACGTTCTGTCGGATGA
Source organism: Cladocopium goreaui (assembly GCA_947184155.2). Lineage (NCBI taxonomy): Eukaryota > Dinophyceae > Suessiales > Symbiodiniaceae > Cladocopium > Cladocopium goreaui. Next base: position 665,337 of record CAMXCT020000702.1, on the reverse strand, counting down.
GGAGGCACGGGGCAACAGATACTATCTATATCTATCTATTCCTTTGTGACCACATCACTACGATGCAGGCGTGGCCCCACCCCAACGGGTGGATCTACGCCTCCGCGGAAGTTTGTTAGGAGGGGGGGACATTCATTAAACAGACAAAGAAACGGATTCGCCCGACGCGTGCACAGAAATCATCCCGTACTGCCTCGACAGGATTCGACAGGCATACGGTTGGGATCTCCGACTCCTAATGTTGTCCAAATTGGCAATTTTTTGACCAGACAGTTCATCAGAAAAATGACCCCAAAATGTCGTCACCACCAACTCCCAAAATATTACCCTTAACTCCGGGAGTAATTTTTAAGGGTAATTTTTGGGTTTCTGCAAGCTAATATGCAAAATTCCCGAAGTTTAGACCTCCAAAATATTACCCTTAACCCCGGGAACTAATGGTAATATTTTGGTGAGCCAAGGGTAATATTTTGGGGGCAAATTTGGGCTCATGTTGATTAAATGTACAATATTCTGGGGACGTGTTTTTGGTGAGCTGGTGGCGGTGTCAAAATGGATCATAATTATGTTCAAGGATGTTAAAGGATATTTTCATATTCATTACATGACCCTACACATATGCGGTGTGTAAATTTTATGATCATTTTCTACTACCCTTATCATATTGTTTAAGAGTTTGTTTTTCTTATTACCCTTAAGGTGCATTTTAAGTGTCATTTTTATTACCCTTAGCAGGTGTTGAAGGGTTATTTTTGTTACCCTTAAGGTGTATGTTGAAGGGTTATTTTTGGATAAAAAGTTACTGTTAGAGGATATGCTTAAAATGTAAACAAATAAATAAATATATATATATATTGCGAATCAAATATCATCAATGTTTGAATCAAATATAAAATTGCGATATCATGGTGGAAGAATGATTTCGTGCTCAAAGCTGGTTTTTTCAATGGGGATTTAGTTGAATTTGCTCTGGATGAATCATTGTTGATATGGGGGATCGCTCCCAAATGTTTGCAAGTTTCAACTATTTTCAGTTTGGTGAATTAGCCAATCATTCAGCCAGATTTGATGGGGGGGTTAGTGAAATATTGCGATGGAACCAAAGAAGCATATGAAACCAAATTACTTCAGGGTTGCTCCGACCCATGATAGGTGATTACTATATATATATAGATTACAGGCATAAGGAGGGCTATTTTGCAATTTTACATCCCTTTTTATGTAGGGTATTGGGGACGACCTTGACATTAACCTTCCAAAGCAAGGATTTGAATATCCATGCACGAAGGGTGGTTGATGATTGAGGTAATTTGAGGTTCTACTACACCGGTCATTAAACTGGAGCTTTGCGTATTATCCCAGCCGGTCCCAACCATAATTGATTACTAACAATGAAACTTAATGGAACTATATCAATCAATCATTAATAATCATTATATGTAATCATTATCAATCATTGATGGGGAATATGGGGAACACCCCCGGCAAGGATTTCATTCTCCTGGTGTATTCTTTGGATTCAAACACCTTAGGACTTCAACACGCGAATCATGCCCAAATTACGTCTTAGTATATAAGTTGTTCAAATGATCAAGCTATTTTTCTGCATTAGATAACTATTTTTTGATTGAACTCATTTCTTTGTGATCAAACAAAAATGACAGCCTCATCATTTTTTGCATCTAATTTAGATATACCATGATATATCTAGATTCTCAAAAACTTAAACATATGGGTGTTTCCTAAGTTATGGGGGTACCTCCAAATCATCCATTTTATTCTCGGATTTGCGGTTTCGAAACCATCTAGCTATTGGGGTACCCCCATTTCTGGAAACTTTAATCCATATTTAACCGCCTTCGGCGTGTTCCGCCGGCCACCATGGAAAGCGCTATCCTGCAAGCCGCAAACAGCCCTTGCACAGGCCCAGCAAGAACATGGCTTTTGTGTAAAACATTGTGTTTGTGTATAACACGGTTTTTGTGTAAAATAGGTCTTTGTGGAAAAGACGGTTTTGAAGCAAAAACATTGGTTTTGTTGAAACCACGGTTTGAATTTAAACCAAAGCATATGTGTAACCAGGGTTCTTGGAAAAGGCCATTATATTTAGAAAGTTTTTGGGAAATGCCATATTTAGAGAGGTTCTGCGTGTAAAAAGTGTTCAGCGCAAAAGCCAGTGGGTCAAGTATCGGATATGAGAAGCGGCGCAAACCGATGGCAAACAACAACACCAACAACAACAACAGCAACAACAACAGCAACAACAACAACAGCAACAACGAGGACGACGACGACGACGACGACGGCGACGACGACGACGACGACAAATCTTATCAAATATTGTGATTCCCAGAAACCCAACAAAAATATGGATTCGGACATATACCGTATGTATATATATATATATACATGTATTTAATCGTATATATATATGTAAACATCTATGTATATATGTATATATATATATTTATACACAAGCCAAGTCATCGACAGTATTGCCATTTGACATGATTTCGGGTTATCTATATCTATCTAAAATAAATAGACACGATATAGCTATCATAGGGTTTCTTTCGTGTCACACCGGCTGCTTCCCACGGCTACGCCACGCGCCAGGTTATGACTGGATCCACCCAAAAATGGGTTGGCATCCGCTCTGGAAGTGACACGCGGCACGGGGAGTTTGGACGCATCAAGAAAACAGCAAACATGGTGGTTTAAACAACAAACACATGGGAGGTTGGACGGTTTTGCCACCAATCATGGTGGTTTGACTAACAACAACAGCAGCAACAACAACAGCAGCATCAGAATCATCATCATCAACAACAACAACAACAACCAGGGTTGCTCCAACTCATCACAGTTAAATCATGGCCACAAGAGGGAACACCCTTGTGATTCTGACTGTTTTTGTTCCTTTGTATAGATACCCAATCCCCCCCTGGTGTTTGGGGTGTTGGATCCTGTCACTTGGTGGCGCTATATCCATATGTGGTGTTGGTAAAAAACTGGGCCCCGTAGTTTTGTTTGTTGGATTCACCAAATGAGTCGCAAACCGACAAACAACCGTTTGCACACGGGGGTCCCACCCTGTGGAGGGTCCCACCCGCTTCGTCGATTGAACCTTGGGCTTCGCGTTCACCCCCCTGTGCTGATTTTCCACCTCCAGTGGCATTTTGTCATGCTGACTTTGGTCAGTGCCGCACGGATGGGTGCATGTCCCAAATTTTAGCCATGGTTGTTAGAGATGCGGTTTTCTTGATGGCTGATGTTTAAGATAGTGACATGGGACATGGATCCTTACCCGTAGTTTTAGGCGATGCATCTTCTGAAAAAAAATCCATGCTCTGCTCATTGCCTCTACAGACTTGAACATGCCCCTGTAGAAACTAGAAAAACTAGAAAAGTTGGAAGTTCAGCAATTATAAGGGTACCAACATCTACAACATCCTGGAAACACATTCATATCGTTTTGGGAACCTTTCTGATCCTTTCTGTATATGTTTATTTGCAATACATCATCATATATGTTCAGGCTTATCTATGAGTTCACTAGGTGAAATGAATAGTTCGTTGCAGGGTGTCACAACTGCAATCCAACTTCAAAGTTAAATCATTGAAACGGCCCGTTGTAACCTGTCAAACTGGTAAGTCAATGTGCCCAAAAGAGCAATCAAATGACAATCATATGGTATTTGCTATCCAGTCGTTAGAGCTGGCATGATCTGACTAGTTCTTCCCTTTTAAAGATGGGGAACCAAAGAGCCACCGGAAGTTTCCCCATAGTTTGGCAAAAAGTAGTCTCCAGATCTACCTGTAGATGGCAGAGCGGCATGAAACTGTTGGTTTGAAGGCACCCAATCTGGTCAACGCCCAGAACAGTGCGACGTCATCAGCCCCCGGCTCCAATATGTTCCAATGCGACGTCTCTAGCCTGGTGTGACCCTCCATATCTCTGGGTGGGGGTGGCACGGTGGTACAGAGGGGTCAGTCCGCCGTTCCATGAAAATCATTGGATAGTTTCAACACGTTTCAACCTATTCTCATGAGCTTCTTAGAAAGAATTTGTTAGGTTATCTAAGAATTATTTAACACCGACCTATCATCCACTGTTCAGCTTTGTTTTCCTATGGTTTTCCTATGGTTTCCTATGGCAAGGTAGGTGTAAGTGCAACTGGTGGGTGTGCTGCCACTGTTCTGAGCGAGCTGTTTTTTGGCCAGCCACTTCTAGAGTCTGTCGAGCAGGAAAAATGCTGCGTTGGAGGCTGTGCCTGTTGCGCAACACACGGAGTCTAAGGACGGGAGATATTGCCCATTGTCGATGATGCATGCTATGGCTCAGTTTTCATGTTACTTGTTGACCCAAAATGGATGATTAACTACTGAAGACAGGCGAATTGTGGCACCCGAGCGAATATCCAAATGATCGATGATATGCCCGTTGCTACTTTGACACTCGTTATAGGTTTTTTTGGGAAACCCTGAGCGTCTTGAGCGGCGGCGAAATAGGTCAAGGACTTTGAGTCACTAAATTCCATTAATGTAGTAAACCCAATAGTGAAACTCATTTTGTTCATTTTCGGGTGAGATCATCATATAATATGATGTATTTCATCTGCCCTTTCAAAGAATTATATGTATATATATACACATCATTATATATATACAATATATACCTATATATGTATTACATTTATTCCCATTCATATCTCATTTATGTCCCATGAAATCTGTACCCCACATCTTTTGCGTCCCAGATCTCCCAGGAACCCTCCCATCCCTTTGGAGAGTGTCATGGTCTTTGAACAGACCCCGCAGGCGTGGGTTGTGACCGGTTTTCCTATGCTTAACTGGTTGGTGGTGACTGGAACATGGGAAAACCATTTTCCCTAGTAATAATGGCTGGTTGGTGGTTTGGAACATGGCTTTTAGTTGGGAATGGAAAAATCATCCCAACTGACGAAGTCCATCATTTTTCAGAGGGTTTGAAACCACCAACCAGATAAGTTAATGTTATGGTGAGAGTATGTCATACCATGTTATACTGCTGACGGGAATCTCCCAGTCACTGTCACTGTTGAATTGGATGGGCGTAGGGCCTTTTTTTGGAGCACCAAAAAAAGTGATGGGTCAAGGCGATATTCTAGTGTTGTTTTTGTATGGTGGATAATTACCATGGACACAAAATCTGTGGCTTTGTCCAAAAATATGTGGTGTAATGATATTCACATCATATTCACATCCCCAAGCAAGTGGATGGCTAGTTTCATTCTCCAATATGCTATACTATAAATGGCCATGCATTGGATATTTTCAAGCTGAGGCATTCACTTGGTGCTGAGTGGCGGACTGGTGACCATGGTGGATATCATGTCATAGTAGTTGTATTTTATTGTAATAAGATCTACTAAGTCATATTATATATATTGGTGAATTCTATGATTTATGAATGTTTATGGGGTCTATGCTAGATTCTTTGCTTGTATTCAATATCACCGGATCCCAGTCGACTGGTGGATCATCTGCCCAGGTGTCGCCGCGTATTTCGCAACATCGGATCCCAGTCTTGCGAGGCGCTTCCAAAACTTCCCATTCGTAGCCAGGGTGCCACGGCTGCCATGACAAGATGATGCAGCGAATGTCGTGAACATCACTGGTGTTCAGTCGTGGTTACAACTGACTAACCCTTTTTCAATGCTTTGCATTTTTCGAAGATATACTAAACACATGCACAAAAGACTAAACCATAATAACAATTCACTATCTGTTGCAGGGTACCCTCTGGTAAACTAACGTAACTATGGAAAATCACCATTTTTAGTGGGTAAATCAACTATTTCTATGGCCATTTTTAATAATCAATAGCTATTTTGACATAACCAGAGGGTATCTAAGGTTGATCATGCAATATCCGCCTTACCGACTGGTCGATTACTATTTTTGTGGGGCTGGCTACGGCTACTGCGTGAAAACTCCAAACCAGGTAGAAAAAACTAACTTTCTTAAAACATACGAAGAAGTACGCTTGACCTTAGGAAAACATATAATTAGCAGTGAAAAAGATGTTTCAGGAAAATTTGGTCTTAGTAGCCAAAAATCAGGAAAATTTGTTCTTAGTAGCCAAAATACACTTGCAGCTTAAAACTGTTATTTTTGCTTCCACAGGTGCAGTCCAAAAATGCGCGTTCCAAAAAAAATGCACAATGCGCGGGTAAGAAATACACCCGCAGTAAACGTACAAGTCCGATTTCCATACGCGTGTAAAATATATACACCTGCACAAGACACAGGTGCCCAAGTTCAAGGCATAAAAAAAATACGCCTGGGCGAGACACAGGTGCCAAACGCGTAAAAAAACACACACTTTGAAGCACAAATTGCATGGTAAATGCACCAAAAAATATTCAAACATACACAACGTCAAAACACAAAAAATACACATGGGGACATGTGCATTAAATATGCCGTGCCTGGAGACCAAAAATGCGCACGGAAGAAGGTGTATTTTCTGGCGGCGCGAGTTTTTAGCCACGTGAATTCCATATTCCTAAGTGCATTTTGGCTTTGGCCACAATGACGTGATTGAGGCAAATTTTAATTCCAAGATGCCTTAGAGAGTGTACCAGACTTTGGAGATTTCAACTGTAGGCATGAAATGGTCAAGACGGACCCTTTATTTCTCGCAAAAGGACATCATTGAACGCGCTAGAACTTGCAACGGTTTTCAACGTATGTATATATATATATATATACTGTGAGGGTTATGGCTCATATCTCTACAATTGTGTTGAAGGTAATTATCACCTAGATACGGAATCGTTGGTTGGATATAATATATATATATATGATTTATATTCATTCAAAAAAAACTATTAACATCCATTAACATCCAGTAGCTAGTTCTTTTTTTCCTTCAAAAAAACTACATTTTTTTACCATAGAATGCACCGGCCTCCCCTTGAAGAAGCTGATTGGGGCCCAATATGGCACTGTAAGTTGGCACTTTCTTTGGTGGTTAATAACCCCTTTGCAGATATTTGGGGGGGGTTAAAACCTATTAGTATCAATTTTAGTGAGATGAACATCAATTTACTGTACCCGCTATTTTGGGGTTTACTAGGTACCAGGGTTTTGACCCATAGCCAAATTAGGGGAACACCTCCAAAAAGAGGCTGAACATCGTCGGATTTTGGTTTCGCATGGTGTTCGGAACATCCTGGAAGATCTTCAGAGAAGTTTTCAACAGAACAGACAAGCAACACCTTAGCTGTTCTTCTACATGCTGCGGGAATATGTACCTCGTAGCAACATGTGAAGTTATCCCATCCACAAATGGGTGAATCAGTGAAGTAGCTACTTGTATGGAATATAAGTTACCAAGTACCTCCAAGTACCAAATGTAGTGACTAACTATGGTTATATATAGTATTATATAGTCATAGTTATCACATATAATGGTTGAACTAGCTATAGTTATAACTATGGATGTGATTTAAAAATGCCCACAGAAGTTATGAACAAACAACATGAACAAGTTACGATTTCCCGCATACTCCTCCAAGTAGCTTGAGCCAACTATAGCTGTAAGGCTAATAGCCTCTGGTAAACTAGACAACTTAACAGTTTGCTATTGAAGCCATGGCCATGGACAGTTTGTTGATTTATCTATGAACAAATGGTAATTTTCCAGTTTGCAAACTGTTGGTTTGCCAGAGGGTAGCATTAACCAATTACTAATGTTAGATAAATACTATTATCACTGGATTGGTTTAAGGGAAAATTTACAGGAAACTATCGATTTTCCTATGACATATGGGGCTTTCCTGTAAAATTTCCCAAACAAACCAATCCATTGATATTAGGTAAATACTAATGGTTAGTAACCACTTATTCAGAGGGATGCTCCTTCCAGTCCCCTGACGCCGTCGCTCCTTTGTGGAGGTTTGGTGGTTGACAGCTTGAGCTTTGGCACGTGTGTGAGGAGCAGAGAATGGTCGGTTTTGGGTTTAAAAAAACATGGGATTGAAATGGTTGCTAATGGTTAATAATGGTGTATAATTATATGCATGATAATATAATTGTTAGTTGCGGGGTATATTATATAAACGCTTTGGGAAGATCAACAAGATCCTGGCAACCTCCTCAGAGGAATATTCAGGTCATGGCAGCTTCGGCACATGGTCCACACGATTGCTTCGACGTGGGTTGTGGCTTTCTGAATTGACACAAGGTCAAGCCTTGCGTAAACATACAAAAAACTATAGAAAATCACCATGTTTAATAGGGAAATCCACTATTTCTATGGTCATTAAGGTCACGTGTGAATTTGAAGGCAAGACGTCATAAAAATGATCACGAAGGATCCTATCGTCTTTGCTTGGAAGGCTTACTGATTTGGATGATGATACCTATCGAACGGCAAGCCTTGGCAACGTTGCCGTTCCGGGCCAAGCCCAGGCATTTGCCATTAATATTTAAAGCCATGTATACATATACATACACCATCACACAATCATATATAATAATATACTATGTTTTTGTTCTTTTTAGTTACTGTATAGTATTTATGTATACACATTTACCTATATATATATGTACACACACACACACGCGTTTTTAACTACAATTGTATATCGTATTTTATAGGTAACATATTTACACACATATGATCACATTTGAACAGTTCAAATTCTGACCATATACATGTAATTACATGTATCTGGTTGGTGGTTTGGAACATGATTTTTATTTTTCCATTCAGTTGGGAATGTCATCATCCCAACTGACGAACTCATTTTTTTTCAGAGGGGTGGCTCAACCACCAACCAGGTATAGAGGTAATATATCAACTATATCAACTATATAAACTGTAATATATCAACTATCATTACATGTAATTACATCCCATTCTAACCATGTATACATACATAACCATAGACATCTACATATATTATTATCTAACCATATAATGTCAACCCTGGATTAATAAACCCTTAGGCTGGTTAATTGGGGGGGTACCATTTAAGTATCAGATTATGACCATTGGAGGAGTACCCCCCTAATTAATAGACCATGGTTTATTAATCCGGGGTTGACATTACATATATAGTTGATATAGTTGATATATTACCTCTATACCTGGTTGGTGGTTTTGACATTACATATATATATATTGTAGGCATCTACATCCCCATTGTCTTTGCCAATTCGGAATCTCCACGTCCGACAGCGCCTACCGAAGCCAGGACGGCCGCCGCTCCGTTGAGGCGAACGAAGGTGTTGAGTCTCTTCCCGCGTTTCTTCGTTAAGCCTGGGAGCTGAGTGGAAGAAAAATCACTGGAAAACCATGGAAAAACATGGAAAATCATGGGAAAATCATGGAAAATCATGGAAAATCATGGAAAATCCATGGGAAAACCATGGAAAATCATCAAATATATCTCCAAATATAGGGAAAACCCATGGAAATTTTTGGGACAACAATATGACATATATGAATTTCTGGGAAATCATATAGGAACTTGTGGGAAATCATATAGGACCCTTTCTCCAATGATTTTGGGGTGAACTAACCATCGATTCCTGGAGGTTTTTCACCGTTTCATCATGATTCACTGGTTGGTGGTTTTGAACATTTGGATTATTGTTCCATATATTGGGAATAATAGCCTCAACTGACTTTCATATTTTTCAGAGGGGTAGGTATACCACCAAACAGTTCAAAGAATCTGCAGGTTTTTGCTGTGAGACCACTTTTTGTGAAGTAGCGTACTATCTTGTTTTTCTGGTTGAAAAAACTAAAAGACCTGCATTTTGTGTGGTTCATATTCCAAGGTTTTGTGAAGGAAATCCACTTGTTGATGTTTTCATCAACTTGGGTGTGCCAGTTATAAACGGTTTGATAGCCATGGTTGGTCAAGCCAGGCGTGTAAAGAGTATCCTTATTATAGACTAATTCGTTCTTAATTGCAAAGCGAGATGCACATAATCAGATCCACATCGTTGTTTTGCCTTGAAGTTGTTGCAGTCCCAATTTTCCTTGGGCTAAACACTTTCATGTTATATATATATATATACTGCATATATATATATATACTGCATATATATATATACTGCATATATATATATACACACACACTATATCCCATATGCTCCATGTATGGAATATTTACCAACATTTGCCAACATTTGCCCGAACAAAATCACCCACTTTTGTAGGTTTTTATATACCAGCACCATGGTTCGCATATGGGATAGTTATCATCAACATAGTTACTCCAATCTGTAACTGTTTTAATCCCATGTGTTCATATATATATATACATATATATATATATATTTATGTACAAAGTTTGGATCGAGCATTCCCCCCCTTAATTCGCGGGTCCTCCCGGCGTCGTTAGGTCTGAGTTGGAGGATCCCATCGAGTTGGCCTTTGAAGGATCCGAGGCGCCTTGCCGGGACGAGGCGATGAGGGGCTTCCCCATTGGAAAATCATGTTAGTAGATGTTAGTATGATCTAATGATCTAGCCGAAAAAAAAAATGGTGATCTATAGTAAACATGTTTCTCATCATATATCTAATTGATGATTTTGGATGGTTGATCTATAGTAAAAATAGGATTAAACATAGAACTATGGTGAGTGTGTGTATATAAGTTGGTGTTTCTTATGGAAACGAACGAGTTCGATATATCAGGAGCTGTATCTACCATACACTCGGGTTATATTGATATATTGGTCATAAAAGGTTATAAAACATTATTTAGTAACCTTGCCATCGGAGGCACGTCGTAGTCCCTGAATACCAGGGGTAAAGCAAGGAATGTTGAGTAGCTGAAGGGGTTTTGCTGTCTTGGGAATGAAGGACTGTATTTGTTTTTAAATAATGACATCTATATCTGGTTGGTGGTTTCAATATGTTTTTTTATTTACCATAATATATGGGATGTCATCCTTCCCATGGACTTTCATATGTTTTTAGATGGTTAAAACCACCAAGCAGATATTTATCAACCCTATATTTATTAACAATCATTAACCATAGAATAACCATATATTAACCATTATGAACAATATATAACTAACAATAATGGTGGTATATAACCAACAAAAACAAGGGCGACGGATATTTTTTTCATACCCTCCAGTCAGTGGACCTGGGATACATGGCTGAAAGAGAGGTGTATACCATTGGTTAAAACCACCCAAATTGCCATTGAAATAGGGAAAATGATGATAATCCATGAGAATCCAGAAGTATTGATGGGATTTTAGATTTTAGCATGTTTTATATATTTTAGCTGTGAATAGGTGCTTAATCAATGGTAAATGCTAGCTATATTAATGATCAATGGGTTTTACAATGACCAATGTGAATACGCTAAAGACCACGAATGTCTATTGATCTACCCTCTGGTAAACTACCACAACTATGCGCAATCACCATTTTTTATAGGTAAATCAACGAACTGTTCATGGCCATCTTCAATAGCTAGTTTACCAGAGGCTGTGGATCTATAGTTTTTTGGACCCAAATTCATTGATGAGGAGTATATCCACCTCACTGGCGGAGTTTTCAGCTTTGTGAGAGTCTGAGTATGAATTGCTTCTATCCTCATGATATTCCATGAAATATTACCTCAAGCAATCCTCATTCTTTCAAATATTCCCTTACAATGGGGATGTGCTTGCTTTAAATCGTATGAAATCCCCACTGTATCCTCATTGTATCCCATTATCTCAAGTCATCGCTTATATCAAATTATATCCCAAGTATGTCCCATTTATTGAAAATGGCCCATGAACAGTTCGTTGATTTACATAGAAAAAAACAAATGCAATTTTCCAGTTCGCAAAATGTAAACGTGTACCTACTTGGGTTTTTCTCCCAAGTATGTCTGGTACATGGGACATGTTCCAGTTCATGATAGTATCATTTCATTATTAAGTCATGAAGTAGCTTGAACATTACATAATGTTTCGAGAATATTTCTATCAATTATTATGATATAATCATGAAATAATATTATAATCATCATTATAATCATGATATATCATTTTTACAATCATGTTCCAGTTCATGATACTATCATTATTATATCATTATTATAATCATGATATAATAATGTTTTTCTCCCTACCAAGAACCCAAAACCGGCGCTGGTAGGTGTCTGTCCACATGGAGCCTGGCGATTTGGTGCCGGTGCATCCTCCCAATGACCGTGAGAGGCCGCCCGGGATATCCGGCGATTCAGTAGGCAGGGCGAAGCGGCTTCACAATGGCTATGACAGCTATGAACTGAAGGAGGGTTATACTAAAATATGGGGAGTATTTCCTGGATTATCATGTGGTGATGTATACTAAAATGATCTAACATGCTGATTATTCAAGGGATTATGATGGTAGTATAAGATACTACAGATACTACAGTATTAGCTATGGTATTATTGGTAGCTTGTTGATTAGCTATGGGATGATCATCTCAGACATGGGCCGCCTCGTTCAGAAGCCTCGTCTGATTGCCAGAGATTTTCTGAAGAAAAAACGGAGATTCGCCAGAAGAATATACCCAAGCTGGTTATGACAAACTAACACTTCGCCATGGTATATATCGATGGCCCATTTATCGATTTATAGCATGGTGACTACCATCTGGTTATGACTAACAGTTCGCCATGGAAAATCCACCCATTTTTAATAGGTAAACCATCCATTTCTATGGGCATAAATGGCCATCTATACCATGGCTTGCCCTGTTGTGTCTAGTTGGATGCCGTGGAAACCTCGGCAAAAACGAGAGATTTTACATATAGATTTACTGGTGTTTTTCTTGAACCAGTTCCAAAATCCGAAAAAAAACAAACAAACATGTTTTCTCAAGTGCATCCTTGTTTTTATATTTATGTACATATTACGTATATATATATATATATATCAGGTGAATAGTATTGACACATGTTTGAAAAGAAACACATTATCCAAAAAAGAATAAATAGGAATATAAAGAAAGTAATTATCACAAAATCTCCCTTTTTTAAATCCTTCAAACATGTCCTGTCCACGTTTTTTTTTTTCGCAGCGCGGTCAGACTCTTCTTTCGCAGCGCTGGGGTGACATCCCAAGCTTTCTCCTTCAAAGGAGCCGGTTCGACACGTCAACGCGGTGATTTGATGGGTGTCCGGGTCGACCGACTGGGTAGAAATGCTTTCTACTGTGGATGGGTGCGAAATCCTGCACCAGTTGATGGTAAACATCCCATGATGCCATGATTTATCCCATTATTGATAGGGTGCACTAGTTGAAACCCTATAAATAATGGGATAAACCATCTATCAACTTTATTTATAGGGTTTCAACCATCCGAATCCAAGGTGGTGCAGGATTTCACAACCATCCACAGTAGTACAACTGAATCTGTTGCTATCAATGGTCAAATGTACATTCACCCGCTAAAATTAGATTTTTTGACAGATATCTAAGATTCACCGTGGTTTCTAACCAACAAACATTGGGGAATCAAACCATGATACAAATGGGGCCCCCAAACGATAGCTAAGATGGTTTTTAACCCCCAATAACTGTAGTTACAAGATGTTATAAGTGTCATAAACCATAGTTATTGGAGTTACAAACCAACTTAGCTATCTAGGGGGCCCTACTTTGATATATGAAGAGGTTATGGGGATATAACGGTGTGCGGTATGTTAATATACTTGTTATGTTTGACTTTGTTACAGTGAATATATCATTTCTGATATTCCAGCTAGAACTGGCTTATAAAATGGTGATTACCCGCTTGCTGCTAGTTGTGGGGTCATCAAACCAGCAATGTTTTTTTTTGGGGGGGATGTTCATTTTGTTTCCGGGGATTAAATGGATGTATACATGTATAAGTAAAAATATATGTACATAATTATACAGATATATATATATACATAATTATGTAATATATATATGTATGTATGTATAAGTATATGTTCATATAGTCACACAGAAACATATTTGTGACTTGGGAAGTGGTTAGTGTTTGCAGGTTTGGTTTAGATACAAATGGGATAACCCAGGAATGGGGGACTTTAATATTTGCTTCTAACATGTGTTTAATGTTGTGAACTATGAATCTGTGACTCTACAATGATAACTATAAATTGTATTAATGAGCTGAATCTACAAATTTAAAAACTACGAATCATACATATACATATATATATATACATATATATTTATACATCCCATGAAAATCCCAATGGATAGTTAAGTCATGTGCAGTCCCCATTTCCACCTGCGGCAGACCACTTCACAAAACACTGAACGGAGCCTTCAGGACTTGATGGAGTGGAGCGATGCCGTCCGGGAGCCTGGTCCTGGATTTCTGGACAATGTAATTTTGAATGATAATCACTTATATAATCATATAATCCATACAATAATCCATGTAGAAATGATATGGATCTCATCATCATAAGAATCCCTGGATATTTTGAATGGGCATGAAATATGATGAGTTAGCCATGGAAAATATATAGCCCAGCCAAACTCTTTGGCACTTTGGTATTTTTTTACATAGCCATGGAAAATGGATGAGTTTGTGGCCCATAGTGAAATAGTTGATTTACCATTTACCTAGCTATAAAATGGTGACTTTCCACAGCAAACTGTTAGTTTACCAGAGGGTATCTATAAATTATCATTATGATCATCTGGCCAGCAAACTCTGAGGGTTAATCGTGTTTTGTCATGTTTTTTGTCATTTTATTTGTATTATGATCATAACCAAATGGATGGGCAGGAAACAGTCCTCTAGTTCTTTGCTGTAAATGGAAAATAGCCATAAAGAACATGTTTTTTGGTTTTGTGAACATATTAGCAAACATTTGCCATGATTAAAAAAACATAACTATTCTATGCATATCTTAACCTATGTTAAATATGAATCACTTCTTAAGTGGGATGATCCTCCAAGTAGTGGTTCTCGACACGAGCTTTCAGCCACTGCTTGTAGCAAGGCCCTCTTGGTTGATTGTCAACCAAGTGGGCATACTATGGTGCACTTACTATATGGCATATACCAGTATATGGTGATAATATGGTGATAATCATAGTCAATCATAGTGACTTGCTTGATTTTAATATATTTTAATCACCATATACTGGTAAAAACCCACGGTTTTGGGGATTGCACTTTGAGGAAACTCACAGTGACTGTGCTAGCAGTGCTGCAGGCGCTCTTCATGAAATGAGTGATGAAAAACTCACAACCTTCACATACCTGCACTATATGCAGCACATGTATGCAAATGTGGCATTCCATATATGCATCCTCAATTTATGTTGGTTGCAGGGTAGTGCCCCCCAGTTTTGTTTGTTGGCGTATCAACGAGTTCAATATATCTTCCACAAACCATAGAATTCGGCTACTGAAATCAGTCACCTTCGCGATTCCAAACTGGGGAACCGAAATCCATGGATCACTCATGATGTATTCGCATTTTTCGATTGTCGTAAACCATGTTAAACCATGTTAAACCATGTGAAACCACTATGTCTTACGAGGGATACCATGTTTATTACTGGTTGGTGGTTTCAAACATGTTTTATTTTCCATAATAATTGTTGTCATCCTTCCCATTGACGAACTCATATTTTTCCAGATGGTTATTGCACCACCAACCAGGAATTGTTCTTGGCCTTGTCCTTGTGGATCCATACCCCAATCCTCAAAAAGTATGCGGCTGATCCCGGTGATATTCCCTGGATCATATAGTTATGAGGAGAGATATTCCCATGATATCCCTTATATATACAATTATGTATATATATATATATTCCCAGTATTTTTCCAGTATATCCCATAGTTTTAGAGGTTCTATGTCCCAATTGATAGGGCTACAATCACTTGTTCCGCATTTTTCGAGGTACCTTCCATGTGTCACGAGACCGGCAGAACTCCAATACCAATTCGGAGTTGAGTTTCGTGCAGGCGTGGGACTGGAGATGGAAGGACCCTCGGCACGGAGTTTACCATCGAAAATGGAGATTGAGAGTTGTTTGTCATAGGCTTCTGTTGGTTTAAAGTATGCTAATGATTGGATTTGTGGTGCATATCATAGATTCTAGATTTTTTTTTTATGTCGAACCTATTTTGCACCTATGATTTTCCTGCAGTGACATGTCTGGTCCTTTCGGCCGGCCGGATCTTTTTGTGCGACCCTGCGACCCTGCACAAAAATCTAAACAAGACATGTTTGAACGTCCACTGAAGATCCGGGTATGCAAATATATCAATGACCATGTAATGGACATGATCATGTATTATAGCTAATTTCACATGTATAAGATATTGATAATAGATCTTATAAGATCTGGTTTTGATTTACAACTAACTAAACCTCAAAACATCTGTCTCCGTCCATTTCGTCAGGTGGATGTGCAAAAAACCACCTTCCCGGCGAAGAATCACGTCCCTTTGACCGAGGCGCTATTGGGGT
Organism: Cladocopium goreaui; assembly: GCA_947184155.2. Classification (NCBI taxonomy): domain Eukaryota; class Dinophyceae; order Suessiales; family Symbiodiniaceae; genus Cladocopium; species Cladocopium goreaui. The sequence continues at coordinate 648,843 of CAMXCT020000702.1, read as the reverse complement.
GGATAGTTTCCACGTGGGTGCTGGCAAGTCATTGAACATTCCTAGTGATTTTCATGGGAATGTCATCGGAATTCTATGAGGATTAAATGGGATTGGGATTTTACTATGAGGATTTTTCATGGGATTGGGATTTTAAGGAGGTCCAAATTGATTATATATGTAAACAAGTATGCACAATTAATGGGAGTTCATGCAATATGTTAGGGATCTAGTCAGGTCTTATCGAAATTGATTGGGGCGTCATGCAGATTTAATGGGGGTTTATAGAGCTTCATTGGGACTTCATAGAGATTTAATGGGATTGAATTGGTTTGATTGGTACCTATAGGAATATACTGTACTAGACTAGGGATTTTGCATGATTGAAGCAATCACTAGTTGATAGAATCGATGATTGTTCCAACAGCGGTATTTTTGTGAATGTTCACCGAAGATTCATGGGGGATATAGCGGAATATACTGGGGATATGTAACCCAATCGCCCAATTTGAGGCCAGTACAAACAGGGAAAATGATGACTTAAACCTTTGGGATTGATCTTTGAAGAAAGCCATTTTAAGCGAGGTTCCTGGATGGTCATACCACCGAATTGTGGTTTTTCCAGAGAAGACGATTTTGATGTGAAAAGCCAAAGATCAGAGCCAAGTGCAGGGCTCTTCCAGCTTGTTCAGCTTGCTTTTTTCCCAGAGCTTGGTGGTCGCAAATATCCACTGGAAATGTTTGTGTAGACGGAGTGACTCGTCCGGCTGCTGTTTTCATCACCACTCAAGAGCTGAAGATTGGGATGTTTCACCTGTGTGGATGTGTCCCGCTTCCCCGTGGGTTTGAGTTGTTGGGTGCCCCAATAGTTTGATGTTTTGCTCTACAAGAATTAGGATAGGACCAGCGATAGGAGGTTTACAAATCTAAAATTCATTTGTTTGATAGGAAGATAGAAGATGTTGCAATTTCATGTGAACATATTTTTATTGTTTTTTAATGCAAAACATTAAAACAAAAAACGGTTGACCTGCGAATGGCTGGATGCAGGCAGAAAGCCAATGGACAGCGACACTGCCCTCTTTCCCTTTGCCTTTTCACTGCCGCCCAGGCAAATCCAAGTTGATTTGCATAAAGCCCCCATGGCGCGTATGTTTGCGTCCGCAACCTATCTCAAACTTAGCTTCCGCACAGGCCAAAACTGTGCGCGCATCAGCAAAAACCAAGCCTGGTGTACTTCCAAGAAGATAACACCCCACATCTGGAAAAACGGCAACTCATGCATCCCCTCATCGTTTGGGGTTTGGGCCTGAAATTCCCGCGACCAGGGCTATTTCCTGGTCTTGCGGAAGGGTGACTTCCGATGTGCAGAGGCACGACTGCCATAGGTCCTGGGGGGTTGGAAGACGACTTTCTGCTCAAAAACATGGGCTAAGTAGGTTTAGTTCACTTATAACTGGGGTGAACGAACCCTCTTACTAACTGGGATGAACCACCAAGCAGGGTCTATCTTAAAAATGGATGCTACATGATGCTACGTATATTTACGTGCAGATGATACAAGTATGATCAACTGGGGACCATGGAACTGCTGCTGGAGATATCTGCAGGATTTGTTGTTCCACTTCGACAACCAGACACCGCACAGTCTCTTGGGCAGGGCAGTGACCGTGACGAAAATGACCAGAACTCCGGTTGATTGGTTGTAATCCCATGACCCTAAAAAATTAATCACCCCAATTGCATGGTCCCAATGGAATGTGGAAATTCCCAACAAAAAACACCATGGTTTCGTGCTTGGGGTGTTTAATATGAACGGGGGAAGGCGAATCATTATCATCCATCATGGGAATCCCTATCAACCAAGCAGCATCGATGACGTTTCGGGTTTCAATCACAGTGTTCCCCCAATATCGACCACCCAAAAAAAACATGGCTTACTTAGAGGATTTTTTCAGATATCTGGGACCATACAATGGGGGTGTTTAATATTAGCGGGATTGGATTAATGATAATCCCTTCAATATAGTTGGAATATAACCCCTACAACTATGGTTATATAACCCACTTATTATTGGATTTTCATTTTATAGGAGTGGCAGGGGGCTGTTAACTTGGCAGGGTTTTCATTTTAATGCCAAGTGACGATTAATAATGCCCCCCCGATTAATCAACAGCAACTGCCCCCCAAAAAAATGTAATTTAAAAACAGGTGGTCCCCCCAGATTAATAAACACTTTGGCCTACCCCCGATTAATCAACCACCAATTCTGAAATCCATTTTTTTTATCCAACAATTTTTATGTCCAATTCCTTTTATTTCCAATTCTTTTTTACTTTTTTTCATCATCATTGTTATACTTAAGGTTTAAGTTGATCATTGAAAATTTCAAAAAACAACTATTCCCCAAATGATCGATTTCTAATTAAAATCTTTATGAAAATCATCAGTTTGGATAGCTCCCAAAAGGTACCCCCCATGAGCCCATGTCCCCCATTAATAATAACCACGGTTTGCCCCTGATTAATCAACCCCCTTTCTGATCCATGAGATTTTAACAAATCCAATGGAATTCTATTAAGATCTAATTGACGTAAGCCATATCCAAAGTTTTATGGTTCAGAATTTTATGGTTCAGGGCCGTTTATTTAGGGGTAGTCAAGAAAACTCGCCAGAAGGTACCCCCCTACCTTCTAGGGGGGGGGGTTTATTAATCCGGTGTTGGCATTATAGGGAAAATCATCCCTCGCGATTTAGTCCCTATAGAACTGAGCACCCAGGTGAGGTTCGAATTCCAACAGGGATGAAGATACTATTTCTTTTATTCTTTGGCATTTTCTTAGTAGTTTTGCGGCCGAGCAAATACGAATTGCGAAATGATCCTTAGTAGCTTTTGAACGCATTCTTAGTAGCTTTGCGGCCAAGCCAGTATGAAATGCGACACCGTGCTTAGTAGCTTTTGAGCACATTCTTAGTAGTTTTGAGGCCAAGCAAATACGAATTGCTAATTTAACGCTGCTTCCGCGTGATGTATGTGGATATGCGCACGCAAACATGGCCCCGCTCCCCAGGAATCAACGTTGCCACTCACAAAAGCCAGTCTTGCTGCCTTTCCTGGTGTATAGCTTCTTTGCAGAGTGCGGAAGTAAGTCAACTTTGATGTTTGGGGGTGCCGGGGGTTGCGCCCAGGGTCCTGTACACTGCTGCTGGCTGTACACATGTCTTGGATTGCTTGTGGCAGTCAAAGTTCAACCTCGCAGCACGGGCATCCTTGCTTCCTTTGGTTTTGGGGCTGTGGGCCTGCATGCTTTTTGCCTTCCTTCACTGCGTACCCTGCATATATATATATATATATCATTTTGTACATACAAGGAGGGGCCACAAGTACGACACTGGCTCATGCTGCCGAATCAGACCCTTTTTCTGTCCCCCACGAGTGTCTGCGATGGGCCACAAACCTGAGCTGCAGAAATGGAAGCAACAAGGCGGAGAGATATATGCAGAAAGCTCCGGCAGAAACGAAGGCAATGAAATGCAATCAGAGGCAGAGGGAAAGAAGTCATACAATCATCCTCCCCCATGCCCCTCTAAATCAATGTTGTTTTTCGCAAACTGGAGACTTGCTGGCATCCAAATATAGTACAGCGTCACTGCCGCGGATCCAGGTCCAATGAAACAATCAACTTTGATTTCGGGGCGAGGGGTTTTTATATGGGGCTGGGTACTTTCTATGTTGTCGGGAGAAACATGCAAAACGGATGGACCAGTGACAGCGGCTCCTTTAACATTTAATTAGGAAAAGCGAACACCAGGGGCCTTGGTGTTTGGCTCTTGCAAAGCCTCCCTTTTGGAAACTTGGCTGCTGCATGTGGGGCTTCTTTCTTGACACTTCAAAAAACATCAGGGGGCAGTGACAGCGGCAGGTGCAAGGATGTGCTTCAGGACCATGGTGTTTGGCTGTCGCGAAGCCTCACCTTTGGAAGCTCGGCTGCTACCTATGAAGCCACCACACAGGCAACTGAACCAGAACCAAACCGAAATTCTCCGGTGCCCTTCTCCTGCCAGACCCCGGGCGGCAGTGGGTGGCAGCCCGTGACAGAATGAGGACAATGTCCAACGTTCGCGAAACTTTCGCGGATGAAAAGGTTACTTTCGCGAATGCGAAAAAAAACTTTCGCACGGGTTTCCAGCATAACATGAACGGTCTTCGCAATTAAAACTCTTTGCAAGGACCTTTAGATCGATTACCATATAGGTTGTGACTCCTGGGCTGTTTTCTACAAGGCTGCTCAAAAAAAAACTGCGGCTGACAATGCGGCTGCAACTGGACAATGTGTAAGATATACCATACCATAGCTCAGCTCAAGTAGATCAAATATTCCGCCATCATTCCGCCATTTCTTACCTGCTTATCTCATTCATTGATTCATACTGCATTCATACTGCGAGTCATACTTTGAGTCAAACTGATTCTGTCACTTCAGTCTGGCGCAGTCAGAAGTGATAGTGCTGGCCGGGCTAGGGAGTAGAGGTCAAGGTCAGAGAGTATGGAGACAGAGACAGACAGAGACAGACAGAGACGGAGAGAACAAGGAAGAGAGAACAGACAAGACAAACAGCCACAAAGACAACGAGCAGGACAGGGAGAGAGAGAGAGGGCAAGCAGAAGAGAGGGAAACAAGGCGAAAGAAAGCAAGAGAAAGAGAGAAAGAGTACCAAAAAGGGGCAACAGCAGCACCAACAACGACACCAACAGCAAGAACAATCACAAGCAGCAAGAACAACAGCGACAGGAAGACAACAGCAGCAACAGCCACCAGAAGCAACAGCAACCGGCAGCAGCAGCAGCAACCAGCAGAAGCAGCCAGGCCAGCAACAAACAACAGCGACAGCAGCAGCAACACCAGCAGCAGTAGCAGCAAGCAGCAACCACAAGCAAGCCAAGGGGCCGCTGCGTGTAGAGCTCGAGGTCGCTGTAGGCACCTGCACAGGGTGACAATGGCAGGAAAACAAACGAGGGGAGAAACAGGGGAGAGATACAAGAAGACAGGGACAAAGACCACAAGGAGGACAAGACACAAACGAAAGAAACGCAGGCGCCCTAGCCACGGCCAGCCGCAACAACCCAATGCCAAATCTCATCTACTTGCAAACTTAGGAGGAAAATCTAGCCAACAAGTGCCAATATGATGTGAACCCTCCCTCCAGGTGATGGCGCTGAAGCCGATGGCCTCTGCCATAGCAACCCGCATCCACCAAGCTGCCGCATCCACCACAGCCGCCGCATCCACGAGCAACCGCCACAGCCAGCAGCAGCCGCCACAGCCGCTGCATCCACGAGCAGCCGCCATAGCCAGCAGCAGCCGCCACAGCCGCCACAGCCGCCAGCAGCCGAGCTGCCGCCACATCCGGCAATATGCTGAAAATTGTGTGATGAGATGATAAGGATGAGGCTCCGGGAGGTGAGTGTCAATTTGCGTGGTGCAATCCTAATGTAAATGGAGCAATCAGGGTAAGGGGTGGCGAAATAAGGGTAAGACTTCCAGAGTGCAATCCCAATGTAAGTGAAGCAAATAAGGTTAAGGATTCGAAAAATACAGGGAAGACTTCCGGACTGCAATCCTAATGGAATTGGAGCAAATAAGGTTAAGAACCTGGAAATTCACAATCAAAAGAATTAGATGATTCTATTGATTTTCTTATTATGTGGACTTTCTTAACCTTATTTTGCTCCGTGCCTATAGGATTTGCCCAACAAGCTCCTAACAGTATTTTGAAATGTCTTAACCTTATTTGGCTCCGTGCCTATGGGATTTGCTCAACAAGCTCCTAACAGTATTTTGAAATGTTTTAACTTTATTTTGCTCCGTGTCTATAGGATTTGGCTCCAAAATCTGTTCTCCACACCAAGGGTAAAATGGCAAGGGCGGAACATTTGATCAGCTCAAACCGCATGGCCATGAGAATTCTGACTTTGCCAGAGGCCGCAAAAGATAAAACACCCAAAGTGATTTCGGCACATGAAATTGGGATTGGCGAAGGATTCAACATGGGAACCTTTGAACCTGATGCCTTGATTGAATTCACATTTGTCTCTCCTTGCAACATTTTCGAACGTAACACTCCCTGACATGTCGCCCTTGGCTTTCCAAACAGTCACTTTGATGACCCAATAAGCGGCTTTTTTCAAACAGGCGCAAGGATGTTGACTTCAACGCCTTCGGCGTATGCATCCGCATAGCTCACCTTCTGCTTTTGAAGAAAATGAGGACGATTTCTGCTGCAGCTCAACCGCATCCTTTTCGGAAGCATGAATGCTGTAACCTCACTCAGCTGCACGGCGAGCAATGAGCCAAGCCAGGTCACCCGTCGTTAAGCCTTGGGCTTTTTTCATGAGACGAGATCTGCGGCGAACCTGGCAAGAAAGATATTGACAGGCGCGCATGCAGTCACATGGCCAACGTTTGTTGACATGCATCAACCCTGGCAAGCTCAGGGCTCATGTCCCCCACAAGAATGAGAATTTGAGTGGCACCTGCCTCCTTGCGAATCTCTTTGGTCGATTCTTTCAGCTGCTGCTTCAGCACGGCCCTTGCTGCGCGTAAGGCTGGCAACTGGTCTTGTCCACGAGTGAGTGGTGCAGCTCCAGCTGGCACTGCGGCAGCTGGTGCAGTGGCAGCTGCATCATCCGACATGGTAAAAAGAGAAGTAGCTGAACCACGGTGGGTTCCAAACGCTTGAGGCTTTTGTAGCAAAAAGGCTGCAGAACCCATTGGTCATCCCAGCTGCCCTGATGCATTTCCTGTACCATCTGCGTTGCATGTGAAGATGTTTGGGTAGTTTTCTGGTAAAAGTATCAAGAAACAGTTTATAAATATATATTATGTGAACCTGTAGTGTTTATACTATGACAAGCACGGCTTGGAACCATCACTGATACAGGGCCTACATTTCCAGCCTCCTAAAATGAAACCTTGGAAGCTTCAAGGCCATGGGCCCTCACAGTGTCACACTTGCTGCTCTCCGGTTGCATCTGCCTTTTTGCAACAGCAAATCTGGACTTCAACACCTTTGGTGTTATCAGAACAAACATGCATCCGCATAGCTCATCTTTCGCCTTTTAGGCCAAATGAGAGCCATCTCTGACGGAGTGGGTTTGGCAGGAAGCGGTAAGGACACTGGATTCTGCATGAAATTTCGCAAGGCGGAATGCAACTTTGTCACATCTCGCCCGCACCCAACGCTTTCGAAAGCGTGGGCCCATTGTCTGCTGGCGAAAAATTCTCGAGGAGCTTGACCCAGTTGCCACAGAAACTCAAGCTGCTGCGGTTCACCGCCTTGGGCGGTGCGCCGCAGCTGCTGGTTTTTTCTTTTTATCCAATGCTTGAATGCACTGAAAGCACTGGTGTCTAGCGGCTGTAGCAGGCCAGTGCTGGAAGCTGGCACAAAAAGAAGCTGAAAACCTTTGCTTTTGGCAAAAGACATCAACCTTTTAGGTAGATGAGGAGATGCTGTGTCCAAAACGAGTATTGGTTTAACCATTGGAAGCCAAGGCTGGAGCGCCTCTCTCACATCTGCCAAAATTCGGATCATGCAATCTGTTGTCACCCAAGAAGATTTTCTGCGAAGAAGCCGCAACCTCGTCGGTGGCAGCGCTGCAAAACCTTTGGCGACAGTCTGGGGAAGCCTCTTCTCGCTGCAAACCAGGAAGTGCGGCAGCACCGCTTGAATGCCCGGATGACTGCAAAGCAAGGCCCCGTATGTGTAGGCGATCCTCCGCCGACTTTTGGGGACCGGCATTTGTGGACCCCCTGGCACGGGGTAAGACTTCCAGTCATTCACCACGCAACCTTTCGGACATGGTGGACAGCAAGGAACAGAAGTTTCATCGAAGTTGATCCAAACCAGTTCCTGGTGGCCAAATTTCTCGGTCACATAGGCAATGGATCTCCAGAACGCCTTCACCTGGCAAAACGAAGATTCGGGTCTCAAAAAAGCGGCAAACAAGACTTTAAAAAATGGCTCAAGTACAATGTTTTGGGGCCCTAGAAAAGCGACCCATGTGTGTCCCAAAAAGCGGCCCCAGAAACCAGGGATGCTTTCATTTTCAACCAAAAAAGGGTTCCAAAAAAGCGACCCGGCTTTTTTGCCCATTCTTGCCTTGTCCCGCAAAATGCTGGGATCCACTGTGTCAGCTGACCGCAGGCATGCCCTGCGAACACCCCACCGAGCCCGCCAACGAGCAGCCCATTTGTTAACAGTCCTGCGGCGAGGCTGTCCACAAGGTTCCACCTGAAGCGCCTTGTTCTCATAGTAATGAAACACATCTGCCGCTGATGGTGCCACGCCTTGAGAAAGGTTTTGACGCTTCACCCAACACCAAGCATCGTGTTCCAGGAGGAACTGCCGTGCAAACTTTCGGGCAGGTCCCCAAAGTGCTGAGCCTTCATCATGTAACATCAAAAAGTCCTCCCACTTGTGGTTACGAAAGAGAGCCCTGACAAAATCTGATGTTGGAAATGCTGCAGAACATTGGGGCAATCGGGACAGCCGCTGTGCCGCTCGCAGAGCCAAACTCAAATCCCAGTTTGACAAAGCATAGACGGCCAAAACTTTTCGCTCAGAGTGGCAAGAAAGGCCGCCTTTGAGCAGCGAAGCAGCTTCTCTGCGAGATTGCTGCTGGCAATTTCGTATGTGCTTTTTGTTCAGCAGAAGGGCTGCTCGGAGTTCTGTCACCTTCTTCTCTGCCAAGCAGGCCACGGCTTCGGCGGCTACTGACATGAGTAAAGGATCTACTGAAACTGTCTGGCTGAAGGTTTTGCTATACCTATATGATATGTATTGTAGCATGAGTTTACATGGTTTGTCTCCTGTTGCTATCTATTTTTGAACCTGCTTTGAGAACAATAGGTACGCCGTCGTCTACAACCCTGCTGCTTTGAACCATTCTGATTCATACAGCCAGAGCAGAGCTGCATTTTGAAACATGACAACAGTGGGCCCAGCACGCCAAACGCTCAATAGCATGCCAACCCTGCCAACCATGGCTATGACATAAGAGGAATTGTTGGAAACAAAAACACTTGAGGAATGAACTCTAGTGACTGCAAATGAATCGGAAATCGGTGGCACCCCTGGCTGCAACTACAGTGATGTAGAGACAGAGACACATACACACACAAGGAGGGGCCACAAGTACGACACTGGCTCATGCTGCCGAATCAGGCCCTTTTTCTGTCCCCCACGAGTGTCTGCGATGGGCCACAAACCTGAGCTGCAGAAATGGAAGCAACAAGGCGGAGAGATATATGCAGAAAGCACCGGCAGAAACGAAGGCAATGAAATGCAATCAGAGGCAGAGGGAAAGAAGTCATACAATCATCCTCCCCCATGCCCCTCTAAATCAATGTTGTTTTTCGCAAACTGGAGACTTGCTGGCATCCAAATATAGTACAGCGTCACTGCCGCGGATCCAGGTCCAATGAAACAATCAACTTTGATTTCGGGGCGAGAGGTTTTTATATGGGGCTGGGTACTTTCTATGTTGTCGGGAGAAACATGCAAAACGGATGGACCAGTGACAGCGGCTCCTTTAACATTTAATTAGGAAAAGCGAACACCAGGGGCCTTGGTGTTTGGCTCTTGCAAAGCCTCCCTTTTGGAAACTTGGCTGCTGCATGTGGGGCTTCTTTCTTGACACTTCAAAAAACATCAGGGGGCAGTGACAGCGGCAGGTGCAAGGATGTGCTTCAGGACCATGGTGTTTGGCTGTCGCGAAGCCTCACCTTTGGAAGCTCGGCTGCTACCTATGAAGCCACCACACAGGCAACTGAACCAGAACCAAACCGAAATTCTCCGGTGCCCTTCTCCTGCCAGACCCCGGGCGGCAGTGGGTGGCAGCCCGTGACAGAATGAGGACAATGTCCAACGTTCGCGAAACTTTCGCGGATGAAAAGGTTACTTTCGCGAACGCGAAAAAAAACTTTCGCACGGGTTTCCAGCATAACATGAACGGTCTTCGCAATTAAAACTCTTTGCAAGGACCTTTAGATCGATTACCATATAGGTTGTGACTCCTGGGCTGTTTTCTACAAGGCTGCTCAAAAAAAAACTGCGGCTGACAATGCGGCTGCAACTGGACAATGTGTAAGATATACCATACCATAGCTCAGCTCAAGTAGATCAAATATTCCGCCATCATTCCGCCATTTCTTACCTGCTTATCTCATTCATTGATTCATACTGCATTCATACTGCGAGTCATACTTTGAGTCAAACTGATTCTGTCACTTCAGTCTGGCGCAGTCAGAAGTGATAGTGCTGGCCGGGCTAGGGAGTAGAGGTCAAGGTCAGAGAGTATAGAGACAGAGACAGACAGAGACGGAGAGAACAAGGAAGAGAGAACAGACAAGACAAACAGCCACAAAGACAACGAGCAGGACAGGGAGAGAGAGAGGGCAAGCAGAAGAGAGGGAAACAAGGCGAAAGAAAGCAAGAGAAAGAGAGAAAGAGTACCAAAAAAGGGGCAACAGCAGCACCAACAACGACACCAACAGCAAGAACAATCACAAGCAGCAAGAACAACAGCGACAGGAAGACAAAAGCAGCAACAGCCACCAGAAGCAACAGCAACCGGCAGCAGCAGCAGCAACCAGCAGCAGCAGCAGCAACCAGCAGAAGCAGCCAGGCCAGCAACAAACAACAGCGACAGCAGCAGCAACACCAGCAGCAGTAGCAGCAAGCAGCAACCACAAGCAAGCCAAGGGGCCGCTGCGTGTAGAGCTCGAGGTCGCTGTAGGCACCTGCACAGGGCGACAATGGCAGGAAAACAAACGAGGGGAGAAACAGGGGAGAGATACAAGAAGACAGGGACAAAGACCACAAGGAGGACAAGACACAAACGAAAGAAACGCAGGCGCCCTAGCCACGGCCAGCCGCAACAACCCAATGCCAAATCTCATCTACTTGCAAACTTAGGAGGAAAATCTAGCCAACAAGTGCCAATATGATGTGAACCCTCCCTCAAGGTGATGGCGCTGAAGCCGATGGCCTCTGCCATAGCAACCCGCATCCACCAAGCTGCCGCATCCACCACAGCCGCCGCATCCACGAGCAACCGCCACAGCCAGCAGCAGCCGCCACAGCCGCTGCATCCACGAGCAGCCGCCATAGCCAGCAGCAGCCGCCACAGCCGCCACAGCCGCCACAGCCGCCAGCAGCCGAGCTGCCGCCACATCCGGCAATATGCTGAAAATTGTGTGATGAGATGATAAGGATGAGGCTCCGGGAGGTGAGTGTCAATTTGCGTGGTGCAATCCTAATGTAAATGGAGCAATCAGGGTAAGGGGTGGCGAAATAAGGGTAAGACTTCCAGAGTGCAATCCCAATGTAAGTGAAGCAAATAAGGTTAAGGATTCGAAAAATACAGGGAAGACTTCCGGACTGCAATCCTAATGGAATTGGAGCAAATAAGGTTAAGAACCTGGAAATTCACAATCAAAAGAATTAGATGATTCTATTGATTTTCTTATTATGTGGACTTTCTTAACCTTATTTTGCTCCGTGCCTATAGGATTTGCCCAACAAGCTCCTAACAGTATTTTGAAATGTCTTAACCTTATTTGGCTCCGTGCCTATGGGATTTGCTCAACAAGCTCCTAACAGTATTTTGAAATGTTTTAACTTTATTTTGCTCCGTGTCTATAGGATTTGGCTCCAAAATCTGTTCTCCACACCAAGGGTAAAATGGCAAGGGCGGAACATTTGATCAGCTCAAACCGCATGGCCATGAGAATTCTGACTTTGCCAGAGGCCGCAAAAGATAAAACACCCAAAGTGATTTCGGCACATGAAATTGGGATTGGCGAAGGATTCAACATGGGAACCTTTGAACCTGATGCCTTGATTGAATTCACATTTGTCTCTCCTTGCAACATTTTCGAACGTAACACTCCCTGACATGTCGCCCTTGGCTTTCCAAACAGTCACTTTGATGACCCAATAAGCGGCTTTTTTCAAACAGGCGCAAGGATGTTGACTTCAACGCCTTCGGCGTATGCATCCGCATAGCTCACCTTCTGCTTTTGAAGAAAATGAGGACGATTTCTGCTGCAGCTCAACCGCATCCTTTTCGGAAGCATGAATGCTGTAACCTCACTCAGCTGCACGGCGAGCAATGAGCCAAGCCAGGTCACCCGTCGTTAAGCCTTGGGCTTTTTTCATGAGACGAGATCTGCGGCGAACCTGGCAAGAAAGATATTGACAGGCGCGCATGCAGTCACATGGCCAACGTTTGTTGACATGCATCAACCCTGGCAAGCTCAGGGCTCATGTCCCCCACAAGAATGAGAATTTGAGTGGCACCTGCCTCCTTGCGAATCTCTTTGGTCGATTCTTTCAGCTGCTGCTTCAGCACGGCCCTTGCTGCGCGTAAGGCTGGCAACTGGTCTTGTCCACGAGTGAGTGGTGCAGCTCCAGCTGGCACTGCGGCAGCTGGTGCAGTGGCAGCTGCATCATCCGACATGGTAAAAAGAGAAGTAGCTGAACCACGGTGGGTTCCAAACGCTTGAGGCTTTTGTAGCAAAAAGGCTGCAGAACCCATTGGTCATCCCAGCTGCCCTGATGCATTTCCTGTACCATCTGCGTTGCATGTGAAGATGTTTGGGTAGTTTTCTGGTAAAAGTATCAAGAAACAGTTTATAAATATATATTATGTGAACCTGTAGTGTTTATACTATGACAAGCACGGCTTGGAACCATCACTGATACAGGGCCTACATTTCCAGCCTCCTAAAATGAAACCTTGGAAGCTTCAAGGCCATGGGCCCTCACAGTATATATACTGCATATATATATAATCAAACCTATCAGACTTATATAGATTTATGCTGTGGGGTGCAATCACCATGCATATCATTGTGTATCCATACATATATATATATACCCATTAGTAACATCCAACAAAAAAACACCATCACTTTTTCATCCATTTTCATGGATCGATGGGCGGATCCACCCATTTTCGATAGGGGATTTCATGGGTACATCCCACCAATACCTCGATACAGTGCTCGAGATCACTGATCCAGCTAGGACTCGATGTCACATAGACTATTGGAGGAACATGAGGCAAAAGGACAGCATTCATCCTGATACATCCTGATACGAAATTACCCAGAAATAAACTTCGAATTGGCATACCCAAGACTTGAATAATGGTGGCTCTAAGCATCGGTTCAGTTGCACCACGCGAGATCACTTCGCAGATGTTCACAGAAGAACCAAAGAAAGGGATTTGATGCGAAATTGGCAGAGGTGAAGAAAAAGGATGAATCAGCGACTATAAATATTTCCACAAGATGTGACATTATAGATGACATTTATAGATATAGATGGATTTTCCCTTTAAACAAATCCAGAATCCTTTCTGAAGGCGAGTGGTAAGTCCCGTTATCCCGTCCAGTGATGATATTGGAACAAAGCATTGGCTTATAAGCAACGAAAACACGGTCAAGATGAAAAATCGCACCTCGACATACCAGCGAGTTTCAACATTTTAAAGAACGCATGCATACACTGTTAGTTTCCCATTATTTTCTCATGATAGATGTGATGACTGCTCCAAATTTCCATGATATTTCCATGATTTTTCCCATTTCATGACAGCAAGGTTTCTTCGCCACGATTTCAGGTGCAGATTTCGGTGGGGCGGAAGTGGATCTACCAGATCTGTAGCAACTGGTTGGTACCCGGCCTGGTAAACATACAAAAAACTATTGAAAATGGCCATAGAAATAGTGAGTTTTCCCATTAATAGCATGGTGATTTTCCAGTTCGTTTTTTGTATGTTCACCAGAGGGTAAGTCCAAATTACCCTGGAGATCTTTTGAGATGTTTGAGACCAATACCATGGTAAGGTTGTTCTTGGATGTTCTTGGAATTTCCAATCATACTGCAACTGTAGGATTGTATCTCTAGGAATGCAGTTGTGTGTACTTAGGATTCCTTTGCGAGGATAGGGGTATTCTTCAGTGGGATAGTCTTGGGAAAGCATTGCAGGGTTGCCCCCATGATTGAAGAAAAAGCAAACATTCAAAATTCAAAATCATGCATTTAAATTTCACTATATCTATATATGTTTTGGCATGATTTAGGATGTTGTGGAATATCTCAGAATGTTTTGAACAAATGGTTCATTTTTTCTTGAAATTATTTGGTTGTTGTTTGATTTGTTTGTATCTTTTGGAATGTTTGGGAGTTTTCGGAAGTTTAGAGAATTTTAAAGAACTTTTCAGGACTCCTGATCGCGCCAAAAAAACATCCAAAAAACATGGTCAGTCTCTGCTGGATCATCTAATCTATTTGGTGGCTCATCTCAAGAAGTGGCTCAGCCGGCAGCTCGCTATATGGAGTCACCATGGAATGCTCAGCCGGCCATGTCTCTTGCCATGTTTGAACGGAACGGACCTCTTACTGATAGTGGACGGGATGGACCAAGGGAAGTTCGCCTTTCCGCGCCATAGGGCGCTGAAGGCGAAGGAATTTGCAAATTTTCAACGCCCACGCGCGCACGTCATCGGATGTATTTTACACGGCCGGGGGATTCTTTTCGCAGTGACCGACCCTGACTTACCGAAAGATGCGAGTACTCATATAGAGCTTGTCGCCCATGCCTTGACATGGTTGACATCGTTTGGAGTGACATTGTCGGAGCTTTCAGTGGCATTACAGTGTGACAATACACCCAGGGAATGCAAAAACAACGTCATGTTGTCCTTCATAGCAAGTCTCGTTGCTAGTCGCGCAGAGGAATGCAGACATTGGTAATAGATGAGTGGAGAGTGTGTTGAAGACTATGCTGGAAGATCCAAAAGCAGATGCTTATTCTCTTGGGTATTTGCTTGGTATGAATTGCTGGGTGGTGGTTTGGAACATGTTTTATGACTTTCCATATATTGGGAAGAATCATCCCAACTGACTAGAAACCACCAACTAGATTATAAATCCCATTGAAACCACCATAAATCCCAATAAAACCACTATAAATCAGCTGAATTTCTGACTCACAGATACTCACCCATTGTCTAACGGTAACTAAGCCCATGCTTCACGCCTGGGATGTCGTTCGGGTCAGGGAAAGGCTTGCCTTTGCAGGAAACTATGAACTTCAACTACCTTCTGGTAAACTAACATAGCTATTGACAATGGACCATTTATAGTGAGTTTTCCCATTAAAAATGGTGATTTCCATAGTTATGTTAGTTTACCAGAGGGTAAGTAGGTATTTGCATCCCAACATTTTGTTGTTGAAATGCCAATTGCTTTCCCTTTTTTGTTCCAGATGTTTGATTTCCACACTTTGGTGGTTATCACCACACCATTGCCCTTTAAGAGTCCTAAATTAGCTGATGAAAACTAGGCAACCGGTTGACTCGGCGCCCTTGTAAGGGTGACGAATTTGAAATTCTGATGTTTGAGGCTAAGAGACAAAATGCTGGTATTTGCAGGAGTCGTCAAAAATTGTTTGCAACATGGACATTCATTTCGATTGGCAGGCGTGTGACTCAAGAGTGAAAATTTGCGTTTCGCCTGCGCGGTGACTCGATTTTGCTCTTCAAGGGTCCAAAAGAAAACATTAGAAATTTATGATTTTCAATCATCCGAATCATATCAGGGCGACATTCACTCTTCCAGTTTTTTCTTCTTCTCGACGCTAGCGGTGCCAGAGCGCTTGTGGCAACGCAGAAGCCACAGTCTGCAACAAGGCAGCGTCGTGACGCCATGTCCAGCTGTAGGCCCAAGTGTACCTTTTTTTGTGCATTTTTTTTTGTGGAGCATCGACGGAGGTCGCCATTTTTTCAAGTGTTTCCATGTTCCATCCATTTGCTGAGTACCAGCAACAATGGTTCTATAGGATTTATCCCACAAACGACCTCGAAAATGATAAGTCTTAGTCTTAGTAAAGATATTTTGTTTGTGGTTGACTTGGGCCAACTTGAACCTTTTGTGGGGACAATCTTTGACACAACTGACAGCATGCGCAACGCTTGCATCTTCCGTAACGTAAAGGAAGTGCTCGTCAGGGACGTTAATACGCCCCCCCCACTCCCCACCCCCACCCCTCCTGATGATCATCCGACAGCATGTGCAGCATGTTAAAAACTCAAAAAAATCAAATCCTATACCACCATTTCCGCAAGCCTCATTTTTGAAATTTGCAACCCTTCCAAGGGATCGTAAATGGCACATCTCAAAATTGGCAACCCTTCCAAGGGCGCCGTATCAGCCTGGTCAGCCGCATGCCGAAAACTACCTACCTTTTGCTGATTAAAACCAACATGTTAGATGATTAAAACCAAAATAAACCAAATCTTCGATGCCGAAAGCTTAAATGCACTTAAAACATCTTCAAACTGTTGAGAGACGGTTTCGGCATCGAAGTGCCAAGCGCGTAGAACCTGCAGGTTGCTGGTGGTACAACTTGATCATGAAGATGTTAAGACCTGCTTGTTGCTGGTTTTCGAAATGATTAAAACATCTTCAAACTGTTAAGTTGTTTGGTGGTTCAGCCTGCAGTTTCGCTGGGTCAAAGCCCTTTCAGGGGCCACGATGACAAAGGTTTCCATAAATGGGGGCACCCCTAGTTCTCATCCATTTACAGATTGGGATTTTCCATGAAATAAACCCATTTTCATAGGATTTCCCATGAAATCAACCCACAAAAGCTCCAAAGCACCTCGCGCCAGGGCTGCAAAGCATGCCGATGGCCTCCCAAAAGCTGCTCATCTTGACCAGTGCCTTGGCATCGAGGATTTAACCAGCGAGAATCATAGGGAAATTGATCAAATTTGTTGAAACGAATAGGGATTTAGTATCAACGAATGGGGTTAACATGGGTTAACCAAAAGTGTGAGAATGTAGAATATGATAGGGCTGTTCCAAGCCATTGTAGGGTAGATGATAGTCACTTCAGAAGGGGCCCGCCTGGTCGTGTTGCCTCATGAACCAAGTTTCTCATGGATCGCAAGTCAATTGCTGATCAAAAGTCAAGAGTCCCAATTCCTGGACAAAGTTACCAAGTTTTTTCCCCACCTGCCAGGTGAGGGTTGTTAGATTTTATGTCAGTTGCCTGGTCCTCCTCCTCCTCTCCTCTCCTCTCCTCTCCTCTCCTCTCCTCTCCTCTCCTCCTCTCGTTGTCCTCCTCCTCTCGTTGTCCTGCTCCTCTCGTTGTCCTCCTCGTCCTCCTGCTCAACTGCGACTCGCGATCCACAGTGTTCTCTGTCGGACCTCAACCACGACCATCACGCCCAGTGTTCCCTGCCGGACCTCAACCACACCATCCACGCCCAGTGTTCCCTGCCGGACCTCAACCACGACCATCCACGCCCAGTGTTCCCTGCCGGACCTCAACCACGACCATCCACGCCCAGTGTTCCCTGCCGGACCTCAACCACGACCATCCACGCCCAGTGTTCCCTGCCGGACCTCAACCACGACCATCCACGCCCAGTGTTCCCTGCCGGACCTCAACCGCGAGTATCCACGCCAAAAGATATGCCACATAGAGTGCCAGAAGATCCAGATAGAATATTAGAAGATATGCCAGATAGAATGCCGGAAGGTATGCCAGATAGAATGCCAGATAGAATGTCAGCTAGAATGCCAGAAGATATGCCAGATAAAGTGCCAGAATGTTTGCCAGATAGAATGCCAGCAGATTTGCCAGATAATATGCCAGAAGATATGCTAGATAGAATGCCAGATGGAATGCCAGAAGATTTGCCAGATAATATGCCAGAAGATATGCCAGATGGAATGCCAGAAGATATGCCAGAACATATGCCAGAAGATATGCCAGAAGATATGCCAGAACATCTGCCAGAAGATATGCCAGAACATCTGCCAGAAGATATGCCAGGTAGAATGCCAGAAGATATGCCAGATAGAATGCCAGATCGAATGCCAGAAAATATGTCAGATAGAATGCCAGAAGATTTGCCAGTAACAAAATGTATAAATGTCATGGTGTGGATCACACGAAGTAAAGTAATTTTTATATACCCTCTGGTTATTTAACATAGCCATGGAGAATCACCATTCTTAATAGGTAAATATAAACCAACTTATAACTGGGGGGCACCATCCTGTATATCATATATCCCTTTAAGTCTTCAAAAACACAAGGGATCCCATTATATCTCACTATTGTTGTTTTTTTTTTCACGCCACTACTACCAGTAAGTCGGTAGATAACTAGATAACCAACGATAGCCAAGTTGTATAATATATATGTATAGATAGAAAAACATATTTATATTTGCGCTATAATAATGAGACGTATTTTCAACATGTATTAATCGCTATATCCATCTATATCCCATATCATGCTTGGATTCCCCAAGGTTTCGTGGTTATAAACTCATCATATGTTTAAGCCATGTTATCATCATATGAAAAACACATAACCCAGTTTATATATATATATTGCCATTTGTTCAATTATATAATATATATATATATATGATATATATATATATGTACATGATATATGGCTTACAACATATTATACATTAGAATTTGTATATGACATATAATATATATATATAGATATGTCATATAGCTCACAATCTCTCCCTCCCTGTAAGCTTACCCTGTCGGCGCCAGCTCCCCTCAGGTGGATCACAACTTTGGCAACACCTCGTTGGCTTTCAGGCGGGATACCGTCGAACCGTGATCGTCGTAACGTCGTCGGGAAGGCGCAGGACTGATAAATAGCAGAAATACTACGTTACTATGGATGTGACCCAAATGTTTCGATGTGTTCTTCTCGGGAAATGAGCTCATTTTTGAAGGAAATGGATGGAAATTGGGGATTTGACCCATTGGGATATGGGATGTCAATAGTAGATGAATGGTTAGTCATGGGTAGTCTTGGTTTACAGTTGTTTATCGTTATTATATAATAGTCATCAACAATCTGGATCAATGATGTTTTGACCTCACGGTGCGTGAGTTACGCCGCGTGGCTCACTATGAGTTACGCCGCTTGGTGACTCATCCCAGTGAAACAGCAAAGTAAAATACTTCCAAGGAGATCAACTTAAACACTCTTTCTCTTTCATGTGTTTTTTTCATTATGAGCCTAGTTATCATAACAAATAGCTCCTAATTATATCAATTACATCTTAAGAATATTCTGACCCTAGTATTGACATTGGTTAGTGGATTATCCCACTAAGGTTTTCATCACTAACCAATGTTATGACCCTAGTTATAACTGGTTGGTCCCCACGTGTAGCGTGCACCCACTGATCCGTTGGAATGGTAGCTTAAACAATGGTTAACCCACACAGTGAACATGGTAAACATGAGTCGAACCAAGTCAAATGGTGTTGGAACGGTTCAATTATGGGTTACCCAGCTGGTGAAGGGCTGGTGAGAAAGGTTGTCCTTTTCTGATTTTGAACATGGGGGAGTCCAGATGTATAAATGTACTGTATATAGTAGCCCCAAAACGATATAATAGCAGTTTATTTATCACTACTTGTACTGTATATGTATATATAATATATATATATATAGTACTTGTAATAGCATAGCATTGTATTTTTTGCATGGTATACAAGATTAGCTGTGAATGTTCGCCAATTGCTCTTGAGTTTGATTGTTCAAAGGGGTATTGGGTTCACGGTAGCGCTGGTGGAATATCGAAAACTCATGGGTTTCCGAGGAACATAATTTACAAATGGTGGGTGTTACAGATCTATGTTAGTTTAAAGGAAGGTAATTACAGATGCTGGAAGGTTATCTTTGGACAAACACATATGAAATTGCCAGTTTGTCTTGTGAACCGCCGATTTGAGAAGATTCAGGAACAAGTGCAAGGTTATGAAAGTGATGTTTAAATGTCCTTAACCTCCCTGATGAAAGCACCTATTTTTTGTAGATGTTGAACGTTCATGGTCGAACATCCCAATAATTTGTATATTGAATGGATAATCAATGAACATGATATAATTAAACTATTATTGATAATCCATTCATTATCATGATATCCAACATAATATATACAGCTTTATAGTTTAATCAGCTTAAACTCATATTTTAACTATACACGCTGAGGCCCCCCAGTTGCGTTTGTGAAAAATTCTATTCACCAAGTGTATCCCGTTCATCCGATCAAGCTGCAGGACCCAGAACAGTGCTTGAAGGTGCACGTCAAGTGAGGAAAGCCCAGCCCGGGCTGGGACTGGGACTGAGAAGGAAAAGGTGCTGTGGAAATGTTACCCTCTGGTAAACATACAAAAAACTACAGAAATCACCATTTTTAATGGGTAAATCCGCTATAAATGGCCATATTCAATAGCTATGTTTGTTTACCAGAGGGTACATTCTCATAGGATGTGCATCCCACATTTTGTTGGTTAATATAATTTGCATGTAAAGACACATGCATGCATATATATATATATAATTATATATATATACTATATACCTATACCTACTTGGTGGCTCATCCCACTTCCTAAATCTGTTATAACTCCAGTTATAAATGTTTTTTTTTTGTAGTGTTAATCGCTGTTAATCCACTCAAACAACTGGGGTTATAACATGTTATGAGCTATTTACATCTATTTACTGAGTGGGATGAGCCAGCAAGTATATATTAGAACTATTTCTACTACCAATCTGCCTCCCACCTGACTCTCCCAGCATCGAAGTTTCCAGGTTGTGCCGTGACAACCGGGCGCTGCGAGACGATCGAAGCAGCCGGGAGCTGGTGAGTCTTTTGGCACTTGGACAACCTGAGAGTTACCCTCTGGTAAACATACAAAAAACTATGGAAAATCACCATTTTTAATGGGAAAACTCACTATTTCTATGGCAATTTTCAATAGTTTAACATAGCTATTGAAAATCACCATGCTATCAATAGGTAAACCATCTATTTCTATGGGCCATCTATACCATAGCCATGTAACAAATAACCAGAGGGTATATCCCATGATTGCCATACTTATTGAAGTTACTTTGTAAAATGCCATCAACTATATCTGGTTCGTGGTTTGGAACATTTTTTATTGTCCATAATGTATGGGATAATCCTTCCCATTGACTAATATTTTTCAGAGGGGTTGACTATGACTATATATCCTGAAAAAACTGGGGTGATAATAAGTTTGAACCATTAAAACATACCCCGTAGATAGGTTATCATAGGGGTTATTGAATTACCTGGTTGAGTGGGGATTTGGAAGAGTAGGGTACCCTTTCTCGTTAAAATGGATTAAGCAGTTCCACTTAAGAAATGTATATTTGCAATTAGTTTTCATTTAAGTATTTACTGCAATACACACATATATATATATACGGTGTCCATATTATTTTTACTGGATATACAAACATATAATTATATATATATTACATTAAATCATCTCCTACATCAACTTTTACTCAGTGATTTGGATGTCAATTCATCCAACTGCATCCCCAAATCGGGTGAATCGCGTAGTTTGGTAGGCCGCATCAGAAGCTTCGATGGGTCACATGGGCTTTAACAAGTCCTTAACAAATCCTTCTTGGCAGTTGACCTTTATGGGCACCCTTGGATTTTGTTGCGCACATATATAAAGGGTATAGTTCTGACACGTTCTGACTGAGGAACATCCAAGATAGTTTTAGCACAAATCCGGGTTGCGCAGGTATAGCCAATTTTCCCCCGAAAAGTCTCTGAGGTGTTGGGAGCACCCCTGCAATTACCCTCTGGTAAACATACCCAAAACTATGGAAAATCACCATTTTTAATAGGTAAATCAACTATTTCTATGACCATTTTCAATAGCTATGTTAGTTTACCAGAGGTAACCCAAATCATAAATTGCTTTGCGGGCTTTTAGTCACCTCACGTTGAGAGTAAACCAGTTGGATACGGGACAACCGTCCACTGTGGCTCATCAGAACCAGATGATGCTCAGGGCACCCCGGTTTGAAACATCCATCGACAAAGATCCTAAAACATGTTTTTCATATGTACCACAAAATGACACCAAGAAACCCCGTCATGCTGTTTTTTCCTGGTGCGAACTTCTGCGATTGTGGCGCCATACTCTAATAATTACACAGTTTCATCATTGGAGGTCATGTATGAAACCAAAGGAGCTGTACCAGCTTGATAAATGCACCTGAAGTCACAGTTGGCCTAGTCACCTAGTCATAAACCAACAGATACCTGGAACTCATTCCAAATTTATCACGACTGGTATTAGCAACTCAACGGTTTGTAATGTTTTGTATAGTGTATGTTTTGTATATGCTGGTTTTCTGGTTTGAAACATTTGGATTATTTTTCCATATATTGGGAATGTCATCATCCCAACTGACGAACTCATATTTTTCAGAGGGGTAGGTATACCACCAACCAGCTTATAAAGCTTATAAATCCCATTAAAAACACTATAAATCCCAATAAAACTACTATAAATCCCAATAAAACCACCATAAATCCGATTAAAACCACTATAAATCCCATGAAAACCACTATAGTTTTGAATATGTTTGTATAGTTCATGTTTAATAGTTGGGGTACACTCCCATCTCTCGTGGATACCATGGATTTCCCTCGGATTTGACGTAGATGTTGATTGTCAATTCCAAAATGGTGGGTTTCACATGGTTTTATGTCGGACATATCCACTAGAAATGGAGGTTTTATTTCTGTTTGTTTGTGAAAATCATGGGAATATATGGGGATACCCTCTGGTTATGTCAACATAGCTATTGAAAATGGCCATAGAAATAGTGGATTTACCCATGAAAAATAGTGCTTTTCCATAGCTATGTAAACGCTTACCAGAGGGTATTCATAGTTCCTTTCAACTAACACAGACTCTGGTTGAAAAAACTCCGATTCGGAAGCGAACTTCTTCAGAAGGGGGTCAGCCATAAAAAGCACCCATCAACAAGTCTGGATCACAGAATTAGAGGAATTATATCCCAACTAAATTAATCCCTCTAATATTATATCATGGATATAATCCCTCTAATAGGTACTAAATTAATTTACTGATATACGTGATATACCATGGAAAGATGGAAAGAGCTCTTTCCATGGTATATCAGTAAATTAATTGGGGTGTACCACCAAGTATCCCCCATTGATAGGCATCATATTCCCAACATATCCAGTAGTTGTTGACCCAATCTGGTATGTCCTTATATATTGTCATTTACAATATATATATATATCTATACTACACACATATATATATATATACCTGGGCTTTGCCCAGGCGTTGCAGCGTAGAGGGTCCCCATTCCCAATCAAATGTTGTTGCAACTCTGCATTCCATTGGGAAGATCAACAAAGGTATTAGGGAATATTAAAAATCCCACCTCCGTTTAACTTTACATTCAATTGGGAAGATCAACAAAGGTATTGGGGAATATTAAAGTCCCACCTCCGTTTAACTTTACATTCAATTGAGAAGATCAACAAAAGGTACAGTATTAGGGGAATATTAAAGCCCCACCACCGTTAAACTTTACATTCATTGAGGAGCTTCAATCAGGGTTTAATTCTCCCACCCCCGTTAAACTGTTAAACTTCTACATTCATTGAGGATCTTCAATAAGGGTTTAATTCTCCCACCCCCGTTAAACTTCTTCATTCATTGAAGATCTTTGGTAAGGTTTAAATTCTCCCACCCCCGTTAAACTTCTACATTCATTGAAGATCTTCAATAAGTTTTTTTTAATCTCACCCCCGTTAAACTTTACATTCATTGAAGATCTTCAATGAGGGTTTTAATCCCACCCCCGTTAAACTTTGCATTCATTGAAGATCTTCAATAAGGGTTTTAATTTTTACCCCCGTTAAACTTCTACATTCATTGAAGATCTTCAATGAGGGTTTAATTCTCCCGCCCCCGTAAAACTTCTACATTCATTGAATATCTTCAATCAGGGTTTGATGATGATCAACATGATGATGATGATGATGATGATGCGTTGCCTGTCGTGGTTGCGGTTCCGGGCAAAGCCCAGGCATTTGCCGTAAATATATATATATATATATATATAATATATATATATATAATATATATATAATATATATAATATATAATATATATATATATAGAAACATATATATATATATATTCATGTAGTCCATCATCAACCTATGGACTTTGCATCATTTCCAAGCCAGTCGCATGGACGATGCCAAGGTCAGAGTTTGGGTCATGCGGTAACCAGTCGGCTCCACGCCAAACCCTTCGCGCTGGAAGCCAGTCTGAGGCCAACTGGGACCGTGGTAGCTGGGACTAGGTTGCCCAAGGATATACACATATATATATATATAATATTTTATATAATATTATTTATACTATATAGATATATATATATATACTATATAGATAGATATATTTTTAAAGGTCGATCATGTGAATCATGTTTCCCAAGTATACAAATTGCCATTTTTTATATACAGGAACCTCCACAAGATAGCAAAACATCTAAATGTCCGATGATTTTAGTGACATTTGTAGGCCTCCATCGTTTTTTTTTTGGGGGGGTTCTATACAAGGTGGTGTGGCCCCCCAGTTTTAAGTTGGTTTATAAAGCATAGTAAGTATAGATATATCTACCATAAACCATAGTTATTGGAGTTATTGGCACCAACTTAGCTAACTATGGGGCACCACCTTATACCTCATTTCCGTACACCCCGATGGTCCAGCTCAAACTGTCAGGTTGACCCATGCCTGGTATGATCAGCCACCTAATTCAGCGGAGGTCTCACCCTCAGTGGAAGGGGGGTGTTGGAACCATTGGGAACCAGAAAAAAAACACTGAACAATTGTCAATTTAGCACTATCAAAAAAAAACATCTTTGACTGTTCTATCGTTTTGGTGATGGGTATAACCAGTATAACCGTATATACCATGTTGGAACAATAAGACGGTAGCTGCGCCAACAAGTGGCTCACCAGTAGCATAACGGATTCAATCAACCAAACAATGGGAATGAATCTGGGGGTACAATCAGTGGAGGTGTACACAAGGTTGATTGGATGAGTTTGTTTTCAAGGTTCATGTAGGGTCGGCCTTGGTAAAAATGGCAGGTGAATTGTAAGTAGAACTTCGAAAAAGTGTTCCCTTAAACCAATCCATCGAAACATCACTTGTCCAATTTTTGCCCGCTAAAATCCATTGAAATCCGAATTGTCACACTATAATTGACCCCCCCTCATGGGAGACATGGATTGTCAGAATCCATGAACAGGGAATCCCTACCCTCTGGTAATTTAACATAACTATGGAAAATCACCATTAAAATAATGGGAAAATCCACTATTTCAATGGCCATCTTCAATAGCTATGTTGACATAACCAGAGGGTATCAACCTTGGCTTAGCAATCGATCCTCAGTGGAAACCAGCTGACGGTGGTTCATCCCGGCAGGATTCGATGGATTGCATGGACGATACAGGCCACCGGTTTGGAACCTTTTTTTTTCCAATGGTTAGTAATGCTTTGTATAGTCACAGTTGGCCTAGTCACCTAGTCATAAACCAACAGATACCTGGAACTCATTCCAAATTTATCACGACTGGTATTAGCAACTCAACGGTTTGTAATGTTTTGTATAGTGTATGTTTTGTATATGCTGGTTGGTGGCTTGGAACATGACTGGATTTTGTCTCCATATATTGGGAATCATCATCATCCCAACTGACGAACTCCATCATTTTTCAGAGGGGTAGGTCAACCGCCAACCAGAGATGAACCGTGAAATATACTGGTAAATGACTCTTCTATCTTGTCAGAGTTGCTTGAACTTGCCTTTAGAACAGGATATTTTGACATGAATGGTTGAATGTAGCATTGATTTGCGGATAGAAGTTGTGGGTTTTCATGTGGGTTCATCAACCCGGAGGATTTCTGGTCTCTAGTCGCCTGGAAGGACAAGTCGACTGATTGGGATTGGGATACCAAAATGGAGATACCCTCTGGTGAACTAACATAGCAATGGAAAATTGCTATTTATAGTGGATTTTCCCATTAAGAATGGTGATTTTCCATTGCTATGTTAGTTCACCAGAGGGTAAACTCAACCAAATTGGGGATTCCCACTTATAAGCATCATCTGGGCTTAAAGTTACAGCCGATGTCATTATAGAATTTATAGATGACGGTTTATGGGGAAAACAAATCCCCAAATGGACCGAACAGCTTTCATCCTGGGGATCGAATCAATAAACGCCTGGGAGACTACTAGTTACTAGTAGACAGTAGAATGATAAAGATAGCTTGAGATACACCCTGGCCATGCAACAATCCCCCCCCTCTCCTACATTTGTTGAAGATGATCATTCATCACTTTGGTTGATCCACCATGTGTCCTAATCGTGTATGTATTTTTGCGCCATGAAGCAGACCGAAAGATTGAGCCACCTGGAAAACTCAGCCACCCGGTGAATGATGCACTCCTCTACTGCGCTGGCTTTCAAAATGGAATGTATACATGAGGCTTTCAAAATGGGGGATCAAACCAATGGGTTTCAATACTAAAATTCGATGATTTTTGGATGATTTGGGGTACCCCATGACTGGAAAAACACCCAGCCAGGCAGCATGGCATAATCAGCTAAAAAGTTGAGCAGCTCGTCTCAAGGGGCCGATCTGAGTAGCCAGACCTAGCCAGGTTTTTCGCAAGCTTCAAATCAGATCAGACAGTCAAATCATCAGAAAATGGTGGTAAAGTTATGTAAAGTTTTCATGAATAAAACTGGGAAACAAGGCTAACCATCCACTCAATAACATCTTAGAAAACTACCGAACTAGTAAAGTGTAAACTCCTTCCATTTTTCTTCTGTATTTACTACTTGATGGCGAACTACCCATGAATCCTAAGTAGGTCATATATAAGTTATATATTCCTGGTTACAAATGGGCTAAGCAGGGGCAACGTTCACTTATAACTGGGGTGAGCTAACCCACTAACTGGGATGAACCACCAAGTATACTCCTTAAAATCTCTCGGTGGTTGCTGATGTTGCACAGGTCCTTATCGTCTTGGCAGGCTGGCGGCTTTCATGGTCCAAATGGTCAATGGGTGTGGTGAATGGTGATAATCTATGTATATCTATGTATGTCTATGTATGGCTTATTAGGGTAATTATCACCTAAATCACCTAAATCTAATATCCTACAATAACCAAACTACACAATAAACTGATAACCTTGCTGTTTTGTAATACAATGTTGTTTACATGTATATAAATGTAAGTTTTGGGCAATCTATGATAGTCTATTCTAGTTGGTGGTTTGGAACATGTTTTATTTTTCCATATATTGGGAATGTCATCATCCAACTGACTCATATTTTTCAGAGGTGTAGGTCAACCACCAACCAGATTACAAATCCCATTAAAACCACTATAAATCCCAATAAAACCACAATAAATCCCAATAAAACCCCTATAAATCCCAATAAAACCACCATAAATCCCATTAAATCCCAATAAAACCACCATAAATCCCTTAAAACGAGTGGCTTAATTTTCCCTCAGCTGGGATGTGTTTTACCCCACGCAGCATTTTTTCCACTCGGTTTTTGACCAGTTGGTCACACGATTTGTCACCACGCGCACGTGACAGAAGATCACCAAGAACCACAGGGATTTATAGGGATTTATAGGGGATATAATGGGGATTACCCTCCAGTAAACTAAGAGTTTGTTGATTTACCGAAATGGTGATTTTCCATAGTTTGTTGTTCGTTTACCAGAGGGTAATGCTTGAAATCTTAGATTACCAACTTCCAACTTCGGATAAATTTCCCATTCGGTGCACGTTATGTATACTGTTTGTAATGCAGCCATGTGCTTGGTTTGCAACCAAAGTGGTCTTGCCATCACATGCCATCACCCATCTGCAACATGTAGCTGCAAGTACATGTGTTGCCACGGGAGTGTTTCCTCTGATGGAGGGTTGCTCTCATCAGGGTCTCTAGATTTTTTGTTATCTTACCTGGCAATGGAAATCTCCCATGTGTTCAAAAGAAATACACAGACATAGATGTAGATGCATCGATTGTTTCCCACTGAGAACAGTCATTACCATGATAATTGATACAAGATATTGGGTAGGCATTTTTGATTACTTGTGGTTGCGTCAAAAGCATATTTCCACTATCCAACGTCCATCTGACGTTTGCCATTTACCACCTGGGTATTGTTCTGCTCAAGATGTTCGTGTCCGGTCGTGCCAGACGACGAAGGAATATGAAGGAATGCAATACAATCATCATTGATTTATATATGGAATCCACTAAGTCAGCAGACGTAGCTTTTCCTATGTGTGTTTATGTTCTCGCTTGAACTGACGATGTCGCCCAAAATCGGGACGTTACCAACAATAACTGCAGTTTGCAACTGGTGATCTTGAGTTGTCCCCGATCCGTGGGGTCGTCCTCCATAAATGGCTTACCAGTAGGGTTATTGCCTAGTTTCTAAGTTACTATAGGTCTGCTATATTATATCCCATTATATTATGACCATATATTATCATATATTACCCATCAACACTTCATTGCAGCGCCACATTATGCCGATTCAACCAGTGAGTAAGTCATCCAGTGTGCACAATTAGGATTCGTGACAAGATCCTTGAAGTATTAATGCCATTCATTGGGCCACGTGTATCGTCAAAACACATACCCTGTCCCATTTCATTGTACTGGTTGGACAGGAAATGTTCCTATTACTGTATGGGTTTTGATAATTCCCATGAAACCCGGTACGGTAAATACTGTATATACTGTATATACTATATATACAGTATATATATAAATATATATATATATACATATGCATATATTATAAGGCAAACACCCTATGAAAAAACAAGCAAGAATATCATAATGGTTATTTCTACAAGGTGAGGGCCCCCAGTGATGTTTGTTGGTGTAGTTTCACCCCATGAACTAGTGCGTTACATTCCCCTACTTGGTGGCTCATCCCAGTTAGTAAGTGGGTTATAATCCCAAGTATAAGTGAACTAACCCTACTTAGCCCATTTGTGACCAGGGATATAACCTACTTAGTTTATGGATCTTCAGCGGAGTTGCTTCACCAAGTGAAACGTGCGTTAACTTTGCTATCCTGAACAGGGGCCTCACCTTGTAAAATGATCAACCCATCATCTATCAATGATATTCCCATATATTTGCTGGTTAAAGACCTATAAACATCATTAAACATCTATTAACTATAATTGGTTAAATCTCCGCAAACTATAATTGATGGTTAAATCTCGGCTAAACAACCAATAACAAACTATGCTGCTACCCTCAGTTCAACCCTCCATGGCTAGTTCGATGAAATTACCAACTAGAAACCCCCATTCGACTTGTCGACCGTTCGATGATTAAAAAAAACAAAAAGGTGAATTCGGAAAAAATGGAACCAGGTGATCCTATGAGATTTTATCCAGATTTTATCCTTATAATATGTGTATATATTATTATTATTATTACTATTATTATTATTATATATATACACATGATTATCTATGGATTTTTCCCATGATTTTTGCCCAGCCGAGCCAACAGGTGGCGTCGGAGGGTCTTTGTGACCGGTGAGTTCTGCATCCAGAGCTGGAAGGATTCCGCCTTCGTCCCGCAGAAGGCCCGAGGTGTTTTTAGTGAATAGATCCCATATGCTCCATGGTTTTGGAATATTTAGCTACAAAACTGGGTTATTTTGGTGGTAAATGTTGGTAAATATTCAATATTATATATTATATATATATACCAGTAGTACCACACAAGGCGGTGGTGGAAGTTTCAAAAATAGGAAACCTATAGGAGAGATTGGTTGTTGTGAATTAGGGATGGCAGAGCGAATCCACTGATGGACCGAAAGGTGCTTGAGGTCTCCTCTCTTTCTCTCTCTTTCTCTGACTATCTACATACCTACCTATAGTGTAGTGTAGTGTACTGTAGTGTAGTGGAGTGTAGTTGTGCAGTTGTAGTTGTAGTGGAGTGTAGTGGATTGTAATGTAGTGTAGTGTAGTGTAGTGGAATGTAGTGTAGTTTAGTGTAATTTAGTGTGGTGGAGTGTAGTGGAGTGTAGTAGTTGTGTAGTTGTAGTTGTAGTGTAGTGGAGTGTAGTGTAATGTAGTGTAGTTTAGTGTAATTTAGTGTGGTGGAGTGTAGTGTAGTGGAGTGTAGTGTAGTGTAATGTAGTGTAGTGGAGTGTAGTTGTGCAGTTGTAGTTGTAGTGTAGTGGAGTGTAGTGTAATGTAGTGTAGTCAAGTGTAGTGGAAGGTAGTGTAGTGTAGTGTAGTGGAGTGTAGTGTAGTGTAGTGTAGTGTAATTTAGTGTAGTGGAGCGTAGTGGAGTGTAGTTGCGTTGTTGTAGTTGTAGTGTTGTGGAGTGTAGTGTAATGTAGTGTAGTGGAGTGTAGTGTAGTGTAATGTAGTCTATTGTAGTGAAGCGAAGCGAAGAGACATCTGAACCTCCAAAAGTGGTCCGAACCCCTGGTGTTTTTAACATTTTGACTTCGAAATGTGCTTCGCGCCACAACGGCGTGCACTTTTTCAACATCTGAACCTCCAAAAGTGGTCCGAACGCCTGATGTTTTTAACATTTTGACTTCGAAATGTGCTTCGCGCCACAACGGCGTGCACTTTTTCGACATCGCAACTTCCAAAAGTGGTCCGACAATGGCGTGTTTTGATGTGTTTTGTGCATTTTGACTTCGAAATGTGCTTCGCGCCACAACGGCGTGCACTTTTTCGACATCGCAACTTCCAAAAGTGGTCCAACAATGGTGTGCTTTGTACATTTTGACTTGGAAATGTGCTTCGCGCCACAACGGCGTGCACTTTTTTGACATCTCAACTTCCAAAAGTGGTCCGAACATGTTGTGTTTTGTAAATTTTGACTTCGAAATGTGCTTCGCGCCACAACGGCGTGCAACTTTTCATCTCTCCTCTGGCCAGCTGGCTCCGCACCGCGCCGCTTTAGCGAGCCTACTTTTCGACCCTCCGGAGCCCCAAATCATTGGAAAAACACAGTGAATCGCGACTTTCCTACCTTTTCGCGCATCTCCATCTTCTTTCTTCTGACTCTTTCTCTTCTACTCTTCTTTCTTCTAATCTTTCTCTTCTCTCTGCCTCTTCCCTGCTCTGCTTTTCATCTGTCCATATTGTCGGAAGTTTGACTTCTAAACTTCCTTCGATTATTTTTATATATATATAATTTATATATATATATATATATTCATCGCATGGGGCATATGGGGATTGTGAATGGGATTCCGTGTTTACGGGATTGTCCATCATAAACCAGCTATTGGGGTAGCCCCATGGTAGCCCCATTTATGGACAATCCCTTTTTTTGGCTCATCCCACGGCTCGTAAAGGGGTTAGTTCACCCCGTTTTTTTGAGAATGGCCCATTTAGAACTGGGGTAATAACCCATTTAGCAAGTGGGATGAGCCAAGTAAACTTGGTGAATATAACTATAGTTAATAATTAATGGTGATGAAATGGAGAAATGGAAATTTCATGAAATATGAATGGGATATCAGCGGGATTTAGTGGGATATTCATTGGGTTTTTTCATGGGATATGTTCATGGGGCATAGAACGAACTCGTATTCAAATGGGGTGATGGCCCAAAGCCATTTTGATTTCCGGGGATATCCAACAACCATGACAGGCTGATTGTTTAAAAAACACTGTTTGTTGATGATTTTTTTGGAGGTCATGACCTATCCCATATCGGATAGGAATATTGGGGATAGTAGCCCATATATATATATTATAGGACCTTATATGGAATAGGAATATATAGGAATATATAGGAATATACATGGATTGACTTCCGTTGCTTAATATGAGCTACTTAGGGCCTTGCTGTGAAATCCCAACGGGGTACATAGGCTGTGCGGATGGTGATGTGGCGAGTTGAAAGGCGGTCACCAAGATGGATCTTGTGAAACTATTCTTGTCAACTGAACAGGCCCTGCCCACAGTTACCCCTCTGGTAAACTACCAATAAATGGTCATTTTCAATAACTATGTTAGTTTAGCAGAGGGTATCGGATACTTCACCCCATTCAAATGGTAATTGTTTCTTACTGTTTCTTTTAGTTTTCGTTTTCGATAATCACATGATATGCCCATCCCAAATAATCAATATGCCTTAAGAAATCCAAACGTTTTGCCATATCAACGGTTGGTCTTTGACAAACATGGCCATTTTGCGCCATCCCATGATCAATGGCCATTTCTGGAACCGATTGATTGGAGGTACCTACCATATATAAGGTATAAATTTCAGGGAATATCCCCACAAAATAATGGCACAGGATGGGCCCCCCAGTTATTTTGGTTTATTTGCCTATCTTACACCAACTTGTTATTATAGTTATTTGCACCAACTTAGCTAACAAACTGGGGCCCCATCCCGTACAGTACATCCATTTTCGGATCCTGAAATTCCCATTGCCAATTTTCGCCCGAAGCGAAAAGTCATCAGGCCATGGTTGAGCTCATCCTGGAGGTGCGATGGCATGCAGCTTCATGGGGATTCACTGGAAAACTAATGGGAAAATCATGGGAAAATATGGGGAAGATCAAAATGATTGGAATATATCATCAAATATCTATCCATGATAGATTTCTAATCCACAATAATAATCTATCCATCGATATCTAATAATGATAATCATTAATATCTCATAATGGGAAATTTATTGGGAATTATGCGGAAACATAATGAAGTATATTTTAATACTGGGACGGACGACTTTTGTTTTTCGCGAGGGATAATGGAGAAGGTAACGAAGAATGCTGTACTGGAAGTATTTGCAATACAGTATCCAAATCATGCCCCAACAACATTCCAATATTCTCCCAATCATATCCCATTCATCCCAAAATATGATGGATTGATATTTGCTATTGGCATAGCAGATAGGGAATTACCAACAAGAATGGAAGAGGGTTCAAATACCACTTACCCTCTGGTGATTTGACGGAGCCATGGAAAATCATCATTTTTATTAGGTAAATCATCATAATTCATTGAATCTATAAATGGCTTATTTTCCATGGCTATGTGAAATAACCAGAGTGTAATTGTGAATGACATTTACCAATAATGACGATCGTTTACGGGGGGTTCTACCAGAAGGTTTCAATATGGTTCAACCGTGGGGATTGGTGAAAACCTATGATCTTTTTGTTGAGGCCCCCGTGTAAACGATAGCTAAATTGACGCATATACCATCTGGTTATTTAACAACAGCCATGGAAAGTCACCATTTTATAGCTAGTTAAACCATCTATTTCTATGGGCCATGGCTTCCATGGCTATGTTAGTCATAACCAGAGGGTAACATCTTCTAACTTGGTGAACTTTACGATTTATGGGTGATATAACTGGGGTTCCCACTTTATAGCCTTAAGTTCTTTTTGGGGATGAACATCCAGCCAACTACATGCGTATGCAATGTCATTTGCATATATAATCATATATATATACATATGTATATATACATAGGTAATATAATTACATACATACCTATACATATCTAATGTTTCATATGATGTTGGAATATCTAGGATCACACATCTCAGGTTTCTGAGCCGTGTACTATGCCCTTTTTTATCTTCTTTTTTCGCAGCAAGTCAAGTACCACATATGTACCACATCCATGGTCGTACATATTTGTGATATTGGATGTGTTGTTGACTACCCTCTGGTAAACTAACATAGCTATGGAAATTCACCATTTTCTATGGGAAAACTCACTATATGTTGCCATTTTCAATAGCTATGTTAGTTTACCAGAGGGTATCAATCACTATTGTCTACAAGCTGTGTGCATTTCATTCTGTTACACCAAAACGGGTTACATATTACGAATATGAAACATTATTGTATGGAGTTGGTAAACATGGTGAGTTCACTTCCACTTCGGACCAGCCAAAAATGGCCCCGGTCGCAGGACTTGAAGAACCAGAAAGGCACTGAACCTGAGGCTTTCCCGGGACCTGGGGGGGGTCCTTCCGGATCAACCAGTTGTGAAGATGATTCTTATTTGGATGGCCAAACATGGGTTTATTATGGTTATTAAGATGGCCAAACATTATTCTTATTAAGATGATATACGTTTATACTGCTTATTAGTGGTTATTGTTTTTGTTTTTCTGCTTGGAGGCTGCACCAGAAACCAAATAATCAATGATTTGTCATCAATTGATTGTCGGATAGTTTTGTCATCAATTGATTGTCGGATAGTATCCCCAGTTGTGTTGGTTATATTCCTAATTGTATTGTTTATATGTTCATTCAAAAGTAACACTTGCGTTGCTAAACAAACGGTAACCTATTTGTCTCCAGTTTTTTTTCGATGTTCTGGTTAAACTCATTTTGTTGCATCGGAAATTTTCAAATGCACTTGGTTTTCCAAACTTTGCCCGCAAGCTGCCCCATAATATTCCACAAAATCACCATGTTTCATCTATGATGCCCCTATCATATTTCAAATATCCACTGGATAACACCCATTAAATCCCATGAAATCCCATTAATGTGGGTAAAACAATAGTCAACCATCCCCCAAATCACCAAAAATAGGTGGTATAAACTATTCCCAAATGGGTGGTTTATTATTGTTTTACCCACATTAATCACCATTAGTCATCCATTAATCACCATTAACCACTATAAACCAATACTAACCCAGTAACCATGGATATTACCCACATTACTAACATGTACTAACCATCATTAAATGAGTATGACATCCCCATGACGTCACCCCCACCCGTCGTTGTCCCCGTTGCCAGATCTTTGTTGCGGGCATCAACTCCGTGAAGCCGTGTCCTGGCGAAGGCGCGGCCCGCGGAACCTGGAGCAAGGCGGTCTTGACCACAAGTTGCCTGGAGGAAAATTTGGATATGAACATATACAATTAATAGTATATCTATCTATCTATCCATCCATCTATCTATCCATCCATCTATCTATCTATCCATCCATCCATCTATCTATCTATCCATCCATCTATCCATCCATCTATCTATCTATCCATCCATCCATCTATCTATCCATCGATCTATCTATCCATCCATCTATCTATCCATCCATCTATCTATCTATCCATCCATCCCTCCATCCATCCATCTATCTATCTATCTATCCATTCATCCATCTATCTATCTATCCATCCATCTATCTATCTATCCATCCATCTATCTATCCATCCATCTATCTATCCATCCACCCATCCATCTATCTATCTATCCATCCATCCATCTATCTATCTATCCATCCATCCATCCATCTATCTATCTATCCATCCATCTATCTATCTATCCATCCATCCATCTATCTATCCATCCATCTATCTATCTATCCATCCATCTATCTATCCATCCATCCATCCATCTATCTATCCATCCATCTATCTATCGATCTATCTATCCATCCATCTATCCATCCATCCATCCATCTATCTATCTATCCATCCATCCATCTATCTATCCATCCATCTATCTATCTATCCATCCATCCATCTATCTATCCATCCATCTCTCCATCCATCCATCCATCCATCTATCTATCTATCCATCCATCCATCTATCTATCCATCCATCTATCTATCTATCCATCCATCTATCTATCTATCTATATACTGTAATTTATTTATATACCATTCAATGATTTTCAATTTATATGTTTATATACCACACTATTATGTATATATTGTATGTAATTATATATAGATATTTTATATTAATGGGATCAACGGGGGTATAATCTGGGCAAATGACATGGTGACCTCATGTCGTGGCCGTGGCGCCTGGAATGGTGAAGGTAGAGGGAAAAAAAATCCCAGCCATGGCCGAACTATTCAGGTGAGTGAAATATTACCCTCTGGCAAAAATACAAACAGCTATTGAAAATTGCCATTTATAGTGGATTTCTCATTGAAAATGGTGATTTTCCATAGTTATGTTAATTTACCAGAGGGTATGAAATATTCTAATTTACCCAGATATACTAGGATATAATAATACATTATAATAGGATATATCGGGGTATTTTAACAATAGATTTTATCTAATATAGATATTATAATGTACAATAAGATATACTAGGATATCATCAATTATAATAGGATATACATTATACAACAATACTACCTATCTTTTTGACATAACATATATATATATAAAATCCTATTAATAGGGATCGAATGAATTAGAGGATATTAACCATAGAACAGTTGAGATTTTCATGGCTGACTATCTCCATCGCCATGTGGGATTTTACCACCACAATTCAATGGCTCGTTGTATAATGGGAATAATCATGGGAATATAAGCCATATGCTCCATGGTGGTAACTGTTGGTAAATATCCAGCACCATGGAGCATATGGGTTATATTATATATTATATATGTATAAATCTTCATTTTGTGTTGTAAATGCACGAGCCATCAAGGCTCACTATCCCAATTTTGTGGTGGTAAAATAACGAACGATTAACCTTTTGCTGTCGTCAATTCACCAGTAAAACGTTTATAAATTAGTTGAAAAAACAATGACTACAGTTTTATATACTTATATGATGTTATAGTTTATAACCCCAATAACTACAGACCCATATGAGAGTTTCCTAAGACATGGGTACCACCGGGTCCCCCAAATCAGACCCCTCACCTCGCCAGACGTGAGTGGTGTGGCTGCTGTGAGGGGAGCTCTGCGAGACAAGTGGCAGGTAGCGATGGTACCGCGGGTCGGCGATACTCCTGCTCAGGCCCCAAAAATCATAGCAACATGGTGATTTTTCACAGAACCACATGATTCATGATTTAATATGGGATTAACAGATATGAAAATAGCTGAGAATCGTAGGGTAAGATCACATTGATCTGGAAACCGATGGTTTCCCCAGGAAAATCATCCCGAAACGATACTGGTAGCTTGGTTTGGCAGAAGTTGTCATTTGTTTTACAGGAATTGTAGTCGTTTCACAAGCCCCCTATAAGAAAGTTTGTGTTCAATCTCTGCGGAATGGGCTGCCTCTCAATGGCAGACTTAATCTGACCATACTCGTACCAATATATGATAAATGATGATATATGTATATACTTAGTTATTCAGACATATGTGTATGTAAGTGTATATATATATAATTATATATATATGTATGTTTTCATGGTGCCCTGCAAAAGCTTGCATGAACCCAGCATTCCCAGGGCACTTCCATCATTTCCAGTGGCGTCTTTGGATTCCAGGTCTCCTTCGTTTCGGGCGAAGCGATGTGGAAAGGATCCCTGCATGGTTTCTTGGAAGAAAGGGAAGGCTCCCAGTGTCCCAATTGATGGCCAATGGGGAGAATTATGATCAACTACCCTCTGGTTATGTCAAAATAGCTATTGAAAATGGCCCAGTCGAAATAGTGGATTTAGCTATCAAAATTTGGATGTTCCATAGCTACGTTAGTTTACCAGAGGGTAGTTCATTTGGGAACGAAAATACTCCCATTTTTTCAGACAAACCATGGAAATCAAACCACAAACGCCTGCATCTTGAAGCTAGAGCCATGTTGCGCCAGAATCCGTTGGGGGTTGTAGAAGTTATACCGATTGGCTTGTTGGGGATTGGTATAACCCACAGGAACCCACAGGAATATTTATAAACCAACCAGTAGAATTATAGTGGATGGGATTGATAAGGCCTTTTTTTCAGGGCGGGACTTGAATGCCCCAAGATTCCAAAATCGTTTTGATCAGTGAGAGCTGGAAGAGGTGAAAGCCGCTGCTGACGCGCAAGTCATGGCAGCCATTTGCTGCGAGCTGCTGGAGTGTACCCTCTGGTAAACTAACATAGCTATTGAAAATGGCTATTTATAGTGAGTTTTCCCATTAAAAATGGTGATTTTCAATAGCTATGTGAGTTTACCAGAGGGTATGTTTGAGAGCTGCTTTCTCGATCTGCCTTTGGGCCGCATACGTTTGGTCGCGTCTTCGAGGACATGGACTTGCGCCTCGCGTGACTCGATGGGGCGCTGTGAAATTCGGTGAGTTGACCTGCCGCTTATTTCTTGGTGGTATGCCAATAAGACAATAATGAAATCGATGGGGAATGATAATCTGATAATATCTGATAGTTAATAAGGTATAAACAACAACAATGGATGACTCATGGAGAATTGGAATACTCTCCAGTGTCATCAAACGTGGCTTGCTGGAAAATCCTCCAACTATAGTTTGATGATTTTCACAGCTATAATCCTCCATTTATGGACTATTTCCTGGCTAGCCATCTTTGATGACACCAGAGGGTATACCATATACCCATGAATATTATATCAATATTCCACTATGTCCCATTCATATCCCATCAATCTCCCATTGATATTCCATGATATTCCCATTACATCCACCATTTTCCATAGTACATTCCATTAATGAAATATCCCATTAATATCCCATTGAATCACAGGTCGGAATGGTTATATAAATCACATGTTTTAATGGTTAAATCACAATGTTCACGGTTAACTCACTATTGTTTATGGTTAAATAGCCATGTCTTAAAGTCTTAATGGTCAAATCACCATTTTTAATGGTTACACTACCAAGTTTTAAGGTTAAATCATCTTTATCTGGTTGGTGGTTTGGAACATTTTTTATTTTTCCATATATTGGGAATCATCATCCCAACTGACCAGCATATTTCAGAGGGGTTCAAACCACCAACCAGATTACAAATCCCATTAAAACCTCTATAAATCCCAATAAAACCCCTATAAATCCCAATAAAACTCTATAAAACACTTATTTTTCAGAGGGATTCAAACCACCAACCAGTTATGGTTAACCCTCAAGAACCTATTTTCCATGCCGTGGCCGCACTTTTCAAAATCGCCGCGGCCGAGGCTTGCCGGCGTGGCGTCAGCAGTTGATTGAAGCAGCAGAAGCTCAGCAGGTGTCGATGGTCGATGGTTGACTGGAGCTACTAAAATAGCATTGTTGATTACTAGGTCAACCTTGGATGGGTAGTTTAATCCTAATTTTTTTGGCTGTAAATAGGAATTTCGGAATATCTACTTACCAACCAAAACTTATTTTGTTTGCAGGGTATCTAAGATTGGCTAGCTGGCAATGACTATAGTAACCCTAAACATGATACAAATGTCGGAAACTTAAACATGCGTGTTGAATAGATTTAAATATAATCCAAAAAAGACCTGGAAACACTTTTCTATCTTGGGTATAGCTATACTTATTCTTATGTTATCATTCCAGAGGATTGTAGTTGATTAGTGAATTATTAATGGAAACTGAACTAGTTCATCAGATTGTTTTTTGATTAGGAATTTCTATGGGGAGATCATTGAGAAATGATGGTTGGTTCTGATTCATTGGGTCCAGGTACTACCAGGTAGTACCTGGTTGCAGTTGGGATTGAACTCATTGAACCCGAAAAACGATTGAGTCATTGACCCAACCTGGGAATTTTTGACATAGATCTCCAAGCATGGTGATTTCATGGTGATTTCATGGTGATTTCATGGGTTTTAATGGTGATTTAATGGTGATTTAATGGTGATTAATAGTGATTGACCCTCTGGTAAACTGTCACATAGCGAACTGGAAACTCACCATCGAACTAAGCTCGGTAAATCAACGAACTTCCTATGTGCCATGTTCAATAGCGTAACAAATTACCAGAGGGTAAGATTTAATGGATTGTCATTGTGTTTGTTTGAGATAACCAATTAACCAACCAATAAATTGGTAGTCCAGCAACCAAATATCTGCCTCCATTTTTTCACGCGACCTGACGCCGCGACGTCACCGGAATGATGCGCTTAACGGGGCATCTATTCCAAAATGTCTTTATTTCAGGTTGGTAAGGGTAGTAAGGGATTATTGAGTATAGATCCAGAAACGTGTGATGAACGACCATGAAATTGGGAAGAACCGAGCCAGATATAGGGCCTCAACCATCAGAAATAGGGATTCAAGCCATGGAAAATGGAGATGGGTCCCTCCAAAACTGCTGCTGCAAACACGGCCATTCAGTGACAATTGATCGGGAATCAGCGGATTTGTTTTTGGACTCACCAGACTTAATCAGTTTAATCAGTTTAATCCTTAACCAGACTTAGATGGAGATATAACTCAGTGGTTATGGGTTCATTTTTGTTGCTTTCCATCCTGGAATGATGGTGTTCATTCCCCCAAGTCGAAACTATGCCCCCAAACCACCGAGGCTCAAACCGCTTAAAATGTTCAACCTGAATTAGGCAGACCTTGGTTTCTTAGTTTGGTTGTATATTTCCGTGCCGTGCTGCGCTCGACTGGAGACATTGTTTTTTTATAGGATTCCTAATGAACA
This sequence comes from Cladocopium goreaui, assembly GCA_947184155.2. Classification (NCBI taxonomy): domain Eukaryota; class Dinophyceae; order Suessiales; family Symbiodiniaceae; genus Cladocopium; species Cladocopium goreaui. The sequence continues at coordinate 608,425 of CAMXCT020000702.1, read as the reverse complement.
AAAGAATGGCTTTATACACATCAATTTACCCTGAATGTTCGCATATATGTATTGTTACATACACACATGAATATATAAACATCAACATATATATATATATAATATATTATAATATACACATCAATATATATTATATACATTATATATATACATAATATATATATATATATATCAACATATACATCAATATATATATATATATAACGTTATATACTGTAAGGGTTTATCTGACAATAAGGCCCAAGATCATCATGTTCCCGCAAGTTTTCGAATGCCCCAATTTGCTGAGGAAGCCCATACAAAACTTGGATACGAAAATGGGATATATTGGCATCTAATAATCTGGGTAAATTATAACGACCTCACTGCGACCTCACTGGAATTATGGTTAATCAGCGAAATCAATATGGAAATCATTCCCAAATGGCCTTAATTCAGGTTAGTGAAATATTGTAATTTACCCAGAATAATCCATATAAATGGAAGCCCTATAGTGGGATGGATGCTTGTATCTAATGGAACCCCATATAAATACACATTAGATACTATTTTGCATAGATGTTTGTATACATGGATATTCAGTGCTGCATTCAGTGCTGCATTCGATTCATGTTCACTCATGGTTTTAAATGGGATTTTTGTTTTATACCATCAATATGAATCATAGATTGGGCAGGTAAACAGGATTAAACAGGTAAAGAATAAAACAGTCCCAGATTGGTTTATGTCTTTCTTTCACCCAGGGTGTACCATATCTTTCAGGGTGTCATATAACTACCGTAGATGGACGAAATATTCAAACCCCTTCTATCCTGTACAACCCCCTCGCCCCCAAAGTTCAATGTTATTGTAACCTGAAGTGCGTTTGCCGCAGTGGACGAAAAAAAATCAAACCCCTAACATAACTTTTGCTAACACGCGCGCTGAAACATTGAGATTTGGGGGTGCGGGGGTTCAACATAGTGCGTGCTGCAGGGTTTGAATATTTTGTCCATCTACTGTAGGTCAATCTTACATGGATACTTTAATCCTTTAGTCTTTTGGTATTAATGGGAGTATCTACTAACCAGCGAAGAAATTATTTTTTTGCAGGGTATCGAAGATTGGCAATGTCTTGGTTCAACCACTATTTTGGTTGTTAAAATCCCCATTGATCATTTGATCCACATATCCATCATTGGGTGCAGCTAAAGCCCAACATGATACCATCATTGGACAGGTCTTGTTGGCGCTATCCCCAGGTGGTGGAGCTCCAAACTCGTCTGGAGCTTCGCTTCTCCACATCCAGTGGAGGCACGGACGGCTTCGATGCCTTGGGAGGATTCCCAAGAAAACCAGGGGGGGTTTAGCGTGGTTCCTACACCAAACATGACAAACATGGTGCTACAAGGAGATTTGATCATGAATATGAGTTTGGATCTAATTTTTACAATCATTGGATAGCATGCTTTTCGGTATTAGAATCGGAGAAAATTGGATTCAACCGCCAAATGTCACCGGATGACGTTGAGTTCGTGACTTGGTCCAGCAGTAGTTCGTGTTGGATTTTGAAATCAGCTGTGCCATGGAGCGGAAAAACCCGGGAGCGCTATATGAGTTATACATATCCCTGGTTGGTGGTTTGGAACATTTTTTCCATTAATGTTCCATGAATATTTTCCATTTGTTGGTCGATGAATAGAGGGTTTTCTTTTACCCCAACAACCAATAGGTAGGGTAAATGATAATCTGGTTGGTGGTTTGGAACATGAATTTTATGACTTTCCATATATTGGGAACAATCATCCCATTTGACTATTTTTTTTATGAGGGGTTGAAACCACCAACCAGTATCCCATTGAAAAATAACAATCATATATTATATAGTGATCATAGGCCCCCCAATTCGTGGGGTTCCATCATGTTCTGCCATATATAGATGGTTTACCCTCTGGTTATGTCAAAATAGCTATTGAACATGGCCATTGATAGTTGATTTTCCATTAAACAATTGTGATTTTCCATAGCTATGTTAGTTTACCAGAGGGTATATGGTTTATTTTTGGTTTATAACCATGTAAATCAATGGGGATTATTAATGATTATTACACCAGCTTGTGTCTACAGACCCAAGGTGGTTGACACGATGTTGGATTTATTTGTGTGAGGCCCAAACAGAATGACATCCGGAAGCCAAATAGGGGTTTCCATAAATGGGGGATCCCCAAAATGGATGGTTTATGATGAAAAATCCTGTTAAAATGGATGATTTGGGGGTACCCCTAGTTCAGGAAACCTCCAAATGAGATCTATTTGGAATGTTTGGACTGGAATGACAGACAAACCATTTAACACTCTGATTTACAATTTAAGAATAGATACAATAGACTATTTGGGTTCCAGAATGCTCCAACGGGTTGCACAATGGAATGCCCAGTTCATATGTTGGAATTTAATTCAATTATTTCTCAGATTCGGGTTCTGTAGGTAAGAAAACATGAGCAAGAAATTTAGGAACTCTTCGAAGTTCTATCTCTTTATTTGAGATTTACGCCCTATTTTTATGGGGGTGCCGTTCCACCTGATAAGTGGGTAAATGACTACAAACCTAGTAGGGCCAACATGTCCCAACTTCAGGCTATTTCACCATGGAAAAATAAGTTATGGAAACCTCAACTATACACACCCCAAAACATGGAAAAATAGATGATTCTCCCCAAACATTAGTATTTTATTGCCATTATTGACCCCATCTGACTATAGATATATCGTTATCTTTGTTGGTTTATGTTACCTCTATATTTTCATGTGTGTTCCCATAGTTTTTCTGATAAATACATGACCGCCATCTATTCTAATTTCCCCATGAAAGTTCTTATTAATAGTAAAACCCATATATAACCCCAATTATAGGCATCCCCAATAATTGTAAACGTGGGATGAATCCGCAAATTTAGATATAAAATAATTGCATACTAAATATATAATGAATATTGCACATATAGATACATAGATACATAGATACATATATGCATACAGACGTACAGACGTACACACGTACACACACGTACACACATACACACACATACACACACATTCACACACATACACACATACACACACACACATTCAGACACATACACACATACACACATACACGTACGTACATACATACATACATACATACATACATACATACATACATACATACATGGGTTGCGCGCAAAAAGGGCGGTTAGGGTTTTAGTCTTCAGGAGGTCGAAATTGTGTTTTTCCCCACCTGCCAGGTGAGGGTTGTTAGATTTTATGTCAGTTGCCTCCTCGTCCTCCTCCTCCTTCTCCTCCTCCTCCTTCTCCTCCTCCTCCGCCTCCTCCTGCCTCGTCCTCCTCTCCTCCTCCTCCTCGTCCTCCTCGTCGTCCTCGTCGTCCTCGTCGTCCTTGCTCAACTGCGCCCCGCGATCCACAGTGTTCTCTGCCGGACCTCAACCACGACCATCCACGCCCAGTGTTCCCTGCCGGACCTCAACCACGACCATCCACGCCCAGTGTTCCCTGCCGGACCTCAACCACGACCATCCGCGCCCAGTGTTCCCTGCCGGACCTCAACCACGACCATCCGCACCCAGTGTTCCCTGCCGGACCTCAACCACGACCATCCGCGCCCAGTGTTCCCTGCCGGACCTCAACCGCGA
>CAMXCT020000702.1:589754-599754 GCA_947184155.2 Cladocopium goreaui | reverse complement strand
CCAAGGTCGGGTGTTCGTGAGGAAGCTGAGGCGTGATGAAGCTGAGTTAAACCAAGGGTTTTGTTGAACACACCACTTGAAAATAGTACAATAATGGGATAAATTCTACTGTAATTGGAATATATTGGAATTCATAATCATATATATATAAGTATAATTAATAGTAATATGATAAGGGTATCCGTTGACACTCATTGGATTATAGTGGATTATATTGTAATTTGAATTGATGTTTATTCAATGTTAGATATTATGCCAATAATTCTTGGACAAACAGACAATGGGAGTTTGCGATGTTCGATGATTGCAGAATGTTCGAAGGTGTTGACACAGCAAGGTCTTCTGGCTTTCTGCTTGGTGGTTTCATAACCCAGTACCACTGGGTTTTCATGAAATCCACTAATGTGGGTAAAACAGTGCCATAAAGCACCCATTTGGGAATTGTTTATACTACCACCTCTTTATGGTGAGTTGGGGGATGGTTTATTATTGTTTTACCCATATTAATCAGACGTGAATGATTTGAAGAGTTAATGTGGAACATCCAGCAATAAACATCAATAAACCATCCCAATCTTACCACAAATGTCATTAAATATCCGGTTGTAAAGCATCTCCAAATGGTAGACTGATGGCATGCATTATGTCTTTTTGTTGTGGTCGCTTGGGCTCCATCTTCCGCGGCCAGGACCACAAAGAGAAGTCAAGTCCGAGAGCTCAGTTCTGGTGGCCATATAGTTCAGAAAGAGCCAGTGAAAGACACATCACTTGCCGGCCAAATTCCACGGTACTATAAATACATGATATATGTATATATATATACAAGAATATATATATATATACAAGAATATATATATATATATACAAGAATTTATATATATATATATACATAATATGTATTTATTTCAACAAAACGTAATATATACGATATGAATTGATCTATAGGCTTAGTTCAGCTTTGGGGCTGTCATGATGTACGCTTGGTAATTTGATTTGAATCGTTGCTTCTGACATCGCAAGAGCTGAACAATTGGCCTCCACGTGGTGCAGGTGGGAACCCCAAATGGCATATAGCCCTTAAATCCAGGTACCTTTGAATCTAGATTTGTGCAACAAAAACCCTATGTATTCCCCAAAATTACGATTAAGATGGGAAACATATAAAGAAGCATGTTTTTTTCGAGTACCATATGTTTAGACAAAGCCATATGTTTCAAGGTCCGAAGCCTTGGAAAGTGACCACTGATATATCAAGGCCCTGATATATCAATGCCTATCAAGGCCTTTAAATGACAAATTCTTGAAATGTGCGCAGTGCGCAGAGTTTCTATGGTCCAAACATTCTTGTTTGCAATCGTAGATGATTCTCCCCCAGCAACCCTGTTGAAGCCTTGATTTGGGAAATGGTAAACCGAGATTGGATGTTAACATCGTCGGACTTCCTATGACTGTCTCCCATAATCAAGTAGACATCTTCAACTCCTCAAAGGTACGCCAGGTAGAAGACAGCAAGGTTTCGAAGAACACTGGAGTTTGACCCATCCAGTTGGGGAGATCTAATGTTACATAATATATACATTAAACATTACAGATCTATCTATCTATATTTCTTTCTTTCAATCTATTTAGCTAGCTAGCTAGCTATCTCGCTATCTATGTATGTAGCTATATATCTATCTAATCTATCTATCTATCTATCTAGCTATCTATCCATCTAGCTAGCTATCTATCTATCTGTTTATCTATCTATCGAGCTATCGAGCTATCTATCTATCCATCTAGCTAGATAGCTATCTAGCTATCTATCTATATCAAAATACACATATATATATATACACAATATATACTATATATATATACGACATATACACATTTTACAATATATGTATAATGAATGATGTGTATATGCTTCATTTTCAAGACGCGACAACATATTATATGTTTGTATTTTTTTGATATTATATGTAAAGTATATATGTGTGCATATATATCATTTGTATCATGCACTATGTATTGCACATATCTATACAAGGTGGTGCCCCCCAGGAATGTTTGTTGGTTTATAAACCATAGTAAGTAGTTCGACATATCTGCCATAAACCGTAGCGAGTTATTGGAGTTTTTGGCACCAACTTAGCGTTCACGAACTGGGGCACCACCATGCATTATAATTCTAATATATATATATATATATGTAAATATATATATATATAAATATATATATATATATATATATCATAGTATATCTGGGAAAATTAGAATATTGAAAATAATATTTCACTCAACTGATTAGTTCGGCCATGGCTGAGGATGATTCCCCTAATTATACCTTCACCATTACACCAATTGATAAGTGGTTTATCCCATTCTTTATAGGGTTTCAACCATCCAAGGTGATGCAGGATTTCGCAACCACCCACAGTATCTCTAATATTTATATTAGATACAATCTATTGAAATACCCAGATCATATCCATATATTGAAATACTCAGATATATTCCATTATCATATCCTATGATCCCATATATATATATCCCATTATATACCCATTAATATACATATATATGTATATATACACCCATGATGAGTATCCTGTGATATAAATCTATTGTTGAAATAGAATGTCCTATGATCATATATCCCATTATTGATGGGTATACCCTCTATATATATATATACACCCTATATATATATACACCCTATATATATATATATATATACACCCTATATATATATGGTCCCGTCCTCCGTCTCTCCACCCCCCCCCCATGGGTTGGGTCCCCAGGTAGTAGCCCCAATTCCCTTCTATTTGCAAGCTATTGGCAACATTTCTGAGGTCCAGCGTCGTATTTGCTAGGTCTTTGCAGCATTTCTGACTACCAGCCTCGCATTTACTAGGTACATGCTACCTTTTAGGCGACCTACGTAGCACACATACTCCTTCAAAGTACCTACGTGCTACCTATAGTCATACATACATGTGCTATGTATCTACTGTATCTACTTCCTGTTTACTACCTGTGTACTCTGACAACACTACCTCTGTTGAACATATACCGTACCTACCATACATGTCAATGATGCCATGCATACCATACCTATCATATCTATCATACATACCATACATACCATACATATGAAATGTAATTACCACACCTACCATACATACAATAGCATACATACAATAGCAAGCATACATGCCATACATACCATACCTACCTTAGATAGGACATATTCCATACCCATCATAGTAACCATACATACCATACAGACCATACATACTGTCATATCAAACATACCATATCCAACAGACTTACATACCATACCTACCATCCATACAATACCAACCACTCATGCCATACATACCATACCTACCATACATACCAAACATACCATACTTTCCAAACATGCCATACCAGACCGACCATACACACCATACATACCCACCATACCATACCACACCCCCACCACACCACAGGGGGGGGAGGGGGACAGTGCCACACCCCCACCACACCACAGGGGGGGGAGGGGGAAGATCTCATATGGGACCAGTATATGGGACCCATCCACCACACCACAGGGGGGGGAGGGGGACAGTGCCACACCCCCACCACACCACAGGGGGGGGAGGGGGAAGATCTCATATGGGACCAGTATATGGGACCCATCCACCACAAACCACAGGGGGGGGAGGGGACAGTGCCACACCCCCACCACCACCACAGGGGGGGAGGGGGAAGATCTCATATGGGACCAGTATATGGGACCCATTCCATATGGGGGGGGGGAGGGGGGGGTGGCAGGGCCTGGTGCATATATATATACACCCTATATATATATATATACACCCTATATATATATATACACCCTATATATATATATATATGTATCCCATTATATACCTCGCACGATACATCCTATTATATATACCATTAAGTATATCTATTGTTGAAATAACCATTATATATGATATCAACAATAGATTATGTCCTATTATTATATATTAACATCCTGTATATATATATCCCATTATTCGTTCCATTATCCCATTAATATATAAATTATATATATATATCCTATGATATCTGGGAAAATCCTATTATATCCCATTATTCCCATTCATGTTAATATTTATATTAGATAAAATCTATTGAAATACCCAGATATATCCTATTTTAATGCATTATATATCCCAGATATATCCCATTATATATCCCATATATATATATATATATTCCATTATATACCCATTAATATATCCGTTAAGAATCATCCATTAATATACCCACTATATATATATATTTATATCCCAGTATATCTGGGAAAATTAGAATATTGAACATATTATGATATATATATAGAGAGATATGATATACTATGATATTCAATATCCCATTTTGATTATCATTCTTTAAATAGAATATCCGAATACATGATATACTATGATATTCATTACTATGATATACAATGATATACTTTGACAATCATTATTTATATAGAATATCTACTATGATAGTCAAATTAAATATTACTATATCCATTAATATATCCATTTATCGTATTTATCTATATTTCATGTCCGAAGCGATCGTTTTCAGGTTGGACTTTGACCATCCACGTCCCCATTTTGTCGGTGAGTTGGATCCATCGCCACGAAGAGGTCGTTACCACGGGTCGAGACGGACACGCCACGGCGTCTGGCGTTGGATCAACAACTGGGGACCTGTAACATAGCTATTATATATATATATTGTTTATATACAGTACATTATATGTATAAATATATTATATACTATATATTATATATTGTAAATGACATAGCTAGGTAAATCAACATAGCCATAGGAATAGTATTTTAACATAACTATTAGCTATTGGAAATGGCCATAGAGCTAGTTGATTTACTAATACCTAGCTGTAAAATTGTGATTTTCCAGTTCGCTATATTATAATTTACCATAGGGTAAATCATATGAAGATCATGTGAGCATGATGTGAAAATTGCATGACAGTGATGTGAAACACCATGAAATGCTATATAAACATATTATAATGTCATTTCCATTGTATGGTATACCATGATATATTGAATTTAGTGTGTAATAACTGGTGGTGCAGAATCCAATAGAAAAACCATAAATGGCTGAAATCATTGCCATCTGTTGCTGAGATTATCCCCGATCCTTAGGTTATAATTATATATTTTTTGCTTTCAGGCGACCAGATGCTTGCGCTGCGGCCTTTCGCATTTGAATTCTTTGTACAATATAATTATATATATTTATACATGGTGAAAAGTTGGATAGCCCCATTTACAGCCATTTATAATCATTCATAACTGGTAAGCCGCCTTAACTGTACCCATTCATATGGGATGGCCATGAACCCATTCATAGGGATGGATGACCATTCCAAACATGAATCTAACTTGAAGAGTGGTATATAGCATTGGATATGAATAGCATACTATCTATCTGATTATAACCATATAAGCATATCTATATATATATATATATCGAGCTATCTAGATTCATTTAGCAATCTTGAACTTTGGTTGATGTTTAATGGTGATACAAGCACTTCGAGGAGTATATAAGTGGACAGCTGTTCATTGGATTTCTTCAATGATATCAGGATTTGAACATATGTCATAACCTATTGTTGCGATCGCATATCAACCACATTAGCCATAACAGCTAATTATTGAGCTTATTAAACTACGAGTTTTCACCTATCGTTTCACCTGGGGGTTGCGTCAAGCGAATTGGAGATTTTCCATGAGAATTTCACAGGTCCTGGCATTGCGTTTGAAGGGCATTCGCTTGGAGGTCGAGGGCGAGGGTCGATGGGTCGATGGGTCGATGCTTTGAGAAGTTAGAAATGGGAACTTCAGTTGGGTTTTTCACCATGAAATGATGGGGACTTAAGTGGATAAAACTGATATATATATATATATACGTATATAAATAACTATATATATATACCTGGGTTTGTTTAAGGTGATTTTTATTTGCCCAATGGAAAATCCACCATTTGGGGAATCTATAGTGAATAGTTTTTTTTTGGGCACCTTTAAGCAAATCCAAGTATATATAAGTGATGGTTAGTTCATGATTCATGTCTGGGTCAACCTTGTTGAGATATTAACTAGTACTTTCAAATCTATTGCTATCAATGGTAACATATACATTTGCCAGCTAAAAAAATACAAGGTATCTAAAATTCAACATGTTAACAATGGTAGATAAATATTGGTTAATATAATGTTGGCTACTGATTATCAACAAACCTTAGGGGAAAACCATGGTATGAAAATATGATTGTTAACAATGGTAAATATTGCTTCATATAAACCATGGTTATTACTGTGATAAACCTATTAATGTTAAGCATATAATACATTATGATACTAAATTACATGTTTTCATATAACCATATAACTATTACTCATCTTGGTTATGACAATATGAAGCTCTTCTGAATCGTCAGACACGATTTTTTCATTCCGCTGGGTTCAACTGGGTTCAAGCATCTTCGGATATGATTTTTTGGATGTATAAGTTACCCTCCGGTAAACGTTTACATAATGAACTGGAAAGATCTACCATGCTATTCATGGGTAAATCCACTATTTCGACTGGGCCATTTTCAATAGCTACGTAACAAATTACCACAGGGTTAATATTTAAATGGAATATTAATGGATATAGTATGGGATATAGTATCTAAATGCAATATGATTGTCGATATCAATGTGGATATTGTATGGGATGTACGGCATATCAATGGCAGATTCATGAGATATCAATGGGATGAAAAAATCGGAGATATCCTGGAATAGTCATGGAATATTGGATATTCTCCGGTGTCATCAAACATGGCAAGACATGGCAAGCTGGGAAATCTCCGAACTAGCCTAGCCATGGATGTGTTTTTTTTTATTGCAGGAAGATCAACTATGGATTTTCAATTGCAATGTTTGATTACCAGAGGTATATAGTGATCGTCTTGACATGGGATGTAATATGGGACGTACTGGTAATAGTAGTACGATTCAAACAATATATGATAGTTGTGGTTGTCCGGAAATGGGGTAGGTCTATAGCCAGTTTAATCCGGAATATGGCATAATTAACCAATTGATGGAATGGGGCACCTTATTCTCAGACAACTCATGTGTATAATATCCAAATCGTCACTATATATGATTATGTATGTATATAAGGGAACATAGAAGACATCAGCCAAGCATGGTCTATGTGCTTGCTTTTGCCATCGACAAAAAGAAGGAGGGGTCCTTTTTTCATCCGCTGCATTCTCAAAGGACGGCGACAAAACTTGAGGGCTACCGGGCTACCTCTAATGGCAGTGTTTCTGAATGGCTTGGGATGCCAGGCATTGGGCGGAATTTCCATGTCATCATCATTCTTCTTGGAGGTAAAGCTCCAAAAACAGCTCCAAATCACCTTCGGCGGAACGTATTGTCCATGTATTTTCCATCCCTTTCTTCGTATTTATCTTATCATATCTCACCTCTTTTATTTTTCAGGTCCAGCTTATTGGTATAAGTTGAAGATCATGAGATATCACATGAACAATAAACTTATACCTTATGATATCATAATAGAGCTAATAACCATATTTTCTATAAGATCATTGATATGCCTAAATTCGCCAGGTTGCTAGGTTATTATCTCTTTCTTCCACTCGTATCTTCATGACCCGTCCGGCGTCACGGGGGAACAATCTAAATGCGGGTTGGGTTTTGCGCATCTTTTTGTTGCCATGTTCCCAAGGGGGAAAATACATCACGTTTCCCTAAATTTTCATAGTTGATCATAGTTGTCCCTATGATTATTAAGCCATTTTGAAGGACAAATACCTCATATGCTCATGTTGCGATTATATAACCCAAATCGGCCATGAAAATGACGCGCCAGATGGGGCAGCATGCCAACGAACGAAACTTTGACATCGGCATGCAGCACCTTCAGGTGCGGTACAGGGATGGATTCCGCTTCGAGGATCATCCTGCGAATCCTAAGTTGGTTAGATTAAGTGGGGATATCTTAGAAAAAATCTCATCAATATAAACCACAAATAACACATAAGTTGGAATATAGGTCATATATATATATAATGGTTATAATAGTTGCATCTTAGTAGGTGGATGATGATATTCGCCAAAAAAAGTCAGTTTTCTGGTTGGGATGAGCCGCTGATGGGGACTTACGAACCAGGATTAGAAAAACCAGAGGGGGGGTAATGGTTTTGATATGGGATTTTCAGGATCCAATACATGGAGGTACGTAAGCGTACCATTTTTCAGGCCATATTTTGTAGGGGTATTCCCTGAAATTTAACCCTAAAAAATAGGCCTTATATATGGTAGGTACCTCCAATAAATCGGCTCCTGAAATGGCCATTGATATATGGGATATCGGGATGTCCCTAAAAAAGTTTTGGGGGATATGTATAATTATGTACTTGGTGGCGAACATCCCACAAATCCTAAGCTTATATCTGTGGATACAAATCGGCTAAGTAGGGGCAACGTTCACTTGTAACTGGGCTTATAACCCACTTACTAGCTGGGATGAACCAAGTATATGTATATACGATATGTTTTTGGGAATATGTATAATTATAGGATAATTATGGCTTTGATATTATGGGACAGTATTACATGGGCTTCTTTGGGTCAAGATATCATATTCATGGTATATGGGGTATCTAAAATATCGTCAATCTCCCATAAAAATATGTCATGGATATGTCATTTTCATTTTCATGACATATCCATTGGATGATTCGTGGCCCACGTCTTTTGGGGCCACACTTTCTACATAGCGGCTATAGCGACTTCGACTGGATCTGCTCCAAGGTGGACCACTTCATCGATGGTGGGGAATTGCCAGTGGTTTTGTCCTCACCTCAGACGGAAAGTCATCAGAACAAGGGGAGAACGGGCAGTCTGATTTTCCTTCCATATGACTCTGGGCATTTTTGTATCCAGATGTATCCAGCTACACCAGCTAGGGTACCTAGGTAGGATTTTGACCCAAAACCTTTTGTTGACATTGTCATTCAAACCAAAAAACGGGGTTTTCATGAGAATATGAAAGCTGGGATAGGAACAAATTGGGATTTTATAACGACATTGGGATATTGATGGAATATTGGAACAAATTCTCAATATCGTTTTTTTCTGGAAGATTGGAATATAGGAGATTATGGTCTTTGAATGGAATGTTGGTTAATACTCTTCGGTGTCATCAAACACGGCTTGCTGGAAGAGTTTTCGAGAATCTTCGGCCTTGATTTAAGGTGATTTTCCACTGCCAAAAAACCGGAGGGTATTGAACATTTCGAAGCACGCACACACATGTGGACAATTGAACTACCATGGGGATAAAGATTAATGGTGATTTAATGGTGATTTAATGGTGATTAATGGTGATTAATGTTGATTAATGGTTATTAATCACCATTGAACTACCTGATGTTTCATGTTGCAGGAGTTTCATTCGGTTTAAGAATCAAATGGGGATAAAGAAAACATATGCAATCATAAATATCAAAATGATTATCAGCGCTCATAATTATCAACACACATAATTATCAATACTCTCTGGTAAATTAACAGTTGGACCCTTCAAATTGCCCGGCTTGATCGGAAACTAATCTGAACCAACCCCGATGAATGGCAGGGTCGAACTGTTAATTTATTGGAGGGTAAGCCATTTGGATAAAAAATACAAAAAAGGGGACCCACGGGCCTCACCCTGGCGCCAAACTCGCTGGGATATCAATGGAAGAATTGATAAGTAAACTGCTAAACCCCAACTGACCTATGGGGATGGTTTATACCAACCCATTTATTGTCATCTCTGGTAATGGTGGGTAAGACAATTTCATAAACCATCCCCAAAATCATCATTTCTATGGGTGGTGTAACCCATTCCCAAATGGGTGGTTGAATATTGTTTTACCCACATC
>CAMXCT020000702.1:379754-582254 GCA_947184155.2 Cladocopium goreaui | reverse complement strand
AATACAATGATAATTATTATTCATGCATACATGTGCAATGTCTATATATATATATATATCACCAATAGACATGGGCATAAGATCAACAAGAATGAGCATAGCAAGACTTGCGTAAGACTTCAATCAAGTTCAGCCGACAACGCCACGTGGGATTGGTGTTTTGAACAATTGGAAACTCAATTCTTAGGTTGGTTTAAAAAAATAAGTGGGTACGTTTTCTTTTGTTTCTGGAACCATTTCATTTCTTGGGGTGTTGCATACTTCAACCATCATATAATTTCATACCCATATATATATAATTTTATTATATATAAATTGTATATTTTATTATTTGTATTAATACATATAGTATTTCATTATATATATATACATATTATACACACACACATGTAGTGTTCCCCATATATCTTGCCCATGGCCCCTTTAAATCAACGCACCATGGCCGCAGGCTATTGGATCTCGCCGAATCCATGGGCTTCAGGGAAGCATCACCAGATGAAGGCGGTGCTATGCAGTCACCGTGGACGCCGCTTGGATGAGTGATATTTTCCGGGGAAAATATGAGAAAATATGGGAGAATATTGTGAAACATATATGAAAATATGGGAAAATATAGGAACATATGGTGATTTCACCCAAAAATGAGATAACTCATGGGCTTTATGTCCGCTTATTTTAGGTCGCTTATTTTTGGTACCAAGTTCACTTGGTGAATTCTGTGGTTATAACTGGGCGAAGCATTGGATTTTTTTAAGGTGGATCTATCTGACTAATTCGTTGGGGGTTTCTAAATCTACATAGAATTACCGGACCCTAAATCCTGTGTTGGTTGATTGTTATACGTTAAAAATATTTAAAAATACTGGGTTATATCAGATTGTACTGGCTTATACCGTTTAAGTTTTAATTGGACTTATTTCCACCGAGAATCGGAATAGTCAAGAACGAGTATAACGGAACGGGATAAGGGTCTTTTATGTGGTTCAAATTGAGATATGGTGGTTGTTTGTGTGGGTTGGGATATGGGGATAGTTGGTGATAATTTTGGATAATTACTATTACTTACTCGTATTAGTATGGCTGGATTATTTGGACTCAATTGAGGATGATAATGGGCTAGAGAGTCCAGCAGGTTTTCCTGATTGAAATACGGATAATTAAAAGGGTACATCCCCAAGAAAATACAGGCTCTAAGAAATCAAAACATCCAAAGTTGGTGAGACACGAATCCCCAACACACTATGAAAACAGCGCATTATGATGAAACACAAACAACTGCTTGGTGGTTTCAAACGTACATATACACAGATATAATCTGGTTGGTGGTTTGGAACCTGTTTTTTCCATATTATATGGGATAATCATCCCAACTGACTTTCATATTTTTCACAGGGGTAGGTATACCACCAAACAAATATACATATCCTCAAACAGCAAACGATTTTTTTTGTGGATTGACCATGTATATATCTTGGCTTCACACTGTAGTACTCACCATGTGGGTTTAACAAACCAGAACTGGAGGGTTTGGGAAACCAAAGGATTGACCTACAGTATCCTCCTATAAAAGGTGAATAACACGAACCATGATTCATGTTAGTGCAAGAAGGATTCTGGTTCGTGTAAATTTAAGGGTAACCCATGGTAACCTATCCCAGCAGGACTTGGGTTACTAACTAGAAACCTAAGTCCTTGTTCGAAGTTATGACTGTGGTTCATAAGACCAGCGAGAAAAAAACTACCCTAAACTGTGGTTAGCCCATGTGAGCCCATTTAAAACTGGTTGGTGGTTTGGAACATTTTTTATTTTTCCATATATTGGGAATGTCATCATCCCATTTGACGAACTCCATCATTTTTCAGAGGGCTAGGGCTCAACCACCAACCAGATTGATTTCTATGAATTAAACATGATTAACCACTATTCACCACCATTAACCATTACTAATAGTGGTCAATAAATGGTTAGTAATGGTTAATAGTGGTCAAACCATCAATGGCGATGTCACCGGGATCATCCCAGTCATCGCGAAAAACATCCCGAAAAACATCGCGACTTCTTGGTGCGTTAAGAACTCCAAGAACTCCAAGAACCATGTTTTATGGTAGATAGCCTCTGGATGCCTCTGGTAAACTGTCACGTCACGAACTGGGAAAAAAAAACATTGTTTCCCCATTATGGTAGGTTATATATATATATTAGGAAACATCAATGGCAATGGTTAATACTCGCTATTTCGCTGGGAAAATATCCACGATTTCGACTGGGCCCTGGCTTCGCTATGGATTGGTAAATCACCAGTGAACGGTGGAGATCCCAGAAGTCGTTCGGTGCCGCGCCGATCCTTGCGGATGGATTTAGCAAGTGACAAGGCCTTAATAGCTGGGGGGTTATCCTCTGGTAAACATACAAAAAACTATGGAAAATCACCATTTTTAATGGGAAAACTCACGATTTCGACTGGGCCATGTTCAATAGCTATGTTAAATTACCAGAGAGTATCCCATTTTATCCCCATTATGGTAGGTTATATGTTCATATGGGGTTTTCCGAAAATGGGGAAATTCCCAAGCTCGCTGGATGGTTTAGAATAGAAACATCCCAATCTAATAGCTGGATGATGACTGGGGGTACTCCTATGACTTAGGAAATCCTCATATATTCCCCTGATATGTCCATTACATACCATTAAGATGCCATAAAAATCCCATTGAATCCCACCAAAATCCTATGACATTCCATGAAAAAATACCATTGACATCCCATGGATTCCCAATGGTTATATTAGTTAAGTTATATACCCCTTATATTCCAGTGATATTCCCATTGTATAGCCTTAACATTTCAATATTTCAAAACCTTAAACGAAATGTCAATAAATCGTATACCATTCCTATTATTCCCATAACATGTCATTCAACAAATTCATGAATATGTTATAAAATGCAATGTTTATTCTTTAAATGCCACAACAATCCCATACACTCCCATAGAATCCAACTTGAAAAAATCCCCAAAATGATGGCTTGTATTCTCTTCCCATTGTCTACCAGCGCCATGCTTAAATCATAGTACACCAAGCAAGGTGATCCATAAATTCATCATACCCTCTGGTAAACTCACATAGCTATGGAAAATCACAATCTTTACTTGGTAAATCAACTATAAATGGGCCATGTTCAATAGTTATGTAACATTTTTTCAGAGGATAGCTATGCTTATATATATATATATGGATAACTATACTTATATATATATAGATATCCCATGAATATCCCATTCGTATTCCATTAACATTCCATATTCCATTTTCAATCGATATGTTGAATTACCAGAGGGTAAATCGAAGCTCGGAGCAGGTGTCCGCGTCCCCTTGGAACCGCCGCAACAGCCCTCATCCCTGGCGGATGCCAAACATATGGAGGTCACCAGGGTCACCAGGGTCACCGCGAGGATCCGCGAGGAACATTGCACCAACAAGTTGGCAATGAACAAAAATAACATGATTGATTGGTTAATAATGGTTAATATATAGGGACTGTTACTACCTAATGATTGATTTGTTGATTTGGGGAATGTAGTGAATTTTTGCATGGGAATTTAACAGCCATGAATCAATGGGATTCATATAGGCTACTATGAAAGATATGGAACAGTTCACCATATTTCATCAACAAGAAGTGGTGATTGGTTCACCCAATGGTATGGTGATTATGATAATTATCAATCAAAAAAAGGGGGTTGTGAAGTCAGAAGTATCATAGATATGGGGATGTAAGCGATATATTTCTGATTGAATGGGAAATCATACCATTTGTTCATGGGATTTTATAGGGAAGAAATTGGGATATCATTGATAAATGATGGTTAATTGGTTCTAAGGGGTTGTACTTTCCACTTTATTGGGGAGCATGATGGCTTATGATACCCCCCTATATGGGATACCTATTTACCAAGCAGTGTTTTTCGGGATGGGAAAACATGGCATTTGTCATGGCTCAATCTGGATTCATCAGAATGGTTTTCAGGAAAATCTTCACCGATCTTGACCGGAAACCATATGTTTTTTTTCCATATCAGGGGTTCCTGTCAATTTTCCATTAAACCGATCCATTCATGGATGAAATCCAGTTAAATCCCAATGCGATCCCGATTCCCATTCTGATTTTCACCGGATCTCCGTTAGAAAATCGCCCATGTTCCTGGAGCATTTTTCAATCGCAAGCCCATTGGCTGCTGATCTCCAGCATGGGTAAAAATGACCGCGCTGGAGTTTCAGGGTGTTCAACTTTCACCCGTATTCATGTTGGGTTTGAACTTTGAACCAGCCGAAAAACTACGATTTGAATGACAGAAGTTGGTCACCATATGTCACCATGACATTCCGAGTCTCTCCACAATATATGTCCATTGTATCCACAATAGCCCATTCAAATAGCATAAAGATCCAATACCCTCTGGTAAACTAAGAGTTTGCTACTGAAGCCATGGCCATGGCTACTTCGTTGATTTACCCCCGAATTTACCGTGATGTAAAAAAATGTTATGTTCTGTTTCGCAAACTGTTAGTTCACCACAGGAGCCCCCCAGTTATAAGCTGGTTTATAAACCATTATAACCCCATGAACTAGTTCGTTATATCCACCATAAACCATCGAATTCAGCCACTTTTCTAAGGCAACAGTTCACGCCATCTATCGTTCACGGGGGCCCCATGTAGAGGCTCCAACAGACCAAATCCAGGTCTGGCGATTGGAAACTTTAGTTCGGAGCCTTGGACATCGGGCTTGGAAGATTAGTGAAACCACTAAAAATGGGTGATTTTCAGGGTCAAAGTGTTAGTTACCCTCTGGTACACGTTTACATCACGAACTGGACAATCAGCATTTTTACGAGGTAAATCAACCATAAATGACCATGTTCAATAGCAAACTGTTAGTTTACCACAGGGTATTGTAACCATGATTCATAGGGAATTTAACTATCAACAGATGGTGATTAATATTTTTTCTTGATGGTTGATTGATGATTTGATGGAATGGAGACCAAGACAATTGCTATCTTTATGGCAACATTATGTTAACATTATGGGAATCATTGTGAACATGAACTAAATTGGCTTCAGGATGGTGTGGCCGTCCATCAATAGAGCGACCATAGCGCAGAGGTCTTGGCATTGTTGAAGAGAATGTCAGCGCTGAAGATCACGATTTCTTCACAGAA
The DNA here is from genome assembly GCA_947184155.2 of Cladocopium goreaui. Taxonomy (NCBI): domain Eukaryota; class Dinophyceae; order Suessiales; family Symbiodiniaceae; genus Cladocopium; species Cladocopium goreaui. The sequence goes on along the minus strand of CAMXCT020000702.1, from coordinate 577,030 downwards.
TTGCAACTCTATGGCCGAAGGATTTTGTCTAGGTCATGTAGCTGCGGTCAATCGATGTATCCCTGGTTCACTCGAGTTTTGGCTTCATAGATTTCCATGGGAAAACGACACGGGCACTCCCACAGGAATGATCCTTCAAGCTGGTATCTGTTGAAAGCGACATGTATCACAAACACATCTCAGTTTTCAATGGTTGTCAGAGTTTATATCTCCAAGCAGCTAACGAACTTGACAAACTACCAGCTTCAGAAATGTAAATCTGACCGCTGAAGCCACAAATTCGCATTCCCAATGGCCTACAGGCAGCAAGCCCTCTCTGAAAATCAGCCATTTGTTGCAGCTACTGGAAACCGACCCAGCGCTGCCACTGCTGACATCCCCCAGTCAGATATTGGCTGCCCAAATCTGTCAGGTGTCATGTCCTGCTTGATCTGTCAGAAGATTGTGAAGGGCGGACTCAATGCTCTGAAGGCCCATCAAAGTTCCTCCAGTAGATGTCTGTTCGCCCAAGGCTTGGGGCCGGCACAAAGCCCTTGCCCAAAGTGCAAGAAGCTGTTGGCTGGAAATGATCGCTGGGCACTCCAGCAGCACCAGCAGTTTTGCCCTGGAAATTCGCCAAGAGAACCTCCATCCTCCAGTGGACGAGGTTGGCACACCTCAAAAGCTGGCAGACCAGAACGCTGGCGCTCGCCCCGCCGAAAAGCTAAAACAGAAGAGCAAGATGGGCATTCAAAGAACTGGAACCATGGGCGTCATGGTCATGACAGAGATGATGACAATGGTCATTATGATAATGATGATATTCATGAATATGAAGCTGATAATGATAACCATCACCCAAATTATCATGACCAATCTACCAGCGAACACACGTGGGGCTCCTCTGCTTGGCAGAGCTGTTGGCGCATCACTTCCCAACGAGATGCCACCAACGCTTTGCAAGACTGGTCTGAGTCTGGCGCTTGGTCCCGTCATGATTGGCACTGACTAATGCCTACTACCCTGCCAAGACAAGCCAGAACTGAATATAAAGTGCCACAATGTCAGTGCATTCAGCCTTGAATTTGCATGACCATAGACACATGATCAACAAACAAGCTCCGAGAAAACATCTAGTGCTGCAACATTAAGCATCTGCACTGGTTGCTCAGCTTGGGCCATTGGCAAAAGTAGAAGCACGGCTACAGATGGTCATGCAAACAAAAGAAACTTCCTGTGGATCTGTGGTTTGTAAGAAAGAGACATCTACTGATCTAGGCCAATCATGTTCAATCTTAGATGGGTAGTTTGATCCTTTATTTTGTTTGGTATCAATGGGATTATCTACGTTCACCAGCTCAGATTTTTTCTTTGTTTTGGCAATGTGATGACCCCTCAAGTCTGTGACTGTGAAATTTTGTATCCTCCAAGACCTCCCGGCTCTCAGGGGTTGACTTTCCAGCGATAAACCGCTGGGACAAAGACAAAAGATGTGCACAGTGTGGTGTGTTCATGTGCGTTTATCAGGAAGCATTGCTGATTATTTTGGGAAGACATGAGCAACTGGTTCATTCATAAGTAGATGAGTTAGGAATATTCAGCAATATTCACTAACTGACTGTTTTCATATGGAGGTTTCCTAAAATAGGGGTACCCAAAATGGATGGTTTATAATGGAAAATCCTATTAAAATGGATGATTTAGGGGTACCCCCATTTTAGGAAACCACCATATGTGAAATCCTTCGGTTTGTTGGCTTTCTAGAGTCAAATGACGACAGTTTCTCAGAGCTGGATCTTAGACAGATCGGAAGACGCCCATGTTTGGGAGGAACAAAGCAAACCTTTCCAGTGTGTCCAACAAAAATGGTGATTTGATGGCAATTTAACCAACAAAGATTGGGATTTAATTAGCAAAAATGGTGATTTGATGGTGATTTCCCTTAATGAACCCAGGTCTACAGCTGTCATTGGGTTGGTGTGACGGAAAATGTAGAGAATCCTGTTCTGTATGTTGTATGTTGTGTTGACACATCAAATACCTGGCTTCTCTGTACAGTAGATATTCTGCTAAACTCGTTTTGGGAACAATGCTACTTGGACCTGGTTTTGTGCAACCGGTGCGGAAAAATCAGGTGGAAAAGTGATCAAAATCCTTCTTTGATTGGGTATAATAGGAGATTAATGGCAGTTATGCGTGGTTGCATGGTATTATCATCATGATACTACCTGGAAAATTCAATATATTTCTTTGACGACGGGTAACTGTGAACCCCCTTCTCAAGACACCATTTCCCAAGATTAACACCATATTATAATCATGTTTTTCTAGGATATACCCAGGAATGAAGCTGGGTTATGATCACCACTTAGAATTTTTGGGATTCACTTGTAGTAGGATATATCCCATTACACCGTTTTAACAAAGCCATTAAGTATCCCATGATCCATTAGTACCGATGATAATCACCAATCATCACCATTACAATTTATAAATATACAATTACACTTATATTTATGAATCACAGAATCACATGATGCTCAATAGATCTAAATATCATTTTTCCATATGTTTCCCATCGAATGATTCATCCAATAAACCCATCAGAGAATCAGGTCGTGGAACCTCTACGTTTGACCATCATGGTGCGTTCGCCGGACGTGGCGGCGACGCGCGACAACACCATCGCACGACGGATCCGCTTCCTGCTGGGAAACTCAGGACAAGCACGGCGTTCGCAGGGTTTAGGGGTCAAGTTATAACTACTATAAATGGTATAGCCATTGTAGTTAAATATTTATAGTTATTGTAGTTATAATACAATTAAAACAATCTATATACTATAGGTACTATAAGTTAGCTAAGCTGGTGCAAATAACTACAATAACAAGTTGGTGTATGATACGCAAATGGCAAATAACGATATTTTGATGGGGTTATAAACCAACAAACATAACTGGGGGGGGCCATCCTGTGTTAAGTGACTGTTACACCCCTGTCGGTTGATGATTTTAAGGGGACAATGATCTATTCATGGGAACATGAGTTTAATGGGAAAATTATTGATGTACATCAACGTTCAAACCCTTGTTGGTTGATGATTTGGTGGTATTTAATGGATATTAAAAACAAATGTAACCATGCTTAATGGAGATTTAAAGTATCAACACATGGGGATATAAGAGTTGATAGATGATGGTTTGTTGATGCTTATATGATCTTATATGGAGTTATACTGTCCCATGTAATTGGGGGTTACCACAATCCATTTTGGGAAATCCTATTGCTGTAACCAATCAGTACATTTTGGATCAAGCAAAATAGATGGCTAGAGGAGGGAACCAATCATCCCGAAGGGATGATTCTCCATGATGCGTCGACACTATGCCGCCAAAATATGGTTTGTTCAATGTCGTGTGTGTAGCTTTACGTACAAATTGTGTCTATACGTAGTATGCTCAACAAAACAGGACCCCAGCTGCTGCTGCATGATCAACCATGATCCATGTGGGAAGTCATCCTGTAAAAAGGTATATGTCAAGTTGCTTATTCCAAATAACACCATTTGCCCCAAAAAGAGTCAGCCAAGGGGTGTGTCAACCACCAACCATCCGTAGTTGGCCACCAGCATACAAGATGCCACCGTCATAACCCTCTATGCTTCCACCCAGAAAAAAGTAAAATTACATATCCACCATAAACCCAATGTACTTGGTTTGCGATTTTGTTCATCCAACTGACTATAAAATCATATAACAACTATAATTCAGATAGAATTCCCAAGTTCTTTTGCGTTCTTTTATATATCCGGACTCTTCAGTGGTTGATCCATGAATGTTCTGTGGCCCGAAGCCAGGCCCGTGGATATGCCCAACATGGATTTGAAGGTGGATAGGCCTGGAGACCTGGAACACATTGGCTTTTTGCTGGGATTTCACCCAAAAAAATGATGGTGAAACATATGGGGATCTGGTTAGTTTAAATATGTGCTGGTTGGTGGTTTGGAACCATGGAATTTTATGACTTTCCATATATTGGGAATAATACTCCCATTTGACTCATATTTTTTCAGAGGGGTAGGTCAACCACCAACCAGTGTGTATTTGCCAAATCAACAGTTTTCAATCATACTTGGGATGATTCATTGAGATGACAACAACGTTTTTTGTGATAGGTTAAAACCATGAAGTAGGGATATGATGTGATTGTTTAACCCAACACGATATGGTATAATGGGATTTCTTGGCGGGAGAGAGTTTGATTGAAGCAGGTTGCTTTATGAAGAACATGTGTTTCTCGAAAAACAAATGCAGGGTCTTCAAGACAAACAAGTCATGGAAGATTGGAGCCAAGTTTGGTACTAATCGACTCCAAGTTGCGTCCAAAGTTCTTGAAACATTTGGCCGCTCTATGACACATTTGACCCATGGGACTCTGGTGATTTGAGATATCCCACATCCCAAATATCAGCTGATGTGTTACTATTGCAGAAAACATATCGACCAAACATCAAAACATGTCGACTAGACAAAAAACATTTTAAGAAATACCATGATAGATTGGAACATCAAAATACCAAAGTAATATTCATAGACAAATACCATGACAAAGAAATACCAAAGATCTCCAATTGAAGCATCCAAATTTTAAACCCAAGTGATCAGAGGAGGTGTCAAAGGCGACATACCTAGACGGTGATCCCTCCTTCGATGCATCTACCTTCTTGTAAACTAACAGAGCGAACGGGACAATCTCCATGTTTAAGTAACTAAGTTGATAAAATCAACTACCCTCTGGTAAACTAACATAGCTATTGAACATGGCCATTTATAGTTCATTTACCCATTCAAAATGGTGATTTTCCATAGTTATATTAGTTTACCAGAGGGTATCTAAATGGCCATCTTCAACAACTTTGATACACCAGAGGCGACCATAAACTATAGTTGCTTTGAAGTTATGTTACCCAACTTAGCTAATTATATATATATATATATGTATGATATGTGTCATATCTCCATTGTATTCCAATGAACACCTCCCGTAGAAAATCACCATTGTTGTTTTCACGGGGATCGCTGCCGTCCAGGACGGTGCTGACGAATCAGTTCGGCTCGATCCAACAGATCTTGGGCACGCTGGGAAGTTTGTGCCCAGAGCTGTAGCCTCCCGGTGAACAGCACGCTTTGTGGTGGTTAATGATGGTGAATAGTAGAGAATTATGGCTATTCATGGTGGCGAATATGGCTACTGTATTCATGGTGGTGAATTATGGTGGGTAATAATGGCTAATAATAGCCAATTACTGTACAATGGTGGGTATTGGCTAAGTTAATAATAGATGGCAGATCATAATGGTTAATAAGAGAAGAATAATGGTTAATATTTATGGTTAATAGATCCCATTGGCTGAATCTCGTTATGGCAGATGATAATGGTTCATAATAGCTAATTACAATATGATGAGAAGATATATAATGCGGATAAATATATATATATATATAATATATACACATAATGGGATATATCTGGTTAAGTGATAACAACCTCACTGTTCTTCCTCACTGGAATCATGGTGAATGTATAGGGCAATTATCACCAAATGGCCGAATTTTGCAGATTAGTGAAATCTTACAATTTACTCAGATGGTTAATAATGCTTAGTAAGGGTTATTCATGGTTGGTAGGGGCTGCCTCTGATGATGATACTCGATGGAATATTAATGGGATATGAATGGTTAATAATGATTAATCCTGCTTAATCATGATTAATCGTGCTTAATATTAATCTTTAGGAATGGTTAATACTGGTTAATACTGGCTAATACTGGTTAATACTGGTCAATACTGGTTAAACTGGCTAATACTGATTATACAAACATGGTGATTCATGGTGAGGAATGGAATTAACGGAGGTCAATGGTGATGAATGAGACTAATATGTATATGTGACACATGAGATTCCATATATTAAGGGGATAATAATCGGGATACCAATTATTGGGATATAACCGGCCGGTGTCATCCCACGTAGCTGGCTTCAGCCCCCGAACTAGCCATGGGGCCATGGGGCCATGGGCTAGGGAGAATCATCGATAATATTAGCATCATGGTTACGAACAAAAATGCTTGGTGGTGCAGTTGATTTACCCTCTGGTAAACTAACATAGCCATGGAAAATCACCATTTTTAATGGGAAAATCCACTATAAATGGTGATGTTCAATAGCTATGTTAGTTTACCAGAGGGTAACCATGGTAAGTAAGTTAAGCCCCAAGAGTTGGGATAGTTCCCCCAAAAAAAAGGCCCTTTCTGAGGTTTGTATAGCTGGCAGTGCACGTACATACTTGGACCGTCTTCCCAAGAGCCTTTCTCCAGGTACAAGAGAAAGGCCATGGGTTAGCGCCTGGGTTGGACAGGCTGATGGAAATTATCGAGGATGGGAGCGTTAGACTTCTCAATGAACTGATGAAAATATGGGTTTACACATATACCAAAAGGAAGCTTCAAATCACTTGACAAATGAAAACCATGAATTTCTCAACTTATTTCCGGAGATTTTCTGAGTACGTTTTTTTTTTTTCAGACCCCTATTGTAAGGGGACTAGCCAGCGGTCGCTGCAAAGGTTGCTGAACATTGGGCCCTCTTTGACGGCTCCCAGCTATTTCCAGCAGGATGTTCTTTACTGTATTTTGGGGAGAATTGTGATTTATATGTAACCAAATAACCACTAGAACTTGAACTTAGTTTTTTAGAGGAGCTGGGAACCAACAATATTTCCATGTTTTTCTGAAGATCATGTCACATTTGCCATGCCAGAGACGTGGCATCACCGAGATGTTTCACCAGTCATGGTTTGATGTATGGAAAAACCCAGGGATTTTGTTTTTTTTTTTTACACAGCCATCAACCACTAGATGTTCACCCTTATGGCAGTGCTGATTCATGATGTTATTCTATGTTTGAGACTTGGGTTGGTAATTGTCCCATTTTGGGAATATTGGACATCACCTGAAAAAGTAGCCATTACCATATACCTAATGGTTGGGTGATGTTCAATGGGGACATTTAGTGACCCATGTTTGAGACTTATAGTAAGTTCCTATTGTTGTTTGTTTATACAGCGGTGTATGATCATTGCTGTTGGAAGAAACCTTACTCTGTTACGTTTGACCACTTGTCTCTAGAATATACATACCTAACCATGTTAAACCGCTTGAAAGAAAGGATAAGAAGGGCATCTCTGCAATAATTGTCAATTATTTGTGTTTAAGTTACATACATACATTGTATATATATACGTATATACATATATATATATACACATGAATTTCACAGTGTATCCCCATGTGTGTTTACCTTACTATATTTTTAATAATATTGATTTAACCATTTATTGAATACAAGACAATGTTAATCGTCAGTACACAGGGACCATGACTGAACATTTCCAGAACTATATATATATCAGTTTTCTACTAGTCACCAGTCTACTCAGTCATGATTTAGCTTCCTGGTCAGAGGGACAGAGTCGTGAAGCAGTTCTCCAACACGGAGACTTATTGAGCAACTACTTCATCGGAATGCAGAAGATGACGTCAAAATTCAGGAGCATGTACAAGAACTTGCATTTGCTCACAAAAAGATTGGGATCTAGCTTTGTTACAGCCTGGAGCGATTCTCTGATGCAAGGAATGCAAGGCTATTCAGATTCTTGGCTTCATTCACACATCTCGAAATTTGTGATAAAGAAGTTCAATCAACTGGAAGATCTTCCCAAAATGCTGACCGCTCAAGGGGCACACAACATTGACGATGTGCTGCTCACGATCAAGACAGAAAGCAAGATATCATCAAAAGTTGCAGAAAAACTCTTTGGAGTGTTGGAATCAACATACAAAGGCTTGGGATACATCATTGACAGAGCAAAGTCTCTTTTGAGTGATTGCAAATTTGTGCTTCTCAGCCGGTATTTCATCAGAGGTGCAGAGCTGATGCTCCCGTTGAAAACTTGCATTCGAGCTGCAGTATCTCTCAAGAATGAATTGCCTTGTCTATATTCAAAGGTGAATGAAATATTAGCCTTTTACAAATCCATTCAATCACGGCCAGTCTCTAACTATTACACAGATTTTATCAAATTCTGTGACCTGTCTCATGTAAAGAGTATGCTCTAGCATGACTAGAACAACTTCACCTGGTTGGTGGTTTCAACCATTTCTTATGTTCCATAATATATGGGATAATTAATCCTTCCCATTGACTTTCATATCAAGATGGTTAAAACCACCAGCCAGTCACTGTTTTTAACCAGTATTAACCAGTATTAGCCAGTATTAACCCGTTTGTCTCCGATGGACAGGCTCGAAACTCGGCTCTGTTGTCGGTGATGCTCTCGTACATGGCAGCCATTTTGAAGGCGCGCTGATGCGATGAGATTCTGGGATGAAGATTTCGGCAAAAGACGGGCCCCATGAAATTCACCAAGAGGTAAAGTAAAAACACTGATGTTGCATCATGTGTATATATGTATATATAACCATAACTTCAAAAACTATGGATCTCACATGGAAAAACACTGATTCAAAGAACCAAAGGTGAATTTCCTATTCAAACATGCAGCCTGGCACCTGCCCAAACATGAATTTGGAGTGGCTACCCATGGCTAGGATTTTCCAGCCAGGTTTGCAGGAGGCACTGTAACTGGTTGGTGGTTTCATGGGATTCATATGGAAAATCCCCTAGAAAAGCCATATGGAAATGGCGATTTCATGGTGATTAATGGTGATTAGTGGATATTAATGTCTGGTTGGTGGTTTCAAACATTTGGATTATTTTCCATGTCATATATGGGATGTCATCCTTCCCATTGACGAACTCATGGTTTTCAAGATGGTTGTTGCACCACCAACCAGTCACTGTTTTTAACCAGTATTAACCAGTATTAACCAATATTAACCAGTATTAACCAGTATTAACCAGTATTAACCAGTATTAACCAGTAAGCAGCAAAACTGATCACTGCTGACTGGATATTTTTCCACCGAACTTTTTTGGGTTGAAACTAGTGAGACTTGCGAGACTTGTTCAACTGTGGATCTCCAGCTGCAGATCCGACAATCGCAACCCTTGAACCATACCCTCTGGTAAACTGTCACATAACTATGGAAAATCACCATGTTTAATGGGTAAATCCACTATTTCTATGGCCATTTTCAATAGCTATTTTGACATCACCAGAGGGTATATGACTATGGGATGTGCTGTTTGCACCAGTGAAATTTTGATGGAAACCTCAAGTCAATGGGCCTTGAGACATTTTGGGACCAACCCCAAGCCGCGAAGCGTTGGAGGGAAGCATGAATGCCCTGTGGTGGTTGGCTCGTGGCCCTTATGACGTCCGGAAGCCCACCGTGGATGGTTAGGATATTACATGGCTCAAATGCATATATACTGTAATTGAATATAACTCCATTACATCCCATTAAATCCTCATTAAATCCCACTAAATCCTCATGAAAAATCCCATGAAATCCCATGTTGAAAAAGCCATCTTTAGATCGAAATGATGGCGGTGCAGATCATTTACTTAGTCTCGGGAAAAAAAAAAAACTACCTCTGCTGCTACCTCTGGGGGGGGATTAAGACCATTTATCCTTCGGTAAAAAAACAATAGCTATTGAAAAAAAACAAGATACATTTATGATCATTTATGGATATATATATATATATATATGGATGATTAGCATATTAAAAATGATGATTTTCCATAGTTATATGTTAGTTCACCAGAGGGTTAAACAAATGTAAAGTTGCTTACGGAGGGTTTGCCAGGGATCCAAGAGAGAGTACAAAACGCGTCTTGCGTTTTTTCCCTGGAATTGGTGCCGAAAAAACGCTTCTTTCAAAATCACATACCTACCATCACTGCCAGTGAAAACTTGATGCGATTCTGAAACCCTCCTGGTTGATCGCCCAGGTGAAAAGCTGGTGATTTTTCAATACCTGGTGAAAGCTTGAAGAAAACCCTGGTGAATTTCCAGTGAATTTCCAATACATGGTGAATTTCCAAAACTTGGTGAAAACCTGGTGAAGAAGCTACTGCACCTAGCCATGGGGTGACTACCCTCTGGTAAACGTTTACATAACGAACTGGAACATCATCATGCTATTTAGCTGGGTAAATCAACTATTTCTATGGCCATTTTCAATAGCTATTTTGACATCACCAGAGGCTGTACACTGTACGCCTAGAAAAATGCAGAACTTTCTTGACGGATCATCCCAACTTCAGAAGTACCGATTGTGAATCGTCCTGCGCCTGCACCAGTTTTGAAAAAACGGTGGTTTTTGAATCCCATGATTCACAGGGAAACTCAACATATTTCAACATGTTTCAACATGTTTCAACCATTCTTTTTCTGGTGGTTTATCAATGTTTATCGGATTTCGCTGGCCCATCCTATGGAATTCAGATGACATATGTGAATTCAGCTTGCCCAACGATGCCCTCTTAGGGTTGAACGGATCTGAAGCTGATACTGTATCCATGGCCGAAGCCGCAGAAAAAAACTTTGGGACATGCAGCAATTGAAATGATTCGTACAGCTGAAGCCCTTTGCCAGTTTTAAAGGATATAAATGGATATAAATGGATATAATTTCAACTAAGTCCTCAATTTCATCATTGATCTTCCTGATACAACGATTTACAACCAACTATAGTCAACTATACAACCAAACAGGGGGGCTTGACCATCAAACATGTCGATAGAATGCGGGTACATTGGTACATACTAGGACCAGGGATATAATGCGATATAACGAACTGAATATGAGACTATGGGTCTGTGTGAAAATTGTCTATCCTCCCAAGCTTGCAATTTCAATGTGGAACATGATCATCAACCATGCAGTTAAAGCCCGAAAAACCACTTAAAGTTGTAAATGGGGTTTTCATTCCATAAATGGGGTGACTTACTGACTTAAAACTGGTAAATGGCCATAAACTGTAGGATTCTAGTCTTCAAAACGTTGTTTCTTTCGCATGTTCCATGCTCCAGAACATTCCAGATTCCCATCGGATCCCATCCCATCCGGGTTTTTGGGTTTTCTCAGGCTTTGGACGCTGCAAATCAGAACGAAGGAGAGAGAGATTGGTTCTTCTGGGTCTGGAAGCCCCAGCCTAGCGCCAGCCTAGCGCCATCTGTCGATGTCTCCGGAGGGATGACAAATATATGATGGATGTTTCACCAGTGACCAATAGGGTTCTATAAAAAATGCAAAAAAAACAGCAGAAAATCCCTTACCCCTGATACTAAACCCTAAACCCAACAATAAACACCTCAGATAGTTTTTATTAGGCTGGTATTTATGATTAGGGAACCAAAGCGGACCCTAATACATAATAAATTTAGACCCTTAATAACAGGACATGTATTTTCTTTCTTTTGTTTCAAAATCAATTCAATTTCCTTTTATAATCCAATTAACATATTGCCAAAAATTGGATTTCGAAGTGGACCCTAATAATAAAAAAGTTTTTTTTTTGATTCCAAAATCAATTCAATTTCCTTTTATAACCCAATTAAAATATTGCCAAAAATTGGATTTCGACGCTTCCCCCTAATATTAAGTTAACAATTTTGATATAAAAAAAACTCTTTTTTTTGGACGGACCCTAATTTAATAAACACCCCGGGGTTAACTAGTTTGTATTATTAGGGGGCAAAACCTACAAATGGTAGCTTTATTCTTAAATTGTTTTCTAAAGGGGATCAATTAAAAGTCAAATTGGCCAACCTGAATTTTTCTAAACTTAAAGATGGACCCTAGTTTTCATGATTTGGGGGGGTTTAGTAATAGGGGACGGTATTATAAAAAACCAACAATTCTTTTATGGGGATACCATGGGATAGGTATGATTCGGTATGATATATATATATATATTACCCATATGCTCCATGTATGGAATATTTACCAGCATTTACCCTAAAAATCACCCAAATGTACGTAAATATACCATATATGGAGCATATGGGTTATACACATATATAATTTAATGGAGGAAAATCGTTCATTTTTCATAGACCCCTTGTTTTTTGTGGTCACCTTTGGCTGTTCGGATCATGTCCTGCCCGGCAACAATCCTAACTGGGAAAGCACAGCCGAAAAAATGGGCTTACTCCAGCTTTGGGAATTACATACTAGTGGGATATTCCATAGATATAACTATAGTTATAACTAGGTGATACTAGGTGATTCCATATATAACTAGGGGTATATCATGGTATATCCCATAAAAACTCAGTCGGATGCACCCCCCAAGTTGGGTGAACTAACGTAGATGTGGTTTTCCACCACCATCAATGTCGATCATTTTCCGAACGGCATCTTTTTGGTACTGGTTTGGTGGTTTGGAACATGTTTTTCAATGGATTGGATTAAGGGAAAATTTGCAGGAAACCATTGATTTTCCCATTAAATATGGGGTTTTCCTGTAATTTTTCCCTTAAACCAATCCATTGAGTTTTATGACTTTCCATACTGTATATCCCTTATGCTCCATGGTGCTGGAATATTTACCAACATTTGCCCGAACAAAATCACCCAAATGTAGGTAAATATACCATACATGGAGCATATGGGTATTGGGAATGTCATACTCCCATTTGACGAACTCATACTCATATTTTTCAGAGGGCTAGGTCAATGCAGGCAACCACCAAGCAGATTTTTTCATGTTAGTATACAGTATGTTGCTTGTATCCCATAGTTTCTTGATTCAATCCCCACGATATTTGCATTGTGGATGATGGGATTCACCTTGGTTGGTCAACCCTCCATTTTTGATGTGAAAAAAAAACACCTTTTGTAGGTAATCTCCTAGGGAATTCACCAATTCACCAATGTCTATGCTAGTATACCTTACGGTAATCCATACCGCAATAAAACCATGGGTTGTCCATGTCATATGTCTATGTTAGTTTAATTTACTGGAGGGTATAACATCATCCAACTCCTTTCCTCCATGGTTGGAATTACCCTCTAGTAATTAGTTCAATGGTCATTCCAGGATCCTAAAATGGAGGTACTGTACCATTTTTCAGGCCATATTCTGGGGGTATATCCCCTTACTGTACATAGGCCTGAAACATAGGCCTTATATGTTACTTGGAACTGCAGTTCCAGCTACAACTGAGGTTATGGCCATCATCCCATGATCACCCAAACTTCACCTGGAAGGATGACCCCATTCAAGTTCAACATTAGCATAACATCTAATCATACATGAAAACTATAGCTAACAACAAAATCTAACAAAACCCATCAGAAGTACTAGTCTAACAAAAAATCTAACAACAAAATCCTTCAGAAGTCCTAATCTTCCATGGTTTCTACCATGGTTTCTACCATGTTTTCCCATTACCCTCTGGTAAACTAACATAACGAACTGGACAATCACCATCTTTAGTAGGTAAATCAAGTATTTCTATGGCCATTGTTCAATAGCTATGTAACATTTTTTTCAGAGGATAACCATAGTTATAAATTTATATATATCCCATTAATATCCCATTTGTATTCCATCAACATTCCATATTCCAGCAGCAAATTACCAGAGGGTATCCCCATATATTCCCATGGATTTTCACATAAAACCTCCCATAAAACCATATAAAACCTCCATAAATTACCAGAGGGTATCGGCTTTCAACCATCCAAAATTGGTGCTTTATCGGATTTCACAACCATTAAGCCATTAAATCACCATTAAATCACCATTAAATCACCATTCTTCCATGGATCTTCGTTGAGTCAACGGGATTCCTGGTTTGAACCGACCAGGTGGATCCTTTGGTCCAGGGTTTGTCTGAGGGCACCTATCGTGCCTTCGCAGAACTGGTAGGTGCCGTCGCGGGCAACGCTGCTGGGGAGGATGGGATATATGTATATATATATATAATCATAATATATATATATATATATATTATCCTATATATATATGAATATACTCATATGTAAGTTGGATCGAATGTATAGTATATGTTTTTGTATTTTGCATAGTGCAAAAATGTATGTTGAAACATCGTTTCACTGGCAGTTGTAAATTTGTTGTTTGAGGCATCCCCAAGCTTGGATGGGAAGTCTGTAAGTGGAATTGATGTTTTTAACAGCAAAACGACTTACCATTTGGTTATGACTAACATAGCCATGGAAAATCACCATTTTATAGCTAGGTAAACCATCTATAAATGGGTCATTTTCCATGGCTATGTTGAATAACCAGATGGTATTTTTTGTGGACTACCAAAAATGGATCATGAATGGGTGGTCAAGATATATTGCCGCCGTAAGCGCAACGTACCCAGGATGGTTCAATTCCGCCAATTTCTGACAATCGATGGTAAGATAACATTCAACTAGGTCAATCTTAGATGGGTACTTTAATCCCTTAGTCTTTTGATATCAATGGGAATATCTACTAACCAGCAAATAATTTAATTTGTTGCAGGGTATCTAAGATTGGCAATGTCAAGATGGATTACAAATCAGAATGTGTATTCACCACAAAACTGTGATATGTTGGTGTAGATCAGGAAAAACTTTCATTTACTTTTATTTCACTTGATAAAAAAAAAAACACATGCATTAGAATGGCTCTTGGAAACATCAGCGACTGGACCCCGTTTTTGTTTTCCATTTGTGTTGTGACACCTTTCCAGTTTTCACCCGGCTCGGTGTCCCGATGTCTGGGTTTACAGCGGTACAGCGGTACAGGAAACGCCCTCTTTGGCGTGGTTTTGATCCTGAACAGTATCCGGCAGGCGGTGTGAGCTGCGGGTGAAGCTACTCGGGGGGAGTCACCATAGGTTCACTTCCATGATGGCGCCATGGCATAAACAACGGACGAAAAAAGAACACACTATTCGGGGATGGTCATCAATCCATTATATGACAGGGATATATATATATATATATATTATAATTATATATATACCCATTGTAAGGATTTCAATTATGGGATGGATGACCATGAATCATATACCATGTTTTGACCCTAGCACATATTGGTTGTAAACCATTGTAAACCAACTCACTTTTTTTTAGTTTCTACTTATATACCCGTCGGTTTCATAAAAACTGGTGGTATATTCCTATGGTGAATGGTTGATAATGGTTGGGATACGTTGGATTGTCAGCACATGGTCCAGATACCCTCTGGTAGCTTGTTACATAGCTATTGAACAATGGCCATAGAAATAGTTGATTTACATAGTAAAAAATGTGATTTTCCAGTTATGTTAGCTTACCAGTTCATTATGTCTAAACGTGGATGTCATCTACAAAAGTTGGCGACCGGGATGATAGGGTTTTTTCTAGCCCCAAATGGCTGAACTTGTTACCTCTGGTAAACTAACATAGCTATTGAAAATGGCCCATTTATAGTTGATTTACCTATTAAAGATAGTGATTTTCAATAGCTATGTTAGTTTACCAGAGGGTAGTCGGTTAGTGCACTATTTTGATGGATCCAGAATGAACTGCTGGGAAATACTGCTGGGAAGGTGGGAATTGCTGGGAATTTCTGGAAACTTTCACACAAAAATGGATTTAACAACACACTGTAATTTGACTAGGATGATTTGGGGTTTTCTCAGCCTTGGTGGTCAGCGTTCAGTTGACTTATGACATGTTTTTTTCTTTTGTTTTATGGGGGATATGACATGTTTTTTGGGCTTCCAACAAATCATAACATTTCGGGGTCATCTGATAAGATTCGCCATGGTGGACCTGCAAGCTGGGTACCATCCATGGCTGAAACGCTTCCGGTTGAACCGATCGGTCGGTGATCATTCCATGAATGGCGTGACGTGACTTACGTTATCAAAGAGGTTTCTTGGGGCCACTTGCGGCAAGCTGCATGATTCATTGATTGTCTCCCTGTGCCATGATCAAAACATGATGATTTTTTCATATGTTTTCCATCTCACCCCAGTAACAGGGCTTAATAAACCCATGAATTATCCCATTATATTGGAGGTAGCTACCATATATAAGGCCTATGTGTCAGGCCTATGTCAGGGAATAATATGGAATAATATCCCGACAAAATATGGACTTATATTATATGCTACAATAATGTACAGTACCTCCATTTCAGGATCCTGAAATTCCCATTGAACTCTGGAAAATCACCATAAACTTAGTAGGTAAATCATGGTACATCTATAAATGGCCATGTATATCCCAGCTATAAATCGTATATCCCGATGCGATACAACCAACATATACCAACATTACAATCTGGTTGGTGGTTGATCTACCCCTCTTAATAAACCTCAGTATATCCCATTATATCCTCATTATATATATCCCATTAAATCCTCATTAAATCCCATTAAATCCTCATCAAAAATCCCGCTATAAATGGTCTATCCCAATATAAAGAATCCCAAGAAATTACTGCTGGGATGACCATGTCACAACATCGATTTTGGTCGGATGATCCCTTGGCCAAGCATCGATGTTTCGCGTTTTTTTTGTTTGATGAAGAGATTCATATGTTTGGTTAACAGATGAACATGGTTGATATATTTAAATATATATATATATGTTGGTTCATATATTTAAATGATACTAACATGGTTAATATGATACTATGAATACGTTGGTTCATATATTCATATATTCATAAAAACTGGTGGTATATTCCTATGGTGAATGGTTGATAATGGTTGGGATACGTTGGACTGTCAGCACATGGTCCAGATACCCTCTGGTAATTTGTTACATAGCTATTGAACAATGGCCATAGAAATAGTTGATTTTCCCATTAAAAATATATGTACATGTTAAAGAAAACATAACTGGTTGGTGGTTTGGAACCATGGAATTTTATGACTTTCCATTTCATATATATGGGATGTCATCCTTCCCATTGACGAACTCCATCATTTTTCAACATAGTTAAAACCACCAACCAGATATGTTTTGCTTAAGATGTTTGTTTATTAACCACATATGAATCGGTTGGCACTGCACCTGCCATGTAGATACAATCAGCAGTTGTCTCTTCTCATGTACTAATTACATATAGATACTAAGGAACATACATCTATATCTATTATCATCTACTAATCAGCAGACATACCATATACACATGATATTAATCCACATGATATTCATCCACATTATATTAACATCCACATTAGAAACACATGACACACATGATATTATAAATCCATGAGATTCATCCACATGATCGACACACGGTGGGTGCGAAATGATTGAACCACCAAATTTTGGAGGGTTTTTCAAGCCATTCAACCCATAATGGGATAAGTTTACCACCGTTTTCAACCATGATATAATCCATTATATTATATAATCTACATGATATTAACATCCACATAAATAGATGATTAACATCCCATGATTTTGTTTGGGTTTCAACCATCCAAAATTGGTGGTGCAGGATTTCTCACCCATCCATTTATACCATTATGATGATAGCACTTATCTGTATCAGCTAGATCCTCATTATTCTTATCACCATTCTCCAGTCCAGTTTCTGGATTCTGTCATTATCAAGAGTATAGAATCATTATATCATCAGCATTACCATTGATATCCATTATGACAATTGGATTATGTATCCAATCTATAAACAACACACCTTCATAATTGTAGCAATTCACAAAATCATCAGCATCATCCAGAATCCCATCATCTTTCAGATGGATGATTCGTTCCACCAGCTGGGTTGGGCATAGATGGTTTATCCCATTATTTACAGGGTTTATCGGATTTCGCAGCCCATCCAATCCCATCATTTTTTCAGCCATTATATATATATAATATATATATATATATAATCCATTATATTAATCCACATGATATTAAAATCCACATAAATAGATGCTAAACATCCCATTATTTTGTTGGGGGTTCAATACATTATAAAATCTTGCACTACCTTGGATGGTTGAAACCCTAACAAAATCATGGGAAGTTTACCACCGTTTTCAACTGGTGCAGGATTTCGCACCCATCCACAGTAAGCTATTGAAACATATTGAACATGTCCCATGTACATAAATAGATGGTATATTTATCCCATGATTATATTATTTATAGCCTTGAAAAACCATCCCAAATTGGTATAAACCAATCCTTTCATATTTTATAAATAGATGGTTTATCTCATATACAGGATATCAGGATATCTCCAATTATATAATATATCTGATTAATCTATAATTGGAGATGTCTGTACCGATATTATCCATTATAAATAGATGGTTATCCCATTATTGAACGTGTCCCATGTACATAAATAGATGGTTTATCCAATTATACTACTAGTATATTTACCCTCTGGTAATTTAACATAGCTATTGAAAATGGTCACTTATAATTAGGAAGATTTTCCCATTAATAGCATGGTGATTTTTGATAGCTACGTTAAATTACCAGAGGGTATAGCCTTGAAAAACCATCCCAAAAATTGGTATAAACCAATCCTTTCATATTTTATAAATAGATGGTTTATCTCATATACAGGATATCAGGATATCTCCAATTTCAAAACCATCCAAAATTGGTGGTTGATCGGATTTCTTCCACCCATCCACCGCACCGTCGCTGCGCTATGCTGCGCTCGTCAGGTGATTCTGGGCGTCCCAAGGCCCAGGGCCCAGAGTTTTCTGGACGGCATCCTGCAGGGCTTCTTCGGCCTGGCGCGGGGACCTATGGACCTTTAAAGGGACCCAGGGAGGGCCAGGGAAAACCTGGGAAAACCTGGGAAAACCTGGGAAAACCGGTGAAAATTGAAAAAAAAGCTGGTGAAACTTGCTGGAATTTCATGGATTTTTGCCAAAAACCGTCGAAAGATTGGTGAAAACCCATCAGAAATGGTGACAGCCCGTGAAGTTGGACCATTGGAAAAATTGTTTTGTTTTGAAGTTGGGAAAGTCAGAGATGGATGGTTGCTGCTTGGTGGTTTCAAACATGGCTGGATTATGTTCCATTTTCGATTTCAGATATGACAGATATGGAATAATCCTTCTCCATTTCATATATGGGATGTCATCCTTCCCATTGACGAACTCCATCATTTTTCAAGATGGTTATTGCACCACCAACCAGCATAAAATGATCATGATAGATGAAACAATACCAAGTCTGCCATGCAACCTATGTTTTACAAACCGAAATCCGACTGATTAATACGAGGTATGCCTCAATATGGCTATGTAAAGAATTGATAAACCGCTGGGAATTGTGGGTGCCATATTTTTCGACAAACCAATGTCATGGAAATTGGGGGTTACAACAACAATAGAGTCGAACCCCACAGATCAGTTGGTTGATGCTTACTATTCACCCGAAGAAGGCTTTACTTGTTTGATTGTATCAGTTAATTGATGTCAAACAGTTAGCCTCTGGTAAATTAACAGTTGGACCCTGAAAATCACCAATTTTTAGTGGAAACTAATCTTCCAAGCCCTATGAATGCCAGGGTCTATGTGAATTTACTGGAGGGTAATATAAGATTATAAGTTACTATTGTCAATATACTTGTTAATATTATATGTGGTTGATATTTGACATCAGATATAGATATACTTTGACATGCTTTGACTATCAACTTGATCCATACAATGAATGCTGAAAGTGGGTAAGAACGATTTAAATCCTGGCGTTGGGTTGAAGACCGCGTCATGGTACTCAACTAGTAACTAGTGGTGGTCATAGAGCTATGAGTTCTTAATGGCACCACAACCAACCTGTCAGCCATGTATTTCACGTGTCTCATCAACATGTGTAAAGGGTTTCGACTGAATGTTTATAGGCAGTACTGTATATAATATATATATATATATATGCACCTATCATATACGTACCAAATAGAGACATGTTGCTTATTGAACAAACATCATATATATATATGTTCTGTTATGTTATTTGCATATATGAATACAATCTACGATTGTTTATACCGTTTTTTCTTGGAGTGTGGCTTGACATCGTTAAGCACTGTGCTTAGCCCACCGTGCAGCTACCCAGGTGGTTGACACTTTCCTGACGCCCATGCGGCAGCTAGTGCTGCAGACACAGGCGCGGCGCGCGACGCCCGCCGCTGTTTGATGATCATCTCCGGATCCGTCTGATTCCCGTGAAACATGGCTCCGACCTGGTCATCAAACATGGATTGCTGAAGTTTCCAGATGACACTCAGTATCATTATAAAACTAGTATTGTCACTTTAGTTTTATCAGTGGTTATAAAGTAATACTGCATAAAGATGTATAAAAAAAATAATCAAGCATACCCATTGAAATGCCCATTTTGCCCGCCATTCTTGCTGGGCTTTCTTCAAAAACCCTCCGTGATGCGATCAAAAAACATCGGAACAGGCCAACTTCCTCGGGAAGGATAAGGACCGTAACCTAATAACTAGGTCCCATTAGAGGGATTTTAAAGGGGTTTAATGGGACTTAATGGGATTTACTAGATTTATATTGCTACTTAACTGACCAGTTTGATTGGTCAATCTTAGATGGGCAGGAAATAATCCTAACTAGTCTTTTGATATGGGATTATCTGCTTTCACCAGCTAAGAATTTGATTTTGTGCATGGTATCTAAGATTGGCACTGATTAATGTGGGCCCATTGGTGTCAGCTCATTCTGGGGAAATCCACAAAAATCAGAGAATCCAGTCAGCAAATCCTGGTGGTGAAGATCTGAGTGCGGCACTTAAGCCAGAAAAAAGGCTGTACCCTCTGGTAAACATACAAAAAACATCAAAAAACTATTGAAAATGGCCATAGAAATAGTTGATTTACCCATAAAAAATGGTGATTTTCCATAGTTATGTGACAGTTTACCGGAGGGTAAATGTCAGATGTTTTTTTTTTGTCAGATGCAAGGAACCACAGATTTGAATGTCCATTTTTTGTATTAACATGTATTAACCATCCAATTCTTGGGGTACTTTTTTTCACACATCCAGATGATTAGTGTTAAGTACCTCTGTTTATTGATGATTGATTAATTGGTGTTATAGGGGGTTTACTATCTGATAATATCCGACAAATTAAGGTTTGTTACCATCCATTGTGGACAATCCGATTGACCAACTAATATGAATGTTCAAATGGCATTTTACACATTCTTGTCATGGTCGCGACCCACCTAGCAGTATATATTCCTAGTGCTGCTAATAGCACCCCCCAAACTAGAGGAACAATTGCAAACTCCTGGAAATTATGCGGTACACATCATGTGCAACATTCTCGAAAAACAAGTTTGCATAGCTATATTTCTATTACTGCCATTATGAATGATTCTTATGTTTATGACATGATCAGTATCCACATTTCAATAAATAAACATACCTCAAACAAATATGTATGACATTGATAAGTATCCCTATATATATACATATTTCAACACCTGGTTGGTGGTTTGGAACATGTTAATTTTTTCCATCATATATGGGACAATCCTTCCCATTGACGAACTCCATCATTTTTCAAGATGGTTAAAACATGTTAAAACCAGCAACCAGTTAAATACATACCTCAAACCTTAACACAAATGGGTATGGATCAATACCTATTAATACCATTTTTAGGGGGATGAACATCCATTTACCAGCTATTTTGATGTTCACCAGGGGTACAAGGTTTTGACACACTGCCAAATCATGGCCTACTCCCTCAACCAATCTCCTCTCCGGCCCGCGGATCGCGTGCAGATCGCGTATCACGACTGGGGCATCTCTCGGGCCTCGCTGGTCTTCTGTTTGTGCCTACTAAGGCGGACCTGGGAGGGTGAAGATGATGAAGATCTCATTCATTTCATGAAAAGGGTATATATGTATATAATTATATATATTCCCTAGTAATTATCATTGTTTTTTATCCAATTATTCATTAATAACCAATGATTATCATGGTTATCTCCATTATAAACCAATGATGAATTGATTAATGTAGGTAAACACAATAATAGACCATCCCCAATTTCACCATTAATGGTGATTTCATCGGATTAATTTATGGGAGTAATGTCGGTAAAACAATGCCAGAAACCACGGGATTTACCCTCTGGAAAACTCCATAGCTATGCTTAAATTTACTAGAGGGTAATTATAAAAGTTACAGTTACATGTAATTCTATGTGATTACAATCACATAGAATGATTCAATAAAAGCCTAGTAATACCATAGTAATACAGTTCTAATACCCATAAATAACATTAAATAACAACCACTTACCATTACTGTAATTCTATGTGATTGTTACACTATGGTAAGTGGTTGCAGTTTGACATGAGACTACTAAGAAGCTAAACAGAAGAGCATGGAACAGCTTGAGCTTCAGCAGTTTCAGCCCATGTGATTACACGTTATACCCCCCAGTTACTTGTAATTCAGTAGCTCCAGAAAGAAATCACTGGGGTGAACTAACCCACTTCAAGTCATCGGAAACAGCCATCAATCCGCGAGATGGCCAGGGTCTTCTTGGGTCCTTTCCTGGGCCTCTTACACCTTTGCGCCTCCATCTTGGAGGCATCTCCGATCGCACGGACTTCTTTGGGAATTCCGAAAAAAAAATGTTGATCGTATGGGAAGGTTGTGCCATTGTGCAAGATTGATTTTTTGTTTTGGGTGACACTATCTGATAAACCTCGGTTGTGTTTTGAACTGTATATACATGTATATACTATGCTCGTAAGATCTCGTAGGGTTCAGATGGAGAAAAATAGGCCACTTAGGGTTCAGATTCCAAATCCAATCATTCGGGATGTGCATCCCAGAAATGGGAATGTGTAACGGTTACCCTTCATCCAGTTGAACCAATTTATAGCTAGAACGTTCCATCAACAATTAATGATGCCACTAGCAAGCTGTTCACCAAAGAATCTGGCTACAGTGGGAGATAATTGGAATATGCCCAAGTGTTCCCAATTATATCATGTGTATCTGTATATATATATACATACGTAATGTGCTCTAAATTCCTTCAAACGGCCGCAGCCAATGCTCGTTTTACCTCCGTGCTCTGCTTTTTTTGTTCGGGGAGTTCCCAGCCATGTTTGACCAGTTCCGGGTACCGTCATCATGAAATCTATGGTTTAGGGTTGACCATGATCGTCGTCGTCGTCGTCATCATCATCATCATGTTCATTATGTTCTTCATATTTTTCTTCTTCTTTTTCTTCTTCTTCTTCATCTTCATTATGTTCTTCATCTTCGTCATCATTATTATCGAATCTTATCCCTGTGAGTATATTCCGTTTGAAGCCTATTTTTGGTTGACAGCTATCCGCAACATGTACTGACGACTGCTTCATGTTTTGACGATGATTTGATCCATGGTGGTGTCGGTGAAGTTTCCAAATGTTATTTATATATATACATACGGAACCACATATATATCAATATATATATATATATGATATATGTGTATATAATATATGTATATACACATATACCTTCACATATCACATATTGATCAACAAAATATGTCCAATGTAGATATACATAGGTTATCAACCACTTACCAACGGTATGTCCGTCCAACTGCTCCAGGGATTGGCGAACTTGTTGTTGCACGAAGAGGCGATACGGGTTGAACCACAGGAAAATGCAGCATTTATATAGGTTTTTTAGAGGTATTGTGGGATTGATATATTTTAGTATGTATAATGTACATATAACCAATATAGGTATACCGGAACATATGTATTTAACCATCCTCAATAAAAAACCATCACCAATCAATAGTTGAGATGGGCTACATCTGAAAATTGGATAAAATTGGGAATATCCAAATGTATGGCTATCTGATAGGAAACATATGACAAACCATGGAACTTAGGTGTATGCCATTTTCAACAAACCCATATATCCTTTGGTAAGCTAGCATAGCCACCGACAATACAGACAATGACCATGCAAATAAGAAGTAAAATCATCTACAAATTGGTGATTGTCGGTAAAACCATCTTTGGTGAGAAAAGTGTGGGTATAATTGTGATATCATGGGATACAGTGGGGATATTCGCTGAGATCAATAACCAATGAGATCGGTTTGGGAGATGTGCCTCCAATTTCTGGCCATTGACATTGGGAACATCTCCTAATCAGCTGGATTTTGGAGGTGAAATGGTAGAATCTCCGGGAAAAAAAGAGTGAAGTGTCGTTGATATGTGTTTTGGCCATGAATTGGGAATTGTTTGGTACCCAACGTTT
Source organism: Cladocopium goreaui (assembly GCA_947184155.2). Classification (NCBI taxonomy): domain Eukaryota; class Dinophyceae; order Suessiales; family Symbiodiniaceae; genus Cladocopium; species Cladocopium goreaui. The sequence continues at coordinate 552,780 of CAMXCT020000702.1, read as the reverse complement.
GACTGGATTGCCTATAGAGATGGACATATGAATTGGGTAATTATGGATCATGTGTATACCTTGGTATACCGGTATCACGGCAGATTCAAACAACAAAACAGTCCGAAAAGAAAGAACAAACATGAAATGAGGACGATGGTAATGAACATAAGAAATCCCTCCGGTGTGAAATCCCTGATGTATCCTCCGGGAGGTTTTATGGTGAGAAGATAATCCAGAAATTTAGGCGGATGGTCCAGCGTTTCATGCGTCATTTTCCGGGTATAGATGATTTTCTGAGCCATAATGGATTCCCGAAGGGTACTACTTTTAAGGTTTTTGTCATTTTGGGATCCAAAAAGAAGGGGCATCATTCAAGAGACAGGATCATTTTGGTGCCTAGACTTAGGTTTTCGTCGAAGCATAAAAACACCATTCAGTGTATAATTCACATAAGATAAGTGAGGCAGCTTCAGATCATGTCAGCAGTCAGCAGTCAGACTTTGGAGGCGCCATACCGGTGATTTCAGGTGCCACTGTGCCACTCAGCAGAGAGCTCCATTGAGAATTGTTCCAGGTATCATGAGGTGGGTGTGAATATCCCTACATCAATATCTCACTTAAATTAATGAGTGTGTCTTCAAATGTGCCAAAAACCACCATTTTATGGCATTGTTATGTTGGGAAAATAATGATGAACTAGTGGATGGAATGGGATACTCTATTTCCAGACAAAGCTCTATTTAAAGTGAGACGACTATTTACACAAATATATAATTCCTATCAAAAGTGGAAAATCGTCAATTTTTCCCTTCATAAGACGATTTACATCTACCACAACATCCCCAAATACGATTTATATAGCCCATCATCACCCCAAGAGATGAGCGATATTCTATACAGTATCCCAACTTAAAAATGTTGATGTTGTATATGTTGTTATTTTCATCTATAAATCATGATAAATCCCATGAAGTCATCTGCTTGGTGCTTTGGAACATGATTTTTTTGACTTTCCATATAGTGGGAAATCATCCCAACTGACTAATGTTTTTCAGAGGGGTGGGTATACCACCAACCAGTCATCATTTCCATTGCTTAAACACTGATGAACTCCAACATTTTTCGTACGGGTCATCCCCGATCCTGGCCAAAAGGCGCAGTTCGCGCCCTTCGAGCTGCAACGTGCACCGGAACCCGAACCAGCGCGGACCCTGACAGGCACGGGGTGCCCAAAAGTTGGGATAGTAACTGTCAACCAAAATAAAAATAAACTTTGGAATCTGGTGAAATTATGTGAAAATTGCATAGTGGTAAATGATATTGAATGATGGATTCGGTGAATTTTGACGTGAAATTGCAGAATAAAGTCGTGACTAAAAGGCTTTGCATCATTATTTACGCGAGCCTAAATCCATGCGTCTCCTTCATTTTTGCATGTTGTGTTTTGTCAGTTTGGGGTGATACCGTACCTCTGGCCAAAACATGTCAAAACCATATTTGCCAATTTCATAAGTAAGTGCAGTTTGTGTTTACCTATTATACAAATGGCATAATGAATCACTATGGATCACTTCTAGATAAATATTGCTGAAATTGTCAAACCTGGAGCTTATCCATGGTGTTGTTTGAAAGTGGAGGGATGACAAGAGGGTGAACCATAAATTACGAGAAAGATAGGAGACACATGAAAACGACATTCAAATATGTCGCCGTAAAGTCACAGTACTATTGAACACAGAAAACACATTGATATTTTGTTGTTTTGCATATCAACAAAATTGGGGTGCCACGGAAAAAAAAGAAACAACCGTTTCGTTGTGATATTCCCAGTGGAGGCCATTGCTTCACATCCCGAAAGGTGAGTCTCTGACATAACGTCGCAGGAGTGCCATCAGGAGCCAATCCTGCATCACAGGCTGACGGCCCGGGCTTCAATCGGGCCTTGGAGTGTGCGTCATGTGGAATCAAAGATGGCAGTGGTAATAGTAAATTCCATATAAATATAGATATGGGTATGGATCAATACCTATTAATACCATTTTTAGGGGGTTATTCACATCCATAAATCCCAGCTATTTTGATGTGAACTACAGGGGATTCCATGGGTTTTGACACACTGCCATTAACGTTAATGGAAAAACATCATCTGTCAGGGATTTTGGGATGTTCCATTGCCATGCCAGCACTTTTGGTGTTGAACAATCCCTCTATATACCCTCTGGTAAACGAACATAACGAACTGGAAAATCACAATGTTTAATGGGAAAACTCACTATTTCTATGGCCATTTTCAAAAGCTATGTTAGTTTACCAGAGGGTAATGTTAAACACCCCTGGAAATTCCGTGGTGGTTATCCAGTTTCGGAAAGTCCACATGGTCCACATCATTGGGACCATGGGATCTGGTACCATGACCGTGCTTGCAGTTTGTAAGGGTACCACCACCACAATAGTAAAATCTACAATCTATGGTGAAAAAAAGCAGTTGAATCAACGGTTGGCTCTGTAGACTACAGTGGATTGTTTCACAGCCATTTGCTTTGTCTGATAGGGTACACCTCAAAATCCTATAGTTTATCATCATTCAATTATTCCCTATTAAAATCTTTTTTTTTCGTAACAACCTTTGCCAAAGTCGGTATACCCCAGCCACTTCCTACGGCATCGGCGTTCAGGTGGCCGTCCCTTTTCAAAGCACCTCCTACGGCATCGGCGCTTGGGATGTGCCTCAGAGCGGTTAGACCTCTGCGGATTTCGCGTGCAAACCACATCACTTTTTTCACCAAAAATTGGAGTAAATTCAGACAAAAGGGGAGTTGATTATCAAACAAAAATTGGGCAAATATCTATATAATTGGGCAAATTTATGGGGTTCGACGGGTTTGACTCGACCATCAATTCAGGTTTTCTTCACCACCAAACTTGCATTTTAACCCCCACTCACAGACATGAAACACATGGCACAAGAGAGGGATCAGTTGCAATCAATGGGATACATCCAAGTGATTGTTACCACAAGGCAACCACGGGGGTGTTTTAATATGTTGTCATGATATTCCAATTTTGAGCTGTGAATATCTACTTGTACCCCAATGAATAATTGTACCCTTTACTTGCATCCTGATGCTGCTGTTTTCTATTGCTGTATACTTGGCACCACAGTCAATTCAGCAGGGCAAGTGGGTTTAGTCTATTTATTTCTTGTTTGAAAGATGATGATTGGTGAACATTGGTTGATGATTTCTTGTTTTTTCTCTACTTGTTGGCTTAGTAAATGGGTTATAACATGTTATAACCCCAGTTATAAGTAGATAAAGCCTACTTATCCCATTTATAGCTGGGGTATAGTAGGGTTATTATATAACTGTTATAACCCATTTACTAAGTGGGAGCCACCAAGTCGCCAATAAAAAAATGGGATATATCCCCCATGACTTTCATGGATTTCGGTGCCACTTCCTGAGGCACCGGCCACTCCTCCGCCACAGGCGGGGAATGACCATGGCAACTGGGGGCCAGTGAAAAAATGTCTGTTGATTCATAGCATGTTTACACCATTTTAGAAGATTTATACAATTCTTATAGCATTTTAGAAGCTCATGAATGACTCATGAAACGGACAAAAACATGAAAGTCATCCCTTCCCCCCGTTCAACTTTTGCGAGCACTCCCTTCCGAGTCAGCATAGTCAGCACGGTGGATGGAGGGGATGAAATCACAACAGAAATTGATCGTTTTAGGAAGGGACCATCGATTGGGGGATGTTCTTCATATATGAAAAAAAACATAAAAAAATCCAGTGGTTAGGAGGGAGCGATTTGGAGCTATGGATTTTCATATTCCCTATATTAAATCTATTAAATGGGGAGCGAGCTAAGGAGCTACCAAGAGTTTCCCAACCACATATTAGTAGAGGGATTGGATGAATGGCTATATAACTATGATACCCTCTGTTAAACTGTCACATAACGAACTGGAAAATCACAATGTTTCATGGGAAAATTCGCTATTTCTATGGCCATTTTCAAGTTCGCAAACTGTTAGTCATTACCAGAGGCTAATGATCATAAGCCAGCCATTTTTGAGGTGCTTTTTGGTTGGAATCCAATGGTAATTCGTGTTTTTTAGTGGAGAACTACGATAATGATAAGTTGGAACTGTTTACAGTACTTATTTGTGGATAATTAGTAGGTATACATGGAGAATTAGTAGTGGATAAGTTAGTGAATGATTAGTTAATAATGATAAATGGATAATATAATTAGTGGATAACTACAACTGTGTTTGTTTGTTGACCCACTTATGATATATCATGATATATCCACCATCGATTGGTATGTTTTTTTGTTGTTCCTGGAAGAGAGGATTGTTTTTTTCTCAGATGTTTTGCCGCAAACGATCGCCCTATGGATACCCAAAAGAAAGTTATGTATATATATATATTGTACAAAACATAGGCCGATCGTTTGCTTGAAGATAGAATGTTGCTTGAAGATAGAATGCTGTACATATCTATCTTTACATCCTATCAGTAAGATAGAATACTATGGTTAAAATCAGCGACTTCAAGATTGAATGCTTGAAGAATCTTCTGCAGATCCACTTTCGTTGTCGAACTTTCATCGTTTGGCCTACGTCGTTTTGTTCCTTGTGAGACAGACCAAACGATTTGCGTATGTTGGCCCCACAAGCACGCGTATTGGAAAACAAGTTCTTTTATCGTGAACCTCGGATCAATAGCAGTTTACGCAGTTGACAACTATGGCATGGGTACACAGTATAAGGTATGCACTAGTTTTGGATGCCCCCTAATAAACAAATTCAAGTACAGTGTATAGTACATTTTTCATGTACTCCAAAATGTTAGTCCTAAATCAGAAGTTTATCCATTTCAACTGACATACTTGGTTTGGTAAACCGACCAGTTTTGGTCAAACCCACATCATTTTGTTGATTCAAACCTCCGTTTTGCTGTAATAGCTATAGGTCAAACCTAGTATAAATATATATATATATACATATATCATAATATACCATGCTTAGGGGGGGATGGAACATCCATGAATCTCTTTGACGCTGGCTTCTTGCATCACTATCAGTGCGACTTGATCTCGGAGAACATCAGTATCAGACAGGCGTGTAGAAAATCAGCTTGCCTTACCCTCTGGTCAACTAGCATAGCTATGGAAAATCACCACTTTAATAGCTAAATCATCTATAAATGGTCCATTTTCGATAGCCATGTTAGATTACCAGAGGGTACTGCTGACGGAGATGTGATGGGCCAGGCTTGCAATTTCTTCAAGTCTGTTAAGTCCTTGAGTTCCAAGCAGCGGCCGAAAATCGCTGCGAGCTCGTTTCTTCAACTCACATGGAAACACAGCTGATCTGGACGCTGTGTGCTCAATGCCTGTTCTATTTTGGGGCCTGTTTTGACCCATAGCCATAGACATATTGAATTGGACACCTCAAAGATTAATAAAACTTATCCCTACTAATGTTGACGTTTGGAAGGGTAATATGTATAATTATATGTGTATATACATATATATATATACATATCATCCCATTAATAATTATCCCTTTGTACCCTCATTGCTCCATTGATTCAATCCTTCATTATCGGACACCGAAATTGGACATAGTTGGTTTTACATCATGATGTATCTATATCCCTAAGCAAACATTCATATCCCAGTAATAATCCATTTATCCATGTATATCTTCAAAGTCCAATGTTTTTCAAAGGTAAAGTAACACAATCATATTATGGTTGACATTCCCAATGTTACATGGAATACACTGATGTTGTTATAAATCCAAAAAATATAGGTCAACATGTTACCCGTTCTTCCATTAATCCCAGTAGACCAAATTGTATTTCCCACCCATCTAGTAATCACATATTCTTTCCCATAGATCTATATTAATTTCATTTGATTTCTTAATCCATAACAATAACGGGTAAACTATGTATCATTAAATAGTTATGGATTAAGAGATTAATACAATTTTACCATAGTTTTAAATATTGCATTAAATCGGTAAACTACCTTCGTAATGGATTTACCAATTCCCATCGCTTTCCCATCACAAACTGGCCACTTGTGTGTCAGGCTTCAACTGCCTTGTCGCGCATTGCTGGAGGCGTTTGGTTACCGTGGAACACATAGGAAGAACCATGGGATTTATCATGGGATTTATAATGGTATAGTATATTCATGGTATGTTACTTTATACTGGTTGGTGGTTGGGAACATTTTTTTTTCTATCTGGTTGGGAAGAATCATCCCAATATATTGGGAATGTCATCATCCCAACTGACTTTCATATTTTTCAGGGGGTAGGTGAACCTCCAACCAGTATATGACTGGTTAATAATGGTTCTGGGGATTTAATATGATGTACCCTTTGGTTATTTAACATAGCCATAGAAAATCACCATTTTTAATAGGTAAACCAGTAAACCATCTATAAATGGATCATTTTCCATGGCTATGTTAGTCAGAACCAGATGGTAATATTCTATGATAGCTAGAATATCAATCTCTAGGGATCCAATGATCTCCGTAAAAGAAATGGCCATCAAGTCCCGAATTCCGTGGCCTTTACGAACATCCGAACATCGCGGAAGACGGAAGAAATCTCTATTTTTAGTAGGTAAATACCAGTTTTAATGGTGACTAATGGTGATTTAATGGGTTTTAATGTTGTTACATAGCGAACTGGAAAATCAGCATGTTTAATGGGTAAATCAACTATTTATAGATCATTTTTTCAATAGCTATGATGTCAGTTTACTGGAGGGTAGCCATTAGGGCACACTTCCCCAGTGTTCAGCAGGGAGGATATGCGAGGATAAAATACTGAACGAGAACCACTAGATATCGAACTTCCTGAAGACCAGTTTGGTACAGAAAATGAGGTCCCACATTTTTCAGTTCAATTCTTTGATGGACATGGGAAAGCCGTCATGGGTCCTGTGTTAGCTTTGCTGGATAGCCTTGATGCAAGCTTGGCATTCAGTGAAAAGGATGTTAGCTGATGTTTGATATATTTTTGATATATCTTACATTCTGTGTGTTTTGTTTTTACATTAATTTATACATCATTTATATCATTCAATCTGCTTAAACAAATTGGGAAAGCACTGCTGTTGCCCCAAGATCTGGTGATGCTCCAAAGGTCCCAACCTCCTGGAGACATAGGGAAGCGTGGCGTAGTCGTTGCGTATCCCCCAACTGCGAATGTGATGTTTTTTTTGTGGATTCACTGGCCAATAGAACGTTAATGACTATGATAACTATATGGTAGATATGAATCATAATATATTGACATACTTACTATGTTTTTTTTGAACCAACTGGATTATCACTGGCCATTTGAGGAACCCATTCATTGGATGTACCAATCCCATATTTTTATAAGGCCTATGTTTCAAGCCTAAGTTTCGGGGGATATGCCCCCCCAAAAAATGGCCATTGATGGATGAAACTTGGGGATCTACTGGATTACCTGGCTTTGTTGAGTCGGTGATTTGGCGCTTAAATTTTCCCAAAATGGAAAGGGAATCGATATAATATATATATATATATAAAAATATATATATAGTGAATAGTTTTTTTTACTTTTTGGGCACCCCGAATCAGCAAATCCAAGATTACCAGATACCAAAGATTAACTATATCGGGTGGTTTACTTTGAGGATTTGGTGGTTTACTTTTTGGGCACCCCGAATCAACCATCACCTTAAATCCAAGATTACCATACAACAGGATTACAAAATACAACAGCAACCACCAGATGGTTGATCCCATTGATCCCTCGTTTTGAAGGTTCCTGGGATCTCATTGAAACACGACGCGGCCGGAGTCGTCCTTGTTTTCTTTCCATTTGGTGAAGTTACGACCATTTGGTGTAGATGTTTTTTGGTATAACAAAAAAAAAGCTATATAACTTATATAGGTCATAAACTTAATATATGTCATATAGGTCATAACCTTACTTCTGCTAGAAATGGTGGTCGGAATGACATGTTCGATCCCCGTAAGTTCACCTGGAATGATGGCGCTGTCCTCGGAAAGATGGGAGCACCACAACTGAATCTATATATACTGGCCTGCCTTTAAGGCAGGCAAATAGGACATGGTCATATTTTATAATATATACAGTATATATATATATATAATATATATATATATAGTTGTTTTAGTCTCAACATTGGCGCGGTTCATTTTGTTGTGTCCCTCTGAAGTACAATCTAAGAACACATCTAGTGATCTAGTGAAGTCTTGCATCACATATTTTTTGGTGGGTAAATTCCTATTTTAGTTGCTTGATTCATGGAAAATATCATGATCCCATGAATTTTCGATGGGATCATCGTGGGAAAATCCACTGTAAATGGAGGCTTCTACAGGGAAGAAATTCGCAACTCGATGGGTATAAAATCTGTTGGGTAGGCTATAATTGGACAACCAGCCAAACAGCAAAAGATGACATAATTTCTGGGCTACCAAAAATTGTCCATGATAAAATCATCGAACTAAATAGGATAGAACTAGTGAAACCAGTGGCTAAGGATAAATTATTATCAATATACAACTTACTAACTTGAATCAAGGTCATTTTGGAGTTTTTTTTTTCAGTAAGCCATGTTTGATGACACCGAAGAGTAGGTTATTCACCAGCTAGGTTCCTACTGTAAGTTGCTTATGTGTCCCATCATCCCCATAGGTTTCCAAGGCTTAGATGTGCAATACCTCCCAGTTAGGAACAATACCTCCCGCAAAAGGGCTTCCAAGACACCGACAAAAAAAGCACTTAGTAAGTACTTATGTATACTTATGTCACTTCTATAGTGCATACATAACTATTGCCATCCCCAACTGGATGGGTAGATATAACATCTTTTAGTTTTTGGCTATAAATGGAAAATCACCTGCCAACCAGCAAAAGATGACATGTTTTTTATGGACTACCAAAGATTGACCGTGTTACCCTACTGGTCTCCTCCAAGTTGTGGCCTTGGCTAGGTCGCACTCCGCCTGCGAATAGTTTAGGAGCCAAGAGCATGCGCATTACCGAGGCAAGGACCGAATGGTGGGGGATGAACAAAAACACCATTTATACAGGATGGGGCCCATAATTAATTAGCTAAGTTGGTTTATAACATTTTATAACTACAATAACAATAGTGTATGACTATGATACAATAGCAACTATATTAGATGGGGTTATGTTCACCAACTTAACTGATTTTCCCCATCTTTTTTTGGGATTTAACGTTGTGATTTGACCATTTGTTGAACAGTGATTTCATCATATGTCATCATGAAGTAATGAGGCATTCTACGTAAAATTGTGGATTTTTATTGGGAATATCACGGAATATCAATGGGAGATTTCCATGAGATATTCATAATATCAATAAGATATTAATATGATGTAAACCTATACAGGGTGGTGCCCCCCGCACTTATCAGTTGGTGTTTGACAACTTCGACTCCCATTCATTAGTTCGATACATCTACCATGTACAGGGTTGATCCAACCCATTAGAACTAAATTATAGCCACAAGCGGGTTGGGAATGGTTTATTTTACCACTATATTTACCCAACAGAAAGGGACGTTGCTCCAACCTATGGGGGTGTAAATAGATCATTTTACCTCTTTATTTACCCAATTTACCACCTTGTACCTGGGTGTTTGAAGCAACTCTGATCTATAGGGACATGATAGGAATATGATGGAATGTCAATGGGAAACTAATGAGATATTCATATTATTTATGAGATATAAACGGATGTACCTGGCAACAAACACGGCTGTAAAATCCCCGAAATAAATAGAGCCTTCGAACGCTGGGAAAATCATCAAACGAAATGAAGGATTTTGCAGCCATGTTTGACTACCAGAGAGTAAGCCCGCAAGAGGGACTATCCAATACCAAATACAAAATCATTACCCTCTGGTTATGTCAAAATAGCTATTGAAAATGGTGATTTAGTTCGTGGATTTAGCCATTAAAAATGGTGATTTCCAGTTCGTTATGTGACAGTTTACCAGAGGGTACCATTTGTTTTGGGATTCATCACCCTTATATAATAGGTCCACACGTACTGTATGAGGGATCAAATAGTGGCTTCGGACACCTTTCCAAAAAAAGGCGGCATATTCTGTGAATCGATTGCAGGAAATTCCACTCCAGTTCCTGAAATTCAATCTTCTGGGTAAATTATAACGACCTCACTGTTCTCCCGAAGCCTGGAATCATGGTTTTTATAGGGAAATCATCCCCAGCCATGGCCCAACAATTCAGGTTAGTGAAATATTATAAAACCCTATATTTGATGGTAAAAACCCTGGTTTCCGGTTAAGATTTTCCCTTTAACCACTCCATTGAACTCCAGTTCCTGAAATTTAATCTTAGAGAGTTGAGAAAGGTGAGAAATGGTGAAAAGACCTCGAGTTCGAGTCCTGTCCTTTCGAACGACATTGACATTGCCTGAATCCAACCCAACGTTTTCCGGTTTTGAGAGACATGATTTTTTAAGAACATGTATTGGGGATTGAAAAGACTGTTCTGATATCATATCCACATGTCTCAAACTTTGCTGCCTGCTCTCTAGGGATGACTTATCAGCTTTGTGGTAGTCATCAACCAGAAGAGAAAATGTTCAGTGCAGATTAATTTAGCTTTACCCGCACAAAAAAAAAGCAGTGAACGTATGCAGAACAAGCCTGCACATGTAGAGATCATGAGGAAGGATATGCTGGTTGGTGGTTTGGAACATGTTTTATTTTTCCATATATTGGGATAATCATCCCAACTGACGAACCCATATTTTTCAGAGGGGTAGGTATACCACCAACCAGTATGTATACAGACGAAAAGGCTGTTTACTAATTCAATGTGGTTGCAGGTTGCATGTGAACTCCTAACACATGTTCCAATCGACGCTGAATCACCTTTCCATTGTTGATCTGTCAAATCTGGTGAAAAGTCCCGTGTTTGTAGCTGAAGACCAAGCGTATTCAGATGGTAAACACATTGGTTGAGTCGATGAAGAGCGTTTTATGTGTCTGAATTTGGGTAAAACGGGTAAACCCCAAAATCCCAGCGAAAATCCCACATGGCCAAGTGATAAGTCAAGAAAAACACATTTATGGAATGATAACCCCATTTATAATCATGAATATAACTGGTAGTAAATTGCTTTAAATGCATGGTTCATGATCATTTTCCAAAACACAATTGCAAGCTTGGGAGGATAGACCTTTTCAGACAGAATCATAGTCAAAGTCATATATTCAGTTCGTTATGTTCCATTATATTATCCTCTGTTAAATTCACATAGACCCTGAAAATTACTAATTTTTAATGGAAACCAACCTTCAAACCCCTATCTGGCAGGGTCTATGTTAATTTACTGGAGGGTACATCCCTAATTATATATATATATATATATGTATGATGGGTGACCCCCCCGTTTGGTTATATAGTTGGTGAAAAAATGATTATATCATGATATAAATCATCATATCCCATAGACATCCCCATAAAACAAAAAAAAAACAAACATTTCATGTTCTCGGTCATAAATCATGACAATGTCATAGAAATCTGGTTGGTGGTTTGGAACACTTGTTATTTTTCCATATATTGGGAATGTCATCATCCCAACTGACGAACTCATATTTTTCAGAGGGGTAGGCTCAATCACCAACCAGTCATGATCATTATTTTCCACAATATATGGGATAATCCTTCCCATTGACTTTCATATTTTTCAAGATGGTTACCCTCTGGTAATTTAACATAGCTATTGAAAATCACTATTTTCAATGGGAAAATCCACTATAAATGGCCATTTTCAATAGCTATTTTGACATAACCAGAGGGTAAAACCATCAACCAGATATTTATTAACCAGATATTTATGAATACCACCATTAACCATAGAATGTCACGTCAATATTAACCATAGATTAACCATATATTAACCATGAATGTTCCTTTTAAAGATCCCCAAGAGACAGACCCGCCTGGGTGTAAAACCTCACCGCCAGACTTCGTCGTTCGGACCTCAGGAGAGGTGCGTATTGAGTGCAGTATTCTGAGGGAGTGATATAAGGGTTGATGCAATGGTTGATAAATGTATATATATATATATGTCTATGTATATATATATATATCTACATATATATATCTGTAAATCTATCTATTATATATATATACATAAACATTCTGTATCTATCTATATGGTATATCTATAATGGTTGATAATTCATAGGAACCCCTTAAAAAGATGATAGAACGGTTGGAAGCACTCCGTGCTGATTACAATGCGAGCATGGAGGATATGGGTGTGTCAGAAAATGGGGTATAGGGTATAGCCTCCAAATCACAATGTCTTATTGGGATAGTGATGTTTCCATCCATTGGATTTGTTTTTTCTCCCCTTAATTTTCAGACAAAGCCATAAAGCCATATAACAACATAGCTCATGGGTTTATAAACCAACTTATGATGACCGGGGTTACTCCCCTTGTAGTTGTCCAGCTGAGGATTTGCAGGGTTTTTAAACACTAGATATGGGATATGGGGACATAATACAGTTAAATGAGAAATTATGGATGACTTTTTTTTTGTAATACAGCATTCAACATGATTAAACCATCAACAAGGGATGTCTAATTACAAACAATGGAGATATCGTCGAGAATTTCTGATTGGCAGTTTGGAACATTTGTTACTTTTCCATATATTGGGAATGATCATCCGAACTGACTTTCATATTTTTCAGAGGGGTTGAAACCACAAATAACAAGATTTTAGTTGGTTAGTTGTTATTCTGTCCGACCATGGTAACCAGGTTCCCAACCAACCAGCACATGGGGATGACAGATGATGACAGGAGGGTGTGAACATCGATCGAGTATTCCCTTCTGGGGGTTGTTGTTTATCTAATGTCCCCATGTTTGTTGGTAATGTCATATACCATTAATGTCACTGGGGTCAAAAAATGGGTGGTTTCATTATTCAATTTCAAATGGAATCAATAATTTAGAACATCCCCATCAAATCACCAACCAGCCGTGCATGGGAACACTCAGCAATGTTCCCAGTAGTTCGTGGTTAATTTCCCCTGGGTCAATGGGCATGCCTGCTTTTTTTTTTCCAGCAATCTCAGACAATTCTGAACCACATGGGTTAGGCGACTTGAAAACAAACACTTACTGGGTATAGTCATGATACCTTTCTCGATAGTGTTTCTTCAGAAATGGGATTAATTATACCTTCTAGGTATCGATAAACCATAAACCCAGTCAATCCACCAACCATAACCTTAACACCAAGCAGCCCTCCATTCGGGTAGTTCTTGCTTGACCAAACGGTGGACTTCCAGGTAGTCCAAGTTTGATTTCCAGGCGGCAGTCATTTGGAATCATCGCCAACTTTTGATAGGTACCCTCTGGTAAACTGTCACATAACTATGGAAAATCACCATTGTTAATGGGAAAACTCACTATTTCTATGGCCATTTTCAATAGCTATGTTAAATTACCAGAGGGTAGTTTAATGCCTTAGTATGTTTCCATAAATGGAATATCACCTTTTTATCAGCAAAGGACTCTTGTTTTTGAACAAAGATTGACCATGACAACAAATAGAATTGGGGCATCATTCCCATAAGACCGCAGATGGTAAGTGAAGTATGAAATTTATTTTTTCCATATATATATATTACTATATATATATATTATATTATATATATATATTATATTATATATAATATTATATATATATATTATACATGTACATATACATATACATAACCATGATCAGATACATGATCAGATATACCTCAACCCAACCCAACTCGTGTGTATTCCATCAGGGTATGCGTTGAGGTGGTGGAGGAAGCGCTACTCCTTGGGCTCCTTGACCAACATGTTGGCCGACGACGATGCCGTGATGGATAGGCCTCGCGGCCATTCCAAAAAATGGGTGGTTTATGACATTGTTTTACCCCCATGGAACCCCATTTATGGAACCCCCCATATACCCTCGGGTAAACTAACATGGCTATGGAAAATGGACCATAGAAATAGTTGATTTATCTATTAACAGCATGGTGATTTTCCAGTTCGCTATGTAAACGTTTACCAGAGGGTAAATCACCATTAATCACTATTAAATCTCATTAAACGCCATTAAATCACCATTTTTCATCACCATGGTTGGAGGGTACCCCCATTTATGGACAGCCACATTAATATTCCCAGCATCAATTTCAATGGTCCAGCAACTTCACCCGACAGGATGCAGCTACCAGTGCAGTATGCCTTGAACCCTTGAGGCATCGATGTGGGACCGAGGCTACCACGACCTACTACAGGATGGGGCCCCCCAAATTCCCATTGATGGTGCTACAGTTCCACTAAAAAAAAGATGAATCAGTACAGGATGGGGAAAGCCAGTGATGTTTGTTGGTTTAGTTTAAAACCCCATCTAAATATAGTTATTTGCGTATCATACACTATTCTTATTATAGTTATTTGCACCAACTTAGCTAGCTATAGGGTGACAAATAAAGATGGCCCTTTCAATTGCATTAGCTAACTAATTATGGGCCCCATCCTGTATGACAAATAGAGATTTCCCTTTGGAAACAATGGCATTTTAGGGGAAAGTGGACATAGTTGATGAGGATAGAGTGGGATACAATGGGCACTTCGTGATGTGGACATCTATACTTAAAAGATGTTTGGTTTACCCTTCCGTAATCAAACATAGCAATTGGAAATCCCTCCATTTATAGATGATGATCCCATCGTTTGCTCTATTTTACCCTTTGGTAAACTAACATAGCTATTGAAAATCACCATTTAAATAGGTAAAACGGTAAACCATCTATAAATGGTCCATTTTCAATAGCTATGTAACAAATTACCAGAGGCTACTTCGAGGATTTTCCAGCCAGCCACGTTTGAAACTCACAGCTCAGGTCGTTAATGGCCAGGTCCCCCAGAGATTTTTAGGTCTAGGGAGCTACTGCGGATGGGCAAATCCGATAAACCAGCAATTTTGGATGGTTGAAACCCTACAAACAAGGAGATAAACGGGATAAAGCACCTATCAACAGATAAAGCCTATGAATCATGACCTATCATAAATCATGGGATAAAACCATCTATCAACTGGCTTTTAGGATTTCTTCCATGAACAGTATGAGAAGAAAAGCGTATTCTCATGTATTCTCAATGGCTTACCCTCTGGTAAACTGTCACATAACGAACTGGAAAATCACCATTTTTAATTGGTAAATCCACTATAAATCAGAATTTTCAATAGCTTTTTGTATGTTTACCAGAGGGTATCAGAGACAGGATTCAACCCTCAGCGGTCCCGATAACAAGAGCGTTACGGGCTCTTAGGACCACCGGCAACCACTACCCTCTGGCAATTTAACATAGCTATTGAAAATGGCCATAGAAATAGTGAGTTTTCCCATGAAAAAATGTGATGTTCCAATATTTTCCATAGTTAAATGACAGTTTACCAGAGGGTACGTTTGGGGCATATGAATGTCGCATGAGGAGAAATAGCGGTGAAGACATTGCCAACCAACTGGATGGGTAGTTGTGCTACTGCTACAGCATGATTTGCCTTGGAGGATCAAAAATCCTTTTCTCATCAAAGATTGAAATGATAATTCATGATTTTGTGATAGGATGATAATCATCCACAAATCTCGGTAAATTATGTTGCGACCTCACTGTTCTCCCGAAGCCTGGAATGATGGTTAGGATCAGGGTAACTATCCCAAAAGACCTTAATTCATCTTAATTCAGGTTAGTGAAATATCATTAAATTATTTACCTAGACAAATGCGGCTGGAACTAAACCTGCCATGAAACTTGCACCACAGCTATATGTATGTATGTATATATATATATATACATACAATGGATTGGTTTAAGGGAAATTTTACAGGAAAACCCCATATTTAATCGGAACATGTAGTGTTTCCTGTAGATTTTCCCTTAAACCAATCCATTGATATATATATATATATGTCATAAATTTTGGAAAATTCCATGCATAGAAAAAGAGTATACCAGACTTAAAATCCCATCGGTATGCTGGAAAATCATCAGGTGATGCTTGTTCATTATCATATGTTCTGTTTCTATCCAGTGGTTAGGAGGGAGCTAAGGAGCTATGGGTATTCGTGTTCCCTATTAAATCAGGAGCTAAGGAGCTACCAAGAGTTTCCCAACCACATATTAGGTTTGTATTCTCTTTATAACTTAATTATCTCCACATTGCATCATGAATCTTGGTAAATTATGTTGCCACCTCACTGTTCTCCCGAAGCCTGGAATACTCGTTTGGATTAGGGGAATCATTCCCGAATGGCCGGATGAATATACATATTATCTGGTTGGTGGTTTGGAACATTTGTTATTTTTCCATAGATTGGGAATGTCATCATCCCAACTGACTTTCGCATATTTTTCAGAGGGGTGGCTATACCACCAACCAGTATATATATACATGATTTGCTTTGCTGTTCAAGATGAGTTAGACATGTTTCATTTTATGTTTAGGACTAGTATGAATCTCATTAAAACCACCATAAATCCCATTAAAACTAGTGGCTCAACAAATTCCTTTTCTTGATCATTTGGTCAACAAATTCGCAGGAGTCTCCCCCACAGGAGCCCAGCAGACTCGGGGGAGCCAGCTCTGAACGGGTCGTGTGTCCGTTCGGAACGTGAACCATGTTGTAACATGTTGTAAATGGGTATATCCATGGACGTAAGTTGGTAACCCCCAGAAGAATTATGGCCACATAATATACAGGATGGGGCCCTACAGGTAGCTAAGTTGGTTTATATTTGTAATAAGAATAGTGTATGATACGCAAATAACTATATTTAGATGGGGTTATGTTCACCAACAAACATAACTGGTTTTCCCCATCCCATCCTGTACTGATTCATCTTATTAAGTGGAACTGTAGCACCATCAATGGGAATTTCAGGATCCTAAAATGGAGGTACTGTACCATATAAGACCATATTTTGTGGGATATTCCCTTACATAGGCCTGAAACATAGGCCTCATATATGGTAGGTACCTCCAATCAATCGGTTCCTGTTGCATGGCCATTGACACCACCAAGGATTTTGTTCCAAGGTCTTGGGTTGGAAACGACGAAGACTGATGAAGATTATTCGGGGTTAACATCCCTATGTTGATCCATTTTGCATCTATCCTTTATTTAAACTAATACAACTATACACTTAAATCACCATTTATCTGGTTGGTGGTTTGGGACATGAATTTTATGACTTTCCATATATTGGGAATAATCATCCCAACTGACCAGAGGGGTAGGTCAACCACCAACCACTTATTGTGCAGTTCGCTATGTTGGCTATTTTAGTGTTCACCCTGGGTCTCCAGGCTTTCCCATGCTTATGTTGATATGTCCCAGGCTGCTGTGGTCTGATTGTTTATGTAGCTACACATGTGTTTATGCTTATTTGTCTATGCATATATATATATATATAAGTAACTACATTTCATTTGTTTATGTTTGTGTAAATATATATATATATACAGTAATGATTATTGTTAATGTTTTATATTGTATTGCACCCCAGTTTGTGGATCTTCGTCACATGTCCATATCTTGGTTGCAGCGTTCTGCGTTCGACGGGGCATTTTTAGCGTGGCAAGCGACTTCGAAATCAAATCGTTTTGAGGCTGGGCGTGTCCCGGCAGACATCAGGGATGAAGCCAACGAACGCAACATCCGGAGTCCCAACGTTGGAAATCTCATGTTTTAGATGACCAGAGGGTAGCCATTGGTGAACAGTTTGCGAACTTGAAAATGGTCATAGAAATAGTTGATCTACCTACTAGTATGAAAAATGGTGGATCTTTCCAGTTCGTTATGTGACAGTTTACCAGAGGGTAGTGAGGGATATTTGTAGGAAAACCATATGAATTGATGGTTTGCCGCCTGGATTTACCTGGTATTTACTGGGTCCCCTGGTTGACATTTTTTAGGGGATACCCTCTGGATGGTAGTGATGTCATTTGGTCACCATTTATCTGCTTGGTGGTTTGGAACATGACTGGATTATGACTTTCCTCATATACATATATATATACATATATATATATATATATATTGGGAATGTCATCATCCCAACTCCCAACTAACGAACCATACTATTTTTTTCAGAGGGGTAGGCTCAACCACCAACCAGGACCACATGAGTTGTCCGCGACTTCTTGGTGCCAATAACTCCAATTTCACTCACGATGGTAACTATGGTAGATACCCGGCTGGTAAACGTTTACGCAGCGAACTGGAAAATCACCATTATTAAAGGGTAAATCCACTGTATATGAATGGCAATTTTCAATGGTTTATGTTAGATATTTAGATATATCTATACTTACTATAGTTCTAAACCAACAAACATCACTCTATAGTTATAAACCAACAAACATTACATCACTGGGGGGGCCACAACCTTGTACTGTGTCCATCATTTGGGTGATGAATAATCATCCCTAGGATGATACAACTTGGTAAGCCAAGGTTGAGAAGGTTAGCGGATTCTCTGTTTGTTTATATAAATGGAGGACTATGTATATATGTATATATATACACACATACATAAGCAGCTGAAAATTGAGTTGTTTGAAGGGTATCTATCTAAGATTAGCCATGTTAGAGAAAGGTTTACTTTGATCAGAAATATGTTCAAGAATCCGCAACCCACTGGGTCTCCCTTAGCAAGATTTTTTTTCGAGCCAAACAATAGATTGCAAGGTTCCGAATTTGGGATGTACTGACGTCTTGTTGTTGCTTCAATGGGATGTAACCAAGTGCCTTTTGATCCATGGGTCGTCCGCTCAGATAGACCCAAAAGTTCGCTGGATGTGGGTATACGCATGGTTGGGTGTTTCTACAACGTACATTCGTAAGCAAATACATCTAATTATCCAATTAATTACATAAATGTAGACATAGATAGGCAGACAGACAGACAGACAGATAGATTATATTGTATATACATATGTAATATGTACACATTTTCTGGAGTCAAAGGCCTTCATGTTCTTAAATGACTTAGATGTCCCCTGTTCATCCTTTTTAAGCGCACGTCACATTGGTTCACTTGGCCATTCCTGATGTACAATTCAGAGAACCTGAGCAACACTGCGCGGTTGGAGTTCAGTTTCTGTTTCACCTGCCGCTGTGAAACAACATGCGGGAAGAAAACATGACGTAGTGTACAGTTTCGCCAGCTTGTGCCTTACAAATGGGCAGATATGGGTCAAAAACTACAGCAGTGCTAGTCTTGCTTTTTTGGTGGGATATGAATTCCCATATTGGATTAGTCTATAATGCCCATGAAGCAGTTTAGAAGAACCCCATATAAGCAACATCCTGCAGGCATTTCTCAGAAGAGTTGATATTTGTTTACAGTTTGTGGGATAACTCGGATAAACGCGATGTGCAGAAAGGGAATCTTTTTGACCCACAGCCAGATGGCCATGAGAATATCACTTGTACAGGTCATTGTTGTGCACGGAAGTTGTTGAGTTAATTGTGACCAATGAGAACTGGGATGATGCATCGAGTTGTCGAAAGAATCCGAAAGAACATCAAATGATCACTGTTGCTTTATATCTGGATATTCCTTGTATGGAACATGTTTCATTCTTTGCTTCTTAAAATTCACTTAGACAGACTACTTGAGGGTGCGTGCCACTTAGTAAATGGGTTATACTCCCAGCTATATATATATGGAATATTCATGGAATATTCCCACATATAGATGGGATTATGTGTATCATGTATATTTATATATGTGGATTATAAGCCACTTACTAAGTGGGACCCTCACATCCAGCCATAGATTATCCCTGCCGTTTTTCTGCCTAGTTGTAGACACCATCAGAGAGAGCCATTGAACGAAGGAGCTTCTGAACCCCAAAAAGTGCAGCGCATCACAGTTACATGCAGCGTGAAAGGGAAAGGCATGAAACACAGGTGTCTTATTGTCCAAGTCAAAGGAAAAACATATAACATCATAATATAACACATGTTTAGTTGTTCTGAGGAAAGAAGAGGGGGGAAAGAAGCAAGGAATTTTCACAACGGAGGAAACAAAGGAAAGAAGAGAGCTTTGCGGAGGAGATCATCGGGCATGTTTTGTTGGCTTGCAGGCTGCTTCTTGTTTTATGGAAAAACATACAATTTTGAAATCCACAAGACTTTTTCTTTGACAATTTGCAGATGCTTCATAAAGAAGTCCACATGAGCTGTCGGTTGATTGTTATTTGAGGTCAGGTTATTTGGTTGAACCATAATCACAGCAATCCTGTATGCTAGTTTATGAATCAAAAAACAACCGCTTGCAGCACTTGAATGGATTTCCCGCGCATAAAGTTTCTGGTCATAGTTTCCATGGTGATTTCCGACGTGTTTTGAACGCATATTCGAACGACCGTGGCCTTTTTGGTTCAGAGTTTTTTTGTTGGCATCTCAAATTCGAACTGCTTGAATCCAAGCGGTTTTTCGAGGCATTTGGGCGGAAGTATGATTTTTTTAACAGTATTTTGGCATATTTTGACCACATAAATTAAAACACATGCCCAAAATATGGTTGTGCAGTTGTACCAGCAATTAGATCAACCAGATTGGGTTTTAGTTAAAAAAAAAAATGGACACATTTTGAGCCCCATCTCGAGACGGTGGGCACTTTTGGGTGTGGAAAACTTACGAAAACTCCCCTGGGAAATCGGAAGTTGTCTAATAATGTTAGTAAATCAGTGCCATAAACCACCCTAATATTTAGATGGTTTATATATATATATATATATTATAGCATTCACTTATGGTAACTTTGGGGGTAGTGGTTCCATGTGGTTCCTATTGTTTTACTAACATGAAATTCTGGTGTGTCCATGTCTTTGTTGATTAGAAAGAAGTTAATAATTATGACGACCTCACCGTATCAGTGTCACTTTCGGCGTAGAATCATCCCCAGTGGCATGGATTTTTGGATCAGCTGTGTGAATTTCCGGCAGTAAAAACAGATGTATCCCGTGTAAATTGGGTTCTGCAAGTTATGTTCCCATAAAAGTGATTAGTCATCAATCCTTTGCGATTTATACAAGGTTTTTGGATTTCCATGATGGAATGCTAACTGGAATTCCCCATCAGCAAATCTCGAGTGTTCAAACCCCCTGTTGGATGATTATAGAGGATTATACTATCCAAGATAGTGGGGATTATGGTCTAATGATATCTAATGATAGGGGATTATTGACCACACTGCTCATGTCGTTGTATCATGACGACCAGCTCATGGAAAACATGCTGTCGCTGGTTCATGTTCAATCCCAAGATTCGGGTGTAAAGCGTTCAAAGCTTTCAGCTGCCCAGGATAGCCATGTCTAGATCTCCAACAGAAAAATCATGCTTGTCTTCTGGGCAGCATGTTTGTCAAGGCTATTCTGTATCTCAATACCCAGTGGAAGATTGAAGAATGTTTATAAACCATAGTAAGTATGTCAGTATATCTACGAAAAACATAGAATTGGATGATGGGAAAATTTACAGGAAACCCCTATATTTGATGGTAAAAACCATGGTTTCCTGTTAAGATTTTCCCCAACAAACCAATCCATTGAGAAAAACCATCGTGAGTTCTTGGAGTTATTGGCACCAACTTGTCGCGATGAATCGCTCACTGGGGCACCATCGTAAGCCTGTCTAGATCTCTTCGAAAAATCATGTTTATCGCAATGGGCTGACCCCAATAATACACCTCCCGAAAAATTGGAGGATTGATTTTCACATTTTTCACCATTTATCATGTCACCACTAAAACTGGTTGGTGCTTTGGAACCATGGATTTTTTTTAAATAGTATTATTGGGGTTTTAGTAATACAGTATATAGTATATCCCAACATATACTATAATCCCAATCTATACTAATATTATTACTGGTTGGTGTTTTGGAACATTTGGATTATTTTTCCATATATTGGGAATAATGATCCCAACTGACTGACGAAATAATATTTTTCAGAGGGGTAGGTCAACCACCTACCAGAAAATTGGGAATGATTTTTTCGCGTTGGGTTTACCACATTGTTGGCTGTTGGCAAAGATCTTGGCCCAATTGATGCTGTTCTAACCGTGTGTTTCTCAAATCAACGATATTTCCACTACCTTTTGGCAAAGTCCCTTTCTCAGTCACATCGCAGTTGACATTCATTACCAACATGTTGTAGTGAAGGAAGATACCCTCTGGTAATTTAACATAGCTATGGAAAATCACCATTTTTAATGGGAAAACTCACTATAAATGGCAATTTTCAATAGCTATGTTAAATTACCAGAGGGTATGTTTTGTTTCCTTTCCCTTTGAATCTTCATCCATAGCTCACAGAATTGGTTCGGAAACCGCTGCTACCTTAGGGCGAAAGACCAAGGCTTTCCCGAACAGTTTGCTATTAAAAATGACCATAGAAATTGTCGATTTAGCCATTAAACATGGTGATTTTCCAGTTCGCAAACTGTAACAATTTACCAGAGGGTAGTAAAAATGGTGATTTTCCATATGGGGGTTTCCTGAAAATGGGGCTACCCAAGCTCGCTGGATGGTTTATAAGGGAAAATCCCAATCTAAAATGGATGATTTGGGGGTACCCCTATTTTAGGACACCCCCATATTATCACCATAGATTTCTCATGATACATGATTATTCCATTGACTTTGATGCCTATTAGTCATGTATCCTTTGTAATATCACATAAAGGATACATCACTAATATAACAGTCATTATTGTAATTTGATGACTTGAATACATGATAATCCATATATGATCCATTTATAAGTGGTTGGTGGTTTGGAACATTTGGATTATTTTTCCATATATTGGGAATGTCATCATCCCAACTGACGAAGTCCATCATTTTTCAGAGGGGTAGGTCAACCACCAACCAGTAGTGATCATTATTAATTAAACATGATTAACCACTATTAACCATTATTAACCATTTCTAATGAAACCACCAACCAGTAATGATCATTATATCCCCATATAAAGCGCCGTCAGTTTCACCTGTAATCCCCATGACTTTCCAGGCCGTCGCGAAATGGTACGCGAAATCTCTACGCTGCCCCATGCTGTGATTTTATGGGTATAGAATGGTATGTGTATATATCTTAGATAAAGGTGATGCATATATATATAATATTGATTGATTTAATGTTTGGTTTTTAGTGAATATATATATATATATATACATACTGTAGATGCAGTATATATATAGTTTGACATAGCGGGTCATATCGTGGGAAATGTAGACAGATAACCAGCAATCATGGACTATACCCTCTGGTAAACATACAAAAAGCTATTGAAAATGGCAATTTATAGTTGATTTACCAGGTAAAAATAGTGATTTTCCATAGTTATCTTAGTTTACCAGAGGGTAATTTTAACAGAATTATTGGGAATCAAACATGTCGATTCAAAGCTGTTTGGTGGTTTGGAACATGTTTTATTTTTCCATATATTGGGAATAATCATCCCAACTGACGAAATCATATTTTTCAGAGGGGTAGGTATACCACCAACGAGCACTTTTCCATAGTGTTCCCATTATTTGATGGCCACAAATGGTGTTATCCCCTATTTTCAGAGACACAAAAGTGAATGGTGGCGTTTTACAAGGCGAATGGTGGCGTTTTTGAGCCAAGAATGGAGGATGAACCCCTTCCCCCTAGGAAATACCACAGGGGACCCCAAAAATCAATACTGTAGATCCAATACTAAACCCAGGTTTTTAGGGTGGCATTCAGTGGGAATTGGTTGTTTTAATATGTTATATGATATAATGATAGATTGGTATAGTCATAGTGATATAGTGTGAATAGGCCCAAGTTTATCTGATATATCCAATAATAAGCCCAACTTTATAGGATATATAAATATAAATATATGATATAGATGGATATAGTGTGAATATGGTGCACCATTGATTTCTTGAATAGTCCAAATCAAATACAATGGAGTTCCTGCACATCCCGGCCTTGCCTCGCCTTGGTTCCGCACTGGAGTGGCAAGTCAGGTCCACGTGGGATGTGGAGCTTTGTGGCTAGACATCAGTGACATCAGTAGATCGGAAACTGAAGAACTGGGATCTTTGGTAAAAGACCATTTCTGAAAAAGAGAATCCATCATCACAGGTACCTGAAGGGCGATGAAATGTGCTTCATGACAAAGGATTCGCATGGATTTGCTTGATTTCAACGGGCCAGCTGCAAAATAAGATTTGATGCAACCTAGGGTGCATTTCGATCATCAGCTAATCATACATCATCTTTGTTTGGCATCATGCCATATCATTCATTTGGCCAACAAATTGCCGGATATCACAGTGTAGTTTTTCTCCTTTTTGTTTGTCTATCAAAGGAAGGTGTTCCAATTGAATCTACCTTTTCCACTTCTACTAGCCGCCTCTAGCAAAGCAGCTGAAGCACAGAATATCGACCCATCTTCCAAAAACTTCCGGCCCCATGTCGCGATTGATTTCACAGGTGCGCACATTGGGGAACTTTGTTTGAACGGGTCCACCTTTATGCCTGTCCAAGTCGTCCGAGAGGCGAACTGATGTTGAAATATTGATAGGAGAGTATGCTACCCTGTTATATTGTGTTTTGGGATCCACCATGAAAACACACCATTTACATTAATATATAATATATTATATATATAATTATATATATATATATATGTGTATGTATATTTAATTTGCAAGATACCATAGTTCCGAAAAGCAGATGAAACTGGTGATTTGACAGGTAAAACGTGGGATTCTGCCAGTGGAAGGATGGTTCAGACTGGGGAAGTCCCAAATCCAGCAGCATTCGCCAAACTGATGGTGTCGTCCTTAACGGGCCAGCAGCCGAAGTGTCAATGTTTTGAGGCTCTGTTCACCACCCACGGCCAATTTTTTAAGGCCTTGTGAAAACCCATTCTTTCATGGGTGAGTTGGTGAAATCCCCATAGATCTTCAGTTTGGTTTGTCCCCTATTTCTTTGGGGATCATTACGTCTTCCCATCGCCGTTTTGATGGGACAGACAATGACAAAGCAAGCATGTTGAAGGGAAGTAATTCCAATGGTGTATCATCATCCTGGCTTTCTTTGGTGATTGTTTATATGTTCCCAATGGGAAAAATCCACTGGCAATGGGTAATCAATGAAGGGAATATATGTGAAGTCTGGGCTCCTTAAGCAAATCCAAATCATTTTTTCATTGAACAGCCCAAACATAACATTGATAAATAAATAAATATATATAAACCATTTTAACCTGTATTAGACTGGATCCTTAAACATATATATATATACATGTATTCAATACATATATTCAATACCACACATTTTTTGGTATCCCCCATGTTTTAGACGCCGACGATGATCCTCATTGATCCTCATCCTCAGATTTTGCTGGTCACGGTGGCCGGCGCTCCAAAGGAGGCGGCTGGTCTAACTGGTTGGTGCTTCCTTTTCCAGGAAAACATGTGGTAAACAGTTTTGTTTAATAAGAAATGATGGTTTAATAACTTAGTTCCAACTAAAAAATGTTGTAAACATGAGACACATGAACACATATTCATCAAGCATCAAACACATGAATTCTAAACCATGGAAAGTTGGGGACAACTCCATGGCCTCCTTGGATTTCACAGGTGAAAGCTATGTCAAGGGAGCTACAACTTGTGGCTTATCACCGAAACACATGATTAGTATCTGGTTGGTGGTTTGGAACATTAATTTTATTTTTCCATATATTTGGAATGTCATCATCATTTTTCAGAGAGGTAGGCTCAACCACCAACCAAGTATATAAATGGCCTTGTAAAGCTAATATCTATGAAAAAAAACATGATCATAAACCGAAATCATAGCTTTTGGAGTTACCAACTTAGCCATCGTTAAATTTGGGCCGCAGGACCGTAGGAGCCCAACTAAGGACCAACTAATAGATGTCAGCCATGTCCAGTCAAGCAGCTAGTCTGGTTCGGGGTTTCAAATGTTGATTGCTTTTCAACATTAAGGGATGATTGGTTGAGATTACTGTCAAAAATCTGACTGGGATGGTTAAAAAACACCCAGCAATCCAATGTTCTGTGATATCTGGGTCAACATTTCTGGTTGGTGGTTTGGAACATTTTTTATATGTTTCTATATATTGGGAATGTCATCATCCCAACTGACGAAGTCCATCATTTTTCAGAGGGGTAGGTATACCACCAACCAAATTTCTATTGATTTGTAACATAGCTATTGAAAATGGCCATTTATAGTTGATTTACCCATCAAACATGGTGATTTTCCAGTTCGCTATGTGACAGTTTACCAGAGGGTATATCACCATTAATCACCATTCAATCTCATTAAAACCCATTAAATCACCATTAGATATCTGGGACGATCCCGACGGAAGCGCCGCCCTTATGATGATCCCGTTACGCGCCGATGATTTAAAAAACGGCCGGTTTTAAGCCCTCTGGTTTCCTGGGCCGGAAAATTCTCTACTTACCATATAATAACCATTCATATTAACCATATTATCAATAGTATATTACCAACCAATGGTAGGTTATTGCACCACCAACCAGAATTGATTCTGCCCTCTGGTTATGACTGTTACATAGCCATGGAAGCCATGGCCCATAGAAATAGATGGTTTACCGTTCGCTATAAAATGGTGGATCTTTCCAGTTTGCTATGTAACAAATAACCAGATGGTAGATATATTATGATCTTATGATATATTATTGACAATGATATTAGAATGGTTGATTTTTCATATCGAACTCTTAGTTTATCTTAAAGATCTTTGGTACTTTTTTTTCCAGCTCCTTAGTTGGTTCTAGAAGTTCTTGTCCCATTACGTCCTCTGATAATTCCCACATGGATCTGGATTTAGAAAAAGTGACGGCGTGACAATTCCCCCTGGAATGATGGGCATTGGATCATTGGATCCGGGCAATACTCCCAGTCTAGCTGAACTCTAGTATAGGTTATTGACTTATCATTCATTTAAACTAACTATGACATGGATGACAAGTATCTAGTATAGGTCACTAACCTAATTAGGTTAGGATGGTTAGTAGTTAGGATGATGAAATTAAACTATGACATGGATATTTGAAATATAACCTCATAATTCCAGTTTTTTGGTTAGTGACCTTATCATGTCATAAAAATAATATTTGATTCATATATGGCTAGTTGATGCATGCTTTTCCAGCTGGCAGCTTCATTTACCTCCAGGCTGCCCATCTCCTCGCAGGTAGTGCCCCGAACCGAGTTGTCTCATCCGTGTCATCGCAGCATCTCGCGACAAGTTCGAAAGCAGCCTGGAGCCCCGGTCCGGAAACGAAGGGTAAGGGGAATCTTTGAGGAATCTCTCAAAGGGGTTTAAAAAACATGTTGTTTATTGGGATCTATAGTGATCTATATGATTATATCATGTTGGATCTATATATAATCAACTTGAAATCGGTAATATGTGTTTGGAGAAAACAACATTTAGATGATCATTTTATTGGATATATCCCGGATAGAAACTGAATGGATCTAAGTTGGATCATCACTTAAAATTGTCACTGCAGATCTTTCACCCTGACTCTTACATTCTGAAGAGATGGTGATTTCTTCTGGAGGTGTCTAAGTTTCAGGAGCGCAATGAAGCCGCACCAAAAAGGCCTACGAGTGTCAGCTTCGCCCAAAACTGAGCATACCACCGTGTCCATCATTGAATTTGCACCAGGTTTCCACCACAATGTCAATTTACTGCGGCTGTTAATGGTCTATTTGATTTTATGTTCCCATCCAGAACACTTGGAATAATGTTCAAATTGGTATGCTATTTCTCATTGGAACTCGGGGTTTTAAACTGCTTCAAGCTGTTTTTAATCAGATTTTGAAGGACTCTGCGATTCAATTCATCCAACAGTCCATCATCAAATGTGAATGATGTAATTTGACAGCTGCTTCGTATACCCATGGTCAGTTGACAATTCTCATTATCCATTCATTTGTCCCTCATTATCCCATTTTTGTTGCGTAAATCCCCAGTTCTTATGGGAATTTAAGTGTCGAAAATCACCACAGAAAGTCCCCCTAGCTATGTCAAACCATCCAGCTAGCGATATATCCAGCATAAAAATCCTGAGCCGGATTAGTTCGAGCAACTTACCTATCGTGATAGGGTATGTCCCAGGCATCGTAAGTTTTAAAAAAATAGTGTAACGACATTTTTTAGTATAACCCATATATGACTTATGCCTTGCATATGGCTTATATATGGCACATATGTGGCTAATATATATATATATATAATTATATAATATATATATAGGTATATATATATAGGTATATAATATATATATAGGTATATATATACAATTATTATACATATATATATATTATATTGCATACATAGAGTGTATATAATATATTATATCATAATATATATATATATAATTATATAATATTATATATGATATATATATATTATAATATTCTAGCTTATAGATTATATAATATATATATATTATTATATATTCTATATTCTCTATTCTATATTCTATATTGTACATTAGATATTATATATTATACATTATATTTTACATTATATTATATATTATGTATTATACATTAAATACATATATATATATATATTTATTTATTTATCATATTATCCGTTCCGCAGGGTCGAGAAGGAGATCTTGAAGCCTGCGGAACGCGCAGGCGGGCGCGGCTGACGATGGTAATGGAGCCTGGCAACACACCAACCACCAATGGTTGATGATGGCTAATAATTTTGGTTTGTACAGTTGTAATGGTTAATAATTGTTAACAATGGTTGATAATGATGAATTTTAGTATGGTTAATACTAGTTAATGATTATGAATTATAAACTATTGGATATTCAGCAATATCAATCGAAATGGATATGTTAATATATATATATATGATATGCGGTACATATGGATAGTCATATAGATTTAGATTTATGGTAGATCAAAAATTGATAATTTGATTATTAATAGCTTTATATAATGGCTAGTAATGGTTAATCATGGTTTATAATTGGCAATAATGCTTAATAATCTGTGATATTGGCTAATCATGGTTATTAACTGTTATCATTGGTCATTAATGGTTCATAGTAAAGTTAACAGTTAATCATGGTTTGAGGGATTTGATACATTATATAATAGCCACAATATCTGGATGAATTATAATGAGACTACGTCGCGACATCACTGGAATGATGCGTTAGGTGAAGTTTTTGTCAGCACTGGTGGTTCAAAACTGCAAACAAACCTCAGATCTCCCACGCAAAAACGCGGGTTTTCCCTCAAAGTCCACAACAAGTCGATCTGACACAGCACTGTGGTAGGCTGTCTTCCTAAACGATCCTAAACGCCTAGCCACCTGCAGTATACGATGGCCCTCCTGGGAAACATGGACAAAGACTGGGATCCTTTGTGGTTTCACAATATGTACTGTATATAATATATATAAATATATACATACAATATATATATATACAATATATGTATATTGTATACAATATAATATATATACAATATATATATATATATATGTATATAATACATATATATAATATTATGATAATATATATATATATACATATATATATATATATACATACGGGGAATCATCCCAAATGGCCGTGTGATAAGAGCTATTCTCAGGTTGTTGAATTATTGCAATTCAGCCAGATTATATGTGTTGATTTGTGTTGATGCATCCCAATAGAACCAACAAACTCGAGGAGTTTTTCATCTAAAGGAACTATTCCCGTGTCTAGGAATCTTAGCGGAATTGGTGGGGCTGAATTCAAACAAAGCTCGTTTTGTGGCTTAGCCACCGGACTTGATCAACCTGACGACTGATCGAATCGCTGACTGCTCGTGAAAGGTTCCTGTCAGGATGATTGAAACCATAGATCCGGCCGATAGCATCCTAGCATTTGAATGTGCCAACAACCCTAATCCCAGTAGAATCCCATGGTACCCCATGCCAATCCCATTCGAATCCCATTGTGGCGCCTGACCCGAGCCCGATGTTTGTTTCTTCATTCATGTCCAGACTTGGGAAATCGGAGAGGAATATGTCTGAATTCTTCGTAGTATCCGATGTGATCTCCGATTCAATAACAAGTTGGTGTATGATACTCAAATAACTATATTTAGATGGGGTTATAAATCAACAAACATTTCACGTTTGGGGGCTTCATCCTGTAGGTTTTCGGTGGGCCCGACACATTTTCTCCGACACGTCTCTCCATGACCTGGTGACCTGACCTGACGCAGAAATCCATGCGATGTCGAGGAGGCTCCACCCCTTGTTGGCAGTCGTTGCTTCATCCCACGGATTAGTTCAGAACTTGGTTCATCTTAGTTCACCCGAGTTGTTTGAGTACCCTCTGGTAAACTAACATAGATGAAAATGACTCATTTATAGTGGATTGAGTTTTTAAAAATTGTGATTTTCCGTAGTTTGGTGACAGTTTACCAGAGGGTAACCCTAGAAAAATCTCAGAAAACCAGTGATAAAACCGAGGATTCGTGGGATCATATCCCGTTAAATATCACCATTTTCAACAAATTGCCTCCCGATTTTGAACAATAAAGATAATGTCAACCCCGGATTAATAAACCATGGTGTATTAATTATGGGGTACTTCTCCAATAGTCATGATCTGATTAATCTGATACTTAAATGGTACCCTCCCAATTAAACAGCCGTTTGGGGTTTATTAATCCAGGGTTGACATTAACCTACTTGAGATTCGTGGGATGAACAGTCCCCAGTTCTGATGGTTAAGAATTGTCTGATGGTTAAGCCCCACGCTCTCATCCAAAGATCATGATCCAGAAATTACAATCCCATGATAGTCCATGTTAACTCCATTAGAATCCCAGAATAACCCCCGTGAATCCCATTACAATCCCATGATAATCCCCATTCTTCACTACTTTTTTTTCCCCATGATATACCCTTTTTGTTTCACCAAAGACTCTCCAACAATTCCTATTTTTCTCATTATTTAAATGAACTATCCCAATCTTTGGATGTTCACATCCCAATGAATCATCTAAAAAAGAACCAGGTTATCTCAAAACCGGATCCCTAAAAAAATATTTCATCAGGTTATGATGCCAACAAAAAATAGCCATCAAAGGCATTATTTTAGATGTCATCAAAGATTATGATGGTCCACAATTTTTCATTACCCCATTTTGTGTGTTGCTTTTTGAGGATCATAATCCATTGGGATTTTCATCCAAGGGATCTCAGGGATACTCAATCTCATTATCTGGTTGGTGGTTTGGAACATGTGGATTATTTTCCATTATATATATATGGGCCATATGGGATAATCCTTCCCATTGACTTTCATATTTTTCAAGATGGTTGAAACCACCAACCAGATACCTACCTCAAACATTAACACCAACACGTCGAAAAAATATGTATGACATTGATAAGTATCCATTGATAAGTATTCATAGAGTTTTTGTTGGAAGATCCAAGCGATTTTCCAAGCCCGCCAGGGATCAAGGAATGGCCTGCTGCCTGTCCCTTGGCGCCTGCGCGTGACCTCTGGGCCGGACAGGAGCGACGACTAGCGACGACATGACGTGATGGCGCCGCCACTTTGGGAGTGATTTAAGAAGATTTAAGATTTTTTGGTTCGGGATTTCATAGGATTTTTGTTAGGTTTTTAATATATTTTAGTGAGAGCTTTGTTGGATTTGTTTGTGCTTGAATGGTAGATGTTCTTTGTTTAATTTGTGTTGTTGTTTTTTTTCAGATGTTGTTTTTGTTGGGTTGTATTTTTTTGTTTAATGATGGTTTTGTAAAAATTGCGAATATTCACTACAGATCCATTTCTCACCACTCATGGGTCTAGCTTTCTAGCCGAACCACAGGTCATGTTTGGTGTCTCTTTGAGCATGTCATTTTGGGTGCCAAACTGAAGAGACCATTGGACCGTCAAGGGATGACATCTGTTTACTGCGCCGGATTGCGGATTGTCGTTTTGCGGATTGCTGGTCGTGAGTGGTTTTCATGTAGCAGTTCTGTGCTAGTTAAGCTTGTTTAAGAGGCACTCCGTAGTACGTACTCTACACTACGCTTTAGACTACTCTTGCACGACACCATTTTCCACTACTCTACACGATCCTGCACTTCTCTACACTAGTTTACAATACTATGCACTACTCTTCACTACCCTGCAGAAAACAACTGTGCAAGAACTGTAACACTCCTTTAACATTCAGTATGGTCCATATGTTTGATTTTTTTCACTTCCATACTACTCTTCACCACCTAACACGACTTTACGTTACCTTGCGTTGCTCTACGCTACTTACTTCGCACTGCTCTATAGGCTATGTGCATTACTCTACACCACCTTCAACCTTTGCACTACTTTCCATTGCTTTGTATATACACCTGAGTGCTCCTCCCCCCAACACAGAGACGTAGAAGCAGCAGGCTAGTAGCACCTCGGAGTGCATTCGGAGTGGTTCGGGGCCCGAAAGCATTCCCTTTGTACTCCTGAGTGCTCCTCCCTCCAACGCAGAGACGTAGAAGCAGTAGGTTACAGTAGCACCTTGGAGTGCATTCGGAGTGCATTTTAGTGTAAGAACCAGTATTAGGAGGATTATGGATTAGTTTTGTATCCTCCGAATTTCGAAGTCCCCAGTCTGCACCAGCCCCCAATATGATTTGAATATGCCACCAGCAAGGACGAAGGACTGGACCACAAAAAGCAAGATATTGTTTGGTTCGTGGTTTTCATTTTGTTTCCAACCAGATTTGGGTGATGTGAGGAGCATATTCTTCAGGGGGATTGAAATCAAGAATCAGTTCTCTATGTTTAGAGATTGCATTGTTTTTTTTTTGGGGGGGTGCGGGGGACATTGTATGCCGAAGTTTCATAGTTTTGACACAGAACCAGACTGGCCGATAAAAACTGGAACTGCAAGCGTATATGGACCTAGAAGATGGACGTCATAGAAGTCGTAGATGGACGTCATGGAAGTTATGTTTGGTGAAATACCCGACTTTATAGAGCAAATAATATAGGAACATGTTGATGTGCAACATACTGTACTTACATATATATATATAACTATATATATATATACATAAATATACAGATAGATAAAATTTGACAATGGTAGATAATATGATAGATAGGTAGATAGATATGTAAATAAAACTTTCCAGATAGAACAGATAGCCCACTCATTTAAACAAATCTTGTGTCTGCATCCAAGCCCCTTCCTTTTCCCACGAGGAGAAGCATAAAAGCCGCAAGCGGAGCACGACGGGCATGTGGACCTGCGGTTACTGCCAGAAGGTCCAGTTCTCTGCCATGATTTCACCATAGCTGCGATCTACCCCTGGTTGATGATTAGTTGGGGGATTAACCACTATAAAAATAGGGGTTGAGCCATCAAAAAAACCCTGTTGGTTGATGATTATAGTATATTATAGTAATTTAAACAGGAATATCAGTGAATATAACTGATAAGTGATGGTTGATTGATGATTAGTTGGGGGATTATACCCAACATATTGGGAATCATAATAATCCAAGAACGGGGAATCCCTATTAACCAACCAGTACAATGGAATAACAAAGAGCTGTGGGCCCAAGTACTTGCCAGTAGCATGTCTGGGCTTGGTGACCTGGGACTTTCGCCGCAATGGGATGATTTGAAGCTGGGGGACCAGACGGACATCAGGTGTTAAGCATTTGTGCAAGGGTGTCATCACTGGACAATTCTTTGTTGCTTCTGGGACACTTTCCAATTTGCCTTGCTATACATTTCTGCAGTGTCATGTGATGGGAATCCGCCCAAGGGTTCATGTCAATGCGGCGATGGGTTTCCCTCTCGGTCATGGGGTACCTACAGAAGGTATCTACTCCAGCGCGTTGAAGTTTGTGCTGGAGCTGGATTCATGGGTGAGGGTATCAAAGCTTGTGGGATTTCCATTGAAGCGGTTAATGACTTGCAAAAGGAGATGGGCTTGTTTCAACTCCGACAAGGCCAGAAAAGTGTGGTAGTTGGGGATATTGGAGACCCAGCCATTGTCGCTACCTTGCATAGTGCTTGCCAGTCACCAGCCTTGGTATCAGGAGGTTTCTCATGCCAACCATGGTCAGCGTTAGGAGACAAAAGGAAAAGTGGTGACCCTAGGTCTGGAAGCCTGGTCAAGTTGCTTAGGTTAGCTTTTTGGCTCCGTGCTCATTCAGTTATCCTGGAATGTGTAAGTGAGGCAGGTGAGGATCAAGAGGTGCAGAACATCATAGCCAGGTTTTGCAAGCTGACAGGCTTCAATCAGTCACAGGCTGTCCTGCACCTAGAATCCATCGTGCCAGCCAGGCGTACCCGATGGTGGTGTATGCTTTCCAATGCATCCGTCCCAGGGTTTTGCATCCGTCCTTTGCCAAAAATGCATCCGGCTCCGAATGTTGGGGACATCTTTCCAACTTCCCCCCAATGGGACCCTCAAGATTTGACTCAATTGGAATTGGACCACTACGAGACCAACAAGTTCATGGAGTTTGGGGGACTGTTTGAAAACCTGGTCAATGTTGCGGCACCCCTCAAAACTGCATGGGTGGGCCAACCAACTTACAGGGTGCCCTTGTTTGTGTCGGCAATACCATTTTTCTGAGGAGAGGTTGAAAAGTAAAGGGATCTTTGGTGCCCTCATCCAGTTGGGAGGTGAATTTGAGACCTATCAGGGAAAACTCCCGAAGACCAGACATATGCATCCGTGGGAGATGGCCCTTCTCCATTGGGGCCAGTCCGAATCGTCCATGGAAACCGAACTTACGTTTCAGCATCGCTGCCTTAGGCCAGATGGCAGCTCCGATCCAATCAGCCTGGGTAGTTGCACAGTTTCAGGTTCACCGGGCACAGGCCGAAGGCCTCCAGGTGATAGCTGAGGAAATTTTGTGTAACCATTTTGCCACGGTGTTCAGGGATGCTGCGTTTAGCAGACCAGACATCATTGCCACCAATGCTTGTCAGAATTTCGCCAACAGGGTCTACAGCTGTTTGCTTGCTTCTGCAGCGGCCCAAAGTGGCCCTCAGAAATCCATCAGTGTTGACGAGAAACAAGAACGAGAAAACAGCCAGCGGAAAGGACGCGAGAACCTTCCAAGGACAGCGCCCATTGGGGCCCACAAACAGCCAGCGGACCAGTCGCAAGAACTGAGAAGAAATGAGGAAAACCAGCCAGCGACCAGGACGCAAGAACCTGGCCCTCCTATGGTTTTGCAGGCCATGCCAAGTGGTCACCCGAAGGTCATTGGCCCCTCCCCCCTTGAGAAAGGCCCCTCTAGGAAGCCCTGCTCACCGAGCAGTGTTGACAAGGATGGGGTTGTTGTTGACCACCTGGACAAACAGCCAACGACCAGGACGTCAGAACCTGGCCCTCCCATGTGTTTGCAGGCTATGCCAAGTGATCACCCGAAGGTCATTGGCCCCTCCCCCCGAGAAAACAGCCCTGGCCCCTTGCCCTGCTTTCCTGGCAGTGTCAGCAATTTGCAAGTAGGTTTGGAGAATGAAAAGGGTGGAGAACGCTCAGTTGCCAAACAAATGCATAGGGAACTTTTCCAAAAGCAGTCCAAGCAGAAAGGGACTCCTTCCAGTCGTGATGATGCAGGGAAAATTCATGAACCGAATGGAACAAAGGCCAAGCACTGGTCAGATCCAGGTAGTTCATCCACTTGTGTTGTGGGGGCATTGCAGCTTTTGCCACAGGAGCTTCCTCTGGCTCACAGATCACTCTGCCAAGTGTTACCAACCAGGATTGCGAGACTCCCCGGGGAGGTGACCCAAATGAAGAAACCAATGTCGAGATCCGAAATCCGATGCAGTTGAGCAGCATGTAGCTGGAGATATTCCTACACAGGAATTAGCTCAGGCCGCCGTTTTGGCAGAAGCAGACCAAGCATCCGATGCACCGGAGAAGGGGAAACACACAGTACAGCTCTTCCTAGAAGACTTTGCACAGCCATGTTTGATCCAGATGTCCAAAGACGCCACAGTCGGATCGATTACTGTTGCTGAGGAGAAACTGGGAACCTTGACTCAACCGATCCATGTCTGTTCTTGCATTGGTACTGCCCTCAAGCTGTCAGAACCGATCACTCCATATCAACAGATCTTCTTGCGTGAGACTCATTCCGCTGAGGCAGGGATCTCTGGGATGTTGCCACCTTTGCTGCAATCGACAGTTCCCACCACCAGAGCTCAGGTGTTGTTCAACCAACAAGCATGGGTCGCGGTTGATGAAATGGATTTTTACTTGGGGATGCTCAACTCCACTGGAGCTTTGAAAGCAGTAGGACCATGTGCCATGCCTCAACACACAGAGGATGATGAGCTAGAAAACATGATGCAACAATGGTTTTCAGAACTGCTGCCCACTACCGATCACCAAGGACCAGCCATTTCTGCGTTGCTTGTTGACCAACATTGGTTTCCCGTGATTGTGACTCCACAGGTTGGCAAGGTGTTGATTTCGACCACGCTTGGTGGTCAGGGTTGGGTAGAATTTGCAGTCCGATCACAAGGGGTTGAATACACAATCCAGCCAGTTCAACATTCCTTTGTCACCCATTTCAACAATGATTGTGGTTTCAAAGTTGTAGCCTGGCTGACCGAAGCTTTGTTTACCCCTGATTTTGGAGAGCCTTTGCACCGGGTCAAACCAATCGACACCACCACTGCCATTGCATGGAGAGCGATGTTTGAATTCCATCTTCACAACAACAGCCTCATTGACCATGTTGTGATTCCGGCTGACATGCATTTTGGGGGAACTACCAATGGTGATGTCACAAAGAAGTTTGAAGATCTCCTGATCGATCGAGGGGTCCCAGCTACAGTAGCACCTGATCGTGCAGCAGCCATAATGGATAAACTGGGGCGGCTTCAGATTGCCAAGGCTATCCGGGGATCAGCAGCATGGAAGGAAATCAAACAGCTAGCCAACCTTGCCTCCCCCAAAGTTCAGCTTGTTTTGCCGTCTGAAATGCAGGAAGCAGTGCAAAACCGTATTTCCAATGGGAAACCTTTTGGGGACAAGAAGAAGAAAATCCAGTCAGAGAAGAAGCCAAAGAAAGCTGTTCAGGTCAAGCCAGAAGACATCAGCATCCAAGAAGGCATTTTTCGCGATGCCCACAATGGGAACATTGGCCAGCTTCAATTTTGCAACATGGGTCCTGAAGCCAGAGGGGTCGTAGTGGTACAAGCTGAGCAAGCCATCCCATATCTGCGTTTTGCACAACCCTTTTCAAAGCATGCGTTGGCGATGATTGTGGTTGACCATCAGAACCCAATTGTCAATGGAGCGGGTGAAGAAATCAGGTTTCCGGCCAGATGTGAAAGAACAGCTGAACCAATCATCCTTTCAGCACGCATGATCCAACTTGGAGCAGTTGAGGTTTGCCGGGTAGCCCCGACCAATGCCACCCAGGTGGATGAAGTTTGTTCAGTTGTACTTCGCACTTGCACCTATAGGGATGAATTGCAGCCGGGAGTTTGGGACAAGTTTGTAGCAAGGCCAATCAAATGCATAGTGGATGACTTGCAGCTTTTGCAGCCAGATTCGCAGGGTCGGAGTCCTATCATGGATGTTTGGGATCGCCAGTGGCTCACAGAAAAATACCAGCGTACCCGGCCCCAAGAAGCTGCTTTGTTCTGTGTTTGTTTCAGGGTTGAATTGACTGATCTCTGTGGAGCTCTGCAGAAGCATGGCAAGATCGCCACTACATAGAAGCAAGGGATCCTGACGGCCGTGCTCCCCATGGTGATTTCCGGGTCATCTGGATCAACAAGACGGATAGGCAGGGGGTTGTTTTAGCCCCCCAATCCACTGCTGCGTGGACCAGCATTGTCAGAGCTGGTCAGAGGTTCGGTTCGCGTGTGAAATCCCAAGATGCTCAGAAGGTTCATTTGCAGCATAAGCCACAAACCCCTTACCTTGCAGCTGATGACCTTTTGCTTTTCCATGCGGGCCCTTTTCCCCACGGATCCAAAAGAAATGCATTGGTCAAACTTTTTGCAACTTGGCGTTGGCAAGCCAGACCAGGTCAACCAAAGAGCCGTGCCCCCAATGGGAAAGGTGTCATTTGGGAGGTGCAGGCAGTTGCCAAACCACAGTTTGAGGTCTACCAACTGGCACATGCGGACATTTTGATCACACAAGTCGAGAAGAAATCATACAAAAGAACCTCTGCCACCAGGTTCAGCCAGAACCATTGCAGCGTTGACATTGCACACAGCAGCCAAGAGTGATGATGCCGATCCATGGGCTGAGAATGACCCCTAAGGAAAATACCAAGGGCCCACCAAAGTCAGCCGGACTCAGACGCCCCATGAACTTGCCCCAGAGCAGATTGACCTCTTGGCAACTAAGGTTCAACAGAGGATTCAAGGGGTGAAGCCACTCCTCCCAGAAGGTGAACTTTCTGACACTGCCATGGGGTCAGAGGATCGACTCAGCCAATTGGAAGACCGACTCACACAGATGGAGGTCACAATGCAAGATCAGCAAGCCAAGCAAACTCAGGTCAACAACGACCTGGTGCATCAAATCGGCATGGCTCAGCAACAGGCAGAGAAGCAGCCACTTGCAATCCACAGTCACATCGACAACAAAATGCAGGAACAGTTGAACCATATCGAAAGGTTGCTCAGCAAGCGTAGGGCAGAATGACTATCAGGGCTGGCGCCACAGCTGGTGGAGCTGCAGCCATCAAGCACAGCCACCTCCTCCAAGGAGGGTTTTGTACAGCGTCACCGAAAGCGAGGCCGAGATAGAAGCAGTGGAAGCACTTGCCCCCTTGGCTCAGGCTTGTCCAGTTTTGTAGGTTTTTTGGATCACATTTTTCTTGATGTTCGAGAAAACAGAAAGGGCCAGCCCCCCCCACGAGTTCCGACCCATAATTGTTTTGGGTTTGCCATACCGGACATGGAGCACCATCAGGGCCCGACAATGTTTGAAATGGTTTGCACAGTTTGCGCCTGAGGGTTTGCGTGGAAACTTACCAGGTAGATCTACCACTGGACTCTGGTGGAAACTTGCGATGGAGGTCGAGGCGGCCACACAAGACCAGCGGAAAGTTTCTGGTTTCGTGACGGATGTCACCAAAGCCTATAACAATTTGCCACGCCCCATTGCTTTTGCCTGCGCCCTCCATTTTGGGCTTCCTATCACATTTGTGAGGGCATGGCATGCAGCATTGGGCCAGGTACACAGACATTTTGTTGTGTAGGGATCATTTTCAGGACCTGTCATGAGCTGCAATGGGTACCCAGAGGGCGATACACTGAGCATAGTTGCTATGGTCCTAGTGAATTTGGCTCTCCACCACATGCACCAAAATGCCTGTCCATTGGCATCAATCATGACATTTGTGGATAACTGGGAAGGTGTTGCACAGGAAGTTGACCACACTTGCAGGGCATACACAGCTATGGAGAAGTTTGCGGAAATTGTCCATTTGCCTTTGGATACCAAGAAGACCCATTTTTGGGCCAACAACTCAGATGACAGAAGGGTGCTTCGAGCCCGCCAAAAGAAGGTAGTTTTGCATGCACAAGACTTAGATGGCCATCTCAACTTTAGTAGGAGATTCACCAATTACTCTTCCCGTGCCAGAATTGCCAAAAATGCGGCCTTTTGGGGAATGCTCTACAGAAGTTCAGCCCCTTTAGATCAGAAGTTGAGGGCGGTTGCGACCGTTGCATAGCCCAGATGTTTACATGGCATATCCGGGACTGCTCTGGGCAATGAGCATTTTGGGCGCCTGCGAGCCCAAGCCATGGCCAGCCTCCGCTGGGCAAAGAAAGGGGCCTCTAGCGTCATCCAATTTGGTCTCTTGCACCCAAAGCTTGATCCAGGGTTCATTGCTCTTGTAGATACAGTGTGTACATTCCGCAGCTTTTGCAATCCCGACGTCGTGTACGCAATTCTGACAGGACTTATCACATCACCACCAAGGCATTTTGATCCGGGCCCATGTGCAGTTGTGCTTGCCAGATTGCATGAAATCAAGTGGAGGTGGGAGGGTAATG
The DNA here is from genome assembly GCA_947184155.2 of Cladocopium goreaui. Lineage (NCBI taxonomy): Eukaryota > Dinophyceae > Suessiales > Symbiodiniaceae > Cladocopium > Cladocopium goreaui. The sequence goes on along the minus strand of CAMXCT020000702.1, from coordinate 512,504 downwards.
GCTTTCTTGCAGACCATGAAGGGTTGACCTTGCATTTGCTGGACTGCCCTGTCCAACTCTTGAAGCTCCGTTTGCAACAAGCGTGGGAAAGACAGGTAGGATGTTCTATCCAGGAGAGAAAGGACTTTGGAGGTTTGGGTCAAGTTGATGGAGATCTAAGTAGAATCCAGTGGGGCAACACACAAGAGGAGAAAGGGATCTTGCGCTCAGTTATGAATGGCACTTTTTATACTCGAGATAAACAGATTCATGCTGGTAAGGTCCCCAGTAAAACTTGCCCTTTTTGCTCCCAAGAAGACAGCTTGCAGCATCGAATTTGGCATTGTTCAGCCTTTGAAGACCTGAGAATGTCCATGCCACATCATGTCAGATCCTTTTTGGACCAGCAGCCTGATTGCACTCGGCTCCATGCATGGGTTGTAGAAAGCACTGCGGATAAGGAATGGCGCAAGTTATTGCACTCTCTTCCAGGCCATCATGCATGTGTAGGACCAGTACCGGCAGACCCAGTTTTGCATCTCTTCACAGACGGAGGTTGCCTTAACCCCACAGTTCCACATCTTCGTTTGGCTAGTTGGGCTTTTTGCATTGCCAACCTTGAAGCAGACCGTTTTGACTCCGGCGCCAGTGGTATCCTTTCAGGTATGTACCAAACACCTTTGCGGGCAGAGATTCAAGCAGCAGTTGAAGCAATCAAGTTTGCTTGCCAGCATGGAAGGAAGTTCTGCCTTTGGACTGATAACCAACAAGTTTTTGACCGGATCAAGCGGTACATCCTGCCTGAGGCGAGACCGCCATTGCCCAAGCAGCGTGACCATGACTTGTGGGGTCTTCTTTTTTCATGGGTAGGTAGAGGGCGGGAACTCTTTCAAGACGTTGTGAAAGTCGTGTCGCACCTTGACATTCACAGCGTTTAATCCAATAGACCGTTGGGTTGTGCGGGGGAACCAGACAGCTGACCAATTGGCCTCCCAAGTTTTGGATGACTTGCCACTTCACCTTAAAAGAGGACTTGCACGTGTTCAGAGATCTTGGAATGAAAGCAATTGTTTGTCAGTGGTTGCACCAGTTTTTCATACAAATGGGGATTCGTGCAATTGGGGCCAAGACAGTGATCCGTGACAATGACACAGGTGATTGGGAAACGTTAGCTGCACAGAGACAGCAGGTTGAGACTGATCAGATCAGTCTTGATCCTTTTCCAGCTCAGCTTCCGGAGGGTATTGACCATAATATGGCGGATTGCTTTGGACCCATGTTCCAGTGGCTCAAAGGACTTGTAGTAGGAGAAGGTAGGCAGCCAGTCTGGCTGTCAAGCTATCAACTGCTCATCCACTTCCAGGGAACCACAGGGCGCATGGGGGTGTGGTACGACCGGCCAAATCGTCGGTGGCTTTTTGCTGAGGACCACGCACGTGAACATGGCTTTGAATTTACAAGGTATTCTGGTTGGCTCATGTCGGCAAGCAGATTGCAAAGATTTGTGGCCTTACCATCACTGCAAAGCCACAGCTTCCATGTGGGACTTTTTTCAGGAGCTGGCAGAGGTGTATTTGCCTTCGTGTGTCGACATCCCTTTTTTCGCAGGTTGATGGGCTCCTTTATGCAAGAGGTGCCATCGCCATCAAGACAGTCGCTCCTTTGAAACCGTGGTTTCACAGGTTGCAACTTCGCAGCTGCTGGTGCCCTCTTTTTTGCAAGAGGCACCTTGAGCCATTTGTTCAATGGCGTGTCATCCTTGTGCAGGTGGCCATGTCATGTTACATGCCACCCAACTTTTGAACCTTATGGTCTTTTGACCACACATGACTGCAAATGGAGTTATGGCTCGATCAAATGAACCACACTCCCCCCTGCAGGTCACTGCAGTACAGGAAAACATTCAAAACTAAGCCTCGGGCCCTCAGTAGAGCTCCAGCAGCATGTAGCCAGATCCTCAAGGCGCAGGCTCTTCCTCCTCATTGTTGAGGTTTTCATCTTCTTCATCCTCGTCATCAGTGACAAGAGCCCATTCTACCAGCGGCACATCCCAATCCTCTGTCAGAGGTAAGTAGGACCTTGGGAGTCGTGGGTCATATCCAGAGCTCGAAGAGGCCGGCTCCAGAGCGGCAACACCACGTCGAATGATGCCACCACCGCCACGATTGTATCCCACCGAGGTAGTTCCTGAAGTCTTGTTGTAGGAGCTGGTCGGGTCATGCATAGGGACCAGCCTTGTTTCCTGAGACTCAGCACTTGACAAAGTCCCAGTTCCACTCGAAGCCAAGCATCCATCCAGGTACAAACGGCCGATTACCAGGCCAGGTTCCCTTTGGGGTCTTTGGCGCCTTGGAGTCAGCATTTCACTGTGAAGACCGACGTGCACGTCCATGTCGTCCTCCTTTTCCTCATAGTGAGGAAGGTATACCCGGTCCATTTAGTTTCGGACCGTACCACGGGATTGTCCCATCTGTCAGAGACTAAAAATCCCGGACCATCATCAGCAGGGTTCAGGAAAAAGGCCTTGGTGACCCTTTCACCTGTCAAAAACTTCGCCTCAACAGGTGCTGAGCGGTGCAGTGGGTGGAAGCGCTGTTTTCGAGGCGCTCTGTGGACCTTTACCAGGAAGATCTCATTTCCACATTTTGCAACGGACCAAGAGTCCTTTTTTCCAGTTGTGTTTGGCTGGCGGTATTTTTCATCCAACCAAGGTCCATGTCGAGGCATTTCATCTAGCCCCGTACCCCCAGATTTTTTCTGGGCTTTTTCAGCCTCCCTTCTCGCAGGCGGGAACTTCGGCAAAGTGCCGATGTAGGGGTCTTGCTTTGGACGACCCGCAGAGCTTGCAGCATCTCCCATAGCCGATGCACACAGCAGCATCAGCGGTGGAGCTTTTCGTTTTGGGCCAGCAGCCGCAGGCATAGGCGCAGCAGCAACAGGCGGCGCAGCGACAGCAGCAGGTTCAAACACCTGCGGCGGCACAGGTGGCTTCGGCTTTGACATCTTCGGCGCCATGGCTGCGAGTTTGACCAAACTACGACTGGGGCAGCCCGGGGGGCAGTGGTCCTTAACGGCCAACAGTGGCCGTGAACTGACGTCATGTTTTCCAACTGGAGAGTCACAACCAACGGACTCTAAAACATGTTGCGCCTGTCCACAAGAGTGCCAAGCCACGCAATCCCCAAATTCATCTTCGGAGGTACAATCCCAAAATTCTTGAGGGGTATGGTATTCACGGTGATCCCAACAAACTTCATTTGAGGGTTCCCAAAACTCCCCAAGGTTGTTGTCTCCAGGTTCGTTTTCCCTTGGAGCTTCCACACATTTCAAGGTTTCATTTTTCAGGGTTGATCTTCCAGGTTCATTTTCCCTTGGAAGATTTGTTGCAGCCGGTTCGTGTCCCCTGGCTTTTTGGACTTTCTTCTGGCCAATGGTTCTTGATGGTTTTTCCACCTCCCACCCTATTGAACAGGCCTCTTTGGGCGAACCTTCTTTTGAAGGTGGAGAATGCCAAACAGCAGCAAGCCACTTCGCCAGTTCCAGCACCAGGTTAGCGCACTTCAGCCGCAGGTCCGCTGCATAGCACTTCGCCATAGCAGCCGTAGACAGCGCAGCAATGCAAACCAGTGCTTTGACCTTCTTCACGGTGAGATCATCATCAGTTTCCTCAGTTTTTTCCTTAGTGCTTTCAAGTCCTGAAGCAGGGCTCGGCACGGCAGGTTTGTTTTTGGTTTTTGTTTTGGGGCTGTCTTCACCATATTTTGGGATTTCGGGGTCAACATGAAAACCCAACAAATGCCAAAACTTGATCCATTCCCTTTGCAACACTATGGGTTTGGTCAACATATCAGCAGGCAAGTCGATTCCCCGTTGGTGTCGAACCTTCCAGTTTTGAGGGTCATCCCTTAAAAGTTCCCGGAGACATGAAGATCTAAGGCGCAAATGCCTGGTTCTCCACCCCCCATCAGGATTCATTAGGATGCTCAAAGCGCTGGAATTATCCCCATAAACCACTTTTTCAAAATTGTTGTCAACATGCGAACCGTCAACCAAACCATCACTTGGACAAGACATGTGAACAACCTTCATGAGAGCCTCAACCGATTTCAACATGGTGGCAGCTTCACAGTAACCTACCAACTCAGCTTCCGCTGTGCTCATGGTATGAAATGCTTGTCGAGAGGCTTCCCACTGAATTGGTGATCCAGCAGCGCAAATGATGATACCTTGGTGACTTCGATCGCCATTCGGAGCGAAGGAGATGTCTGCAAAGGCTTCCAGCAAACGTCCATGTCGGGGTACCTGGAGAGTACCTAAAGCACCGTGATCCTTGTTGCAAGGGCGGTACACCAGGCATGTGTCCTGTGTTGTGCTCAAAAACCCTAAGACATGGTCTCCTACCTTTTGAACCCACTTTGGTCTTTTTGACACTTGACGACCCATGGCACCTACCACATATGACAAGTCGGGTCTACTCCTACCTGCTAACCAAAGGAGTTCTCCCGTGATCGCCTGAGCAGCCCTTATGTCTTCGGTGGTAAGGTTTTCTTCAAGGGGTTCTTCATGTTCGGACTTCAGCATGGGACATGTTTTGGGGGTAACACCATCATGTCTTTTTAACAGTTCAGCGGTATAGCTTTTTTGGCCAACCATCAAGCTAACCCCATCCCCATACCTTTTCAGTTCGAACCCACAAAAACGCACCCAATTGTTTTGGTCAACCGTTTCAACATCACTGCATTTCCATTCTTTTTGCAAGCGGTCGAAAAACGATTGCCTAACATCATCTTTTGCAAGTGCCATGATGTCATCAACATAAACCAAAACGTGACCAACACAAACATCCACACAACCATTTGAACCCTGTTGCATGATTTTCCACAAATTCCCTTCGGTTTTTTTTTGGAGATACAAGTGCTTTTCACCAAGATCCCATTTGAAACCCGACATGGTGTTATCCCTGTGGACAGCCCAATGCGCTGGTGACGTTCCAAACCCGTATAACGCATTGTGAACCCTCCATCTTTCAGTGGGTTTACACACCTGAGCTTCAACCATGATTTTTGGTGGCACAACAATAACCTCCCGAGTTTCCACAGGTTTCGGTCGAGGTGCAAGGAGGAATGCTGTGCGAACATCAGCCAATCCAATGCCCCAATCCATTTCGACCGAGTGAGCCAGTGTTGCCCGAATGAGAATTCCATCAGCCCCTGAAGCATAGAGACTCCCTGGAGCTGGATCCAAGTCGCTGCTGAGCATGTTGCCACAAACTACGGCGCGGCACTTTTTCTTTCCCCCATTTGGACCTGCTTTTCTAACAGTGACCAATTTTCCAGGGACAAACTCAACATTTTCTTGGTCCAACATTGACAAATCAACAGGTTCAATGGCTTTCGTTTCATGAACCAGGCTGTTATATTCCTTCAGCATGGCTTCTTTCCACAACGGAAGTTCTTTTCGAACATCATTTAGGGGTATGGTGGTGGTTTGAAGAACCTCCCCCTGACCTGCCAATTCCCCATTTTCAAGTTGCATGCCACACACATGAACCATATGATTTTCCTTGGCCTTTTTGAGGGTTATGAGATCCTGTTCCAACCATTCCCGTTCAGTTTGCAACCAGTCGATTCGTGACCCACACAAGTTTCCCAGATATTCATTTGAGGGGACAACATCCAACAAGTCATGAAGAGAATCAACCACATTTTCGTGCAACCATCCCAACTGCTTTTCAAGGGTATCCAAGGTTTCCGTTTTGACCACAACCCGTTTTTGGTATTCCCCCACATCATCATTTTCAGGGTTTTCGGGTTTTAGGATTCCCTTGGCATTGGTAGTGGAGCCCAATTTTTTCAATTCTTTATTCATCAGTTCTTCAAAACATCGGTCGATCTCATCTTTTTCCCCTTCTGGGTTTTCATGCACATGTTCAACCCCTTTTTCACAACCCTTTAAGCCATCAAAACCATCAAAAACCAAAGAGGACTCCCCCCCCACGGTCATCCCGTGGCATTTCTGGCAGAGGCACTCGCATTGGTTGATGTCCAGGCATAGGCTGCTTGCCATGAAGGCGGCGAGGAGGTTTGGAGCCAGCTTCTGCTTCCTCCAGTTGCAAGTGAACTTGATCTCCAACTGGATCAGGCAAAATGGCCTCACGTGCATGCAAAACTTGGCGTTCCTTAGTGGTAAACACAAGCCATCCATTGGTCATGTCCGGGCTTGGACAAAGCAGTTTAGCCTCAACAAACGGTCGGGGCATCAAATCACGGCGATTGTGCCATCGTTTTCGTTTCACCAGAACGTTTGAGTTGTATGGCAACATGTTTGGAGTTGGCGAACCCAAAGCATTCATTTGACCTCTCAACCGTTCTTCAACCGCATACCTCATAGCCTGTGGCCAGTGAGTGTTTTCTTGGGATGCAGTATGAAGCAACAGTCTGGTACGTCTTTTCAGTTGATTGACTTCGGCCTCACAATGGCCGTTGCTTTGGGGGTCATCTCCCGCTGTAAAGGACTGCATGACGTTTTGGTGGGCAACCCAAGACCGAAATTTTGAGGACAACAGTTCTTTCGCCCGGTCTGAATGGATTCTGTTCACCCAAACACCCATGTATTTCATTCGGGTCATGATTCGATCCATGGCAGGCAAAACATGTTGAACACCCCTTGACATGACTGGTTCCATCAAAGTGACATGTCGGACTTTCAAGGGTGCTGACAACTGTTCAACCTCTTTGTGCAGCTGAGCATCCGGATCCAAAGGTTCATCCCCAACATCGACAGGGACATTTTTGGGTTCTTTGGAAAGGTCAGCTACGATTTCATCCCCAGCAATTGAGGGTTCATATTCATCATCATCACCGTCAGGGACCTTTTTTGGGTTATCACATGGTTCATCCGGCTCCCCCTGAAGTACAAACTCCTTTTCTTCGAGACCCTCCCCCCAATTGGCATCAACAGTTTCAACAACCTCTTTTGGGGGTTCAACATCATCACCATTTTTTGGGTCTTTTGGGATTTCAGAGGATTTGGAGGTTTCACTATCCCCAAAAACCGGAACAAGTGCAGTGGCAACCAAGGCATATTTGACCATTTTCCGGGTGGCTAAGTCTCGCGCCCTAGGCAAAGGAACAAGATCAACAGCCATAGTCCAAGCAGAACTACCATGGTTTTCCCGTCGCCTATGTGGTTTCGCCCCCGCCATATTGAGAACACATGTTCGACAATCCCTTCGGTAAGGTTGGTGACCCTGGGCAATGTGTTGACGCCACTGTTCAATCCCCAAACTTTTGGAAAGCTTTGGTGGTGCCAACCCATACCATTCACCCAAGACCAGCAGCGATGTGCGGAGAGCAGCACGAAGACCAGGAGCCCACAATGACCACGTTGAGGTCTGCTGCAGTCGCTCATCCAAGTGCACAGCAAGATGCCTTTCCCTCTGACCGGATCGGCACCCATCAAGTTCACACATATCGGGCAGGTTTGACATGCATGTTGTTGGTTTTTTCCTAACATGACCAAACGCACCTTGATCAAAACTGAGAAGGCTCATGCCAACATTTTCATACTTGGCCAAAAACGCAAGGGTTTCATCCCATGCCCAAAAACTAGCCGATTCATCACCAGCCCCATCAGGAAGATAGGTTTTCGGGTCTTGTGGGGATTCCAAGAAAAACCCAACCCTGTTTTTGACATGTTCCATGTGCGGCCATGTTTCGGAGTTCCAACTTTCTTCAGCATGCATGTACAACCCCAACTGTTTGAGAAACATCGCAGTATCTCTATCAGTTTTTTGTTGTTGGGCTTCAGTCAACATCGGTAGCCCAAAACGATCATCCCCATCACGTCCCCTAAGTCTTGGTGGTCCAGGCTGTTTTTCCAACATTCGACTCACAGACCTACAAGGTGGCCCACCAATGATTGCAATAACTTTTCCAGAACCAGCCAGTTCCCAGACATACGCCCAAGTGGCCGGATCGTGAACGTTCTGGCCGTTCAGAACGTCCAAGGTGACAACCTCCAATCCAGGTGGCCATCCATGATCCCATTCCTTGGCTGATTCGCCCGCATACAAGTGGATCACCAGTGCTTTGGCCTGAGAGTGACGTCGCCTTTGTGCACGGTTCCAAGGCAGGTGACAACCCTGTAAGGACATGTTTTGACCACTCATGTATTTCCAAATTCTTTTTGGGACATTTGGGAACCTAGAACTCCACCATTCCTCGACATTTCCAGGGGTAGGTTCATGAGTTCCTACAGGGATTCTTTTCGCCATTTCCATTGATTCCACATCATGAATCAAGGCCAGTGCATTTGACTCGGAAACAACAGGACAACCATTCCGAAGCCAACAATTGATTATGCCCCTAGTGGGGTGTTTGATTTCACATCCATTTGAACTCCATTTGATGACAAAACCCAATTCGATCAACCCTCGAAGTGGTACAATGGGTTCAACGGCTTTTTCAGCAAGGATAGTTCCCGTAAGGGGGTGTTGTTTCAGTTCCACAGACCCATGTGCCAATTCAACCAACACAGTTTCAGAGGCTTCCAATTCCTGTGGAGTTCCCCTACGGAGTGCATTTGTTGCACCACCATCCAAGAGACCAGTCGGCCCATCAGAGGGCATAACCCGTTTCACTTTCACCGCTTTACTGCACGGTTTCAACGTTTTCAACAAGGTGGAAGCATCAGTGATGATCCCCGACACATTTTCAGGGTTCCCACCATTCTCACTCCCATCCGTACGTTTTGACGTTTCACATCCAAGAGACACATCTGCCGTTGAGGCAGCATTTGAGGTTTTTTCAGGGCTTTCATGGACACCAGAACCCTTTCCCTTTTCGGGGGTCCCCTTACCCTCACTTTTGGTGGTCTTGGCAACCTTTTTTGGGGTATCATTTTTGGGGTTCCAATTCCCTTTTTTCACTGGGCAATCAGTCCGTGAATGTCCAACACCCGAACAATTAAAACATCTACCACTTTTGGGATCCAACTGAGCATGATGAAACTTGCATGAATCACCCCTCGTGCACCCTCTTTCGGTCATCCAATACTTACATGGATATTTTTTCTGAGTTTGGGGTTTCCCATCATCCCCATTTTGTGGCAACCCTGGAGGCCTATCAACACCCAATGCAGCAGCTTTCACAGCTGTTCCCGTTTTTCCCCCAGCACCAAGCGACAAGTCCTCAGCTTCAGCTTGAAGATGCTCGGAGTAGCGAAGAATCACGGCAGTGTGCGGCTGGCGGTCAAGGTTGAGCTGCTGGCGCACCGAATTCAATCTGTAGGCAACTTGCGGAGATTTCTGGCTAAGGCAGTCGGAGCATTTGGAAAGGGCACCTAACAGCACAATACCATCAGGGAGAACAACATTCAGTTCTACAGCCCTTTGAACATTCCGTCTCCATTGACGCAGCCATTCCAAAATCTCATTCACACTGTTACCACATTTTCCATCAGTCAACATGTGCAACAATTTGGTACGTTCAGCAGACCCTCCAGGTTGAAACAACACTGACAACCGAAATAGCAATTGGTCAACAGTCAGTTTTCGGCTAGCAATCATTTCATCCCTCACATTTTCAGGAATTGCAGCCAACAGCATAGACAGTGCACGACGTTCCGTTCTTGGAAACATTCCCATTTCAGGTGTGGCTTGAGGTTTCAAATTCAACCTTTCAAGAGGTCCAGAAATCAACCATGTTTGATAACACTGATCCGACACACCACGGACCATTTTCCACCAAGTTTCACTGGTGTACGACAAGTCGCCCATCATCGTGTCAACCACGCTGAGCCAATCACCATATTGAACCGCAGTTGCATCACCTGACAACTTCGGCAAATCGACAGTCCTCAGAGTTTCCGAGGGATTTTCACCACAAACGCCTGAGTTTGGGCCAAAGCCTGTGATCGAAGGCGGAAATGGTGGCAACACAGGAGGTGGGGGGCAAACATTCCCTACAATATCCCCACATCCAACAACAGACACTTTCGGAGGCGAAGGTGGTGGTGGACCCGGTGGAGGCCTAGGGACAAACAGTTCAACCAAAGGCTCTGGCACCGAAACAAAGGAACTTTGTGACCCTTGCAGGGATGGTCCATTTTTCATGCCATCCTCTTTTCCACCAACAACTCCCAAACCCTCACAACACTCATCAAAAACCATCTTTTGTCCTACTTCCCTTTTCGGTTCGGACTTCAAAGACAGCACACCTTGCCGAAACTTTTCCTCGGCTTCACGCAAACACCTAAGCCTAAAGAGCTCAACAGGATCCATTTCAACATACCCTTTTTGTGGTGTGGTGGTGTTTGACACTGACTGCAGTGGCTCCTGAATCCCAGCGCTAAATCCAAGTTGCGAAGCATCCTGAAACCCAGCACTAAAACCAAGTCGCATAAGGTCCTGACCTTCATAGCCAGGCCCATAAGCTTCTCGAAGAGCTTCACGTTCGCAGTCAGGACTCCAAAACGGGTTCACTTGGCTTTGGACCCCCAAACCACTAGGCATTGATCCCTCTACCCCTTGGCCATGAACAACATGTTTTTCACTACCATGTTGCACCACATTTTTGGGGATTTCATTTTTCCCTACAACATCACCGGTGACCCACATTTGAGGAGGGTTTTCACCAACAACATTCCTGTCCAACCCACTCGGCTGGCCAGGCTCATTTTTCGCCTGCCGAACCCTTGAACCCTGGGTAACTTGTTGGGTCCCACCGTTTCCCTTTCCCGTGGCAACATGGCCTCCTTGACCTTTACCGTTACCATTTTGGGGGGAACCAGAGGCATTCCCATCAGTACCATCGTTTCTACGGGCATCAGAACTCGGTTCAGACACAACAACACGTTTCACTTCAGGATTTTCTCCCTTTACCTCGAGGTTCTTTTCGCCTTTAGTAGTTTCACCTCTAACTGGCTCAAGAAAATCACCCGGAGAGAAGGACATCGGTGGACCTATGGGTTGCAAACCAGCTAACAAGTCACCCCCAGAAACACCAGACACCATCCCAGTATTCCCAGGCACAGCTGTTGCCCCAGAAGTCCCAGTCGCTGCCACGTCGTCCACCAACCGCTGCAACTGCGCATCAGCCGCTTCATCAGCCAGCGCTTGAGCTGCACGCCGCTGCAAGGACGAATCTCGCCGTCGGCTCAACTCCATGCCAGGTAGAGTCACTTTGGGCTCATAACCCGTGGTTTCACAGGCTGCAACTTCGCAGCTGCTGGTGCCCTCTTTTTTGCAAGAGGCACCTTGAGCCATTTGTTCAATGGCGTGTCATCCTTGTGCAGGTGGCCATGTCATGTTACATGCCACCCAACTTTTGAACCTTATGGTCTTTTGACCACACATGACTGCAAATGGAGTTATGGCTCGATCAAATGAACCACAGAAACAATTGGGCGATTTTCGTAATTCATTGACTTAAGCCAGCTTGCAGACGCCCTTGTGTCTCACCACAGTGCGAACTCCATGCAGGTCGGAAAACGGAAAATGGAATAACAAAGGGGTTTTGAACACTGCTCATATGGAAGTTTCCGAAGTCATGGGGTACCCCAGTCATCATCCAAGTCATGGATGACCATTTTGGGACTGAAGCAACCATGGTGACTTTGGGATCCCCCATTTTAAGAACCCTCGATGTTTTACCATTTAGTTATTTATATATATATATATATTTATTTATTTATTTATTATTGCAAGCATTGTGATTTTAATGGGATATGTGCCCAGCTATAATGACAAATTGAGTGATCAACCATAATGTACCAAGATATGCCATGATATACCCTAACCAACAATATGGGGATGTAATGTGATATTAATCTGGCATCGGAGAATATGGAATTAGTTCAATCTTGAGTGATACCTGGCCAAGCAGGAATAGCATTGGAATATATTATATGCTGTATCCTGGGGTAAAACTAACATAGATGTGAAAAAAAACAATTGTCCCCCCACGAAAGTGATCTCAAAACCGTGTTTTTTCCACATCTATATTAGTTTGCAAGAAGGTACGTATGTTCTACTGGCATCACAAGTTCTACATGCCCTTTGGTCGCGACGTCACAGTAGATGGTGCATATGTATAGAGATTAATATAGGAACCATCCCCAGATTTGCAAACTTATCAGCTTAGTGAATTATCATATCTTTGCGCACATACAGTATGATACAACTATATTGTGTGTTTATTGTACAACCAAGACAAAGTAATGAGAGCAATAACATTTCAATATCCGTCAAAAAGTTTCCAAACCTTGGGGAGCTGAGCAAGCCGCTACTTCGCCCTTGCCGCTTAGCCGCTTAGCCGGCTTAGGCTTTGCCATGGGTAAGGCGGGTAAGATGGGTAAGAGAGCTGCTTCAGCTAAACGGAATCCATGTTGCGATTCCAATCCGTTCGAAGCCGTGACCCACTTCAAGGACAGAATGAAGTGCAAGGCAAATTATGACATTGAGAAACGGCGTGCCCTCCAGGGCAAGCCATGGTACCGATTGACACTGATCTGTTTCGCAAGAGATGCAAAATTGAATGCGCGGCCAAGCGCTGCTACCCTCGGGGTAATTTAACGTAGCTATTGAAAATTGCCATTTATAGTTGATTTACCCATTATATAAACATGGTGATTTTCCATGATTTTCCATAGTTATGTTAGTTTACCAGAGGGTACGTGCGCTCTTGGAAGGAACTGAACTCAAGCCTTGTCACCAGTGACTGCGGGATGCATCAAGAACGTTGAGTCTCTGTATCATCAACCTTGGATAGGTAGTCATCCTTCAATATGTTGCTATAAATGGGAGATAGCGCCTTTGAAATAACCATAACCGGGAAAATGTTGGACTACCAAAGATTGACCACGGTATATGTGGAAAAAATGTAGCACATTGAGGAGAGATGACTAAAGCCGGCGCTGCTTTGATGTCTCCTTGAAACGTTCCCGAGGGGCTGTATCACAGGTTATCCTCCTAGACATCGTACGTTGAGCCAAACGTCGTTCCGAAAAGGAGCCGGTTGCCCCTGGAATGTCTCCCACTGGTCACTTCACCGGCATTTTTGTATATTTTCAGAAGCAAATCAACAGACCTGGATCTGCCCCGCATTTTCCCGAATTTCAAGATTTTCCTTACCCCTGGACCTACAATAAAATGACACATTGGATGGACATTTCACAGGATTTTTTGCTTTGATGGCCCCTAAGGTACCACCCCAAAGAAACCAACCAGGGGTTTCGAAATATCCGGGGCTGAGATCATCCCTATCCATAGCTCCAATCACCAACGTTCGCATTATCCCATCATGACCGGGAACCCCGGTCACCATGCTGGTTTCAAAAGTCATGGTCATCCATGCCTTGAGGTCTTTAAAAGCGAACACTACTTGGATTTGCATTTGGAAAGACATCATATGGACGAGGCCCCGCAAAAACTTGCACCAAGGGGATGGGTTAAGACGATGGGTACAACTTAATACAGCTGATTTTGTTGCTATAAATGGGAATATGTGATCTTAACCAACCAAATACTCTAGTTTGTAAATACTATAGTTGCTTGCAGGGAAAAAACATATCGGCCATGGCTTTGTACGTGTTTCTTGAAAGGTCTAGCCAATGTTTTGACATGTCTATATGATTCTATGTGTATATTTATGTGTATCTGTATCTAGTTGGTGGTTTGGAACATGTTTTAATTTTCCATATATTGGGAATGTCATCATCCCAACTGAATTTCATATTTTTCAGATGGTACAGTAGGTATACCACCGACCAGATAGATAGATAGATAGATAGATATATATATATATAGCCGCCTTTCCTTCGCAACAAAATGGAGTTTGTCCTAACTTTCCAAGGCATAATTTTCAGAAACCGCTGGTCTCTAAACGACTGAATCGACAGAGGACAAAAACACCGGTAACGTTTAAAAAAACAATAAGCACGTCCTTGACATGATAGTCCATGAATTTGTGTACTAAATATTGGTTATGGTGCTTTGGGAGTTGGCTGATTTGTAATAATGTGTTCGGGTGGTTGCTCACCATTGAGAAAGCTCTAAAACCCATCTAATTACCTCAACATCAACATATGCAATGAAATACTGTAGATTGCCGCTCATTGTATGTTGGGTTACGTCGGAAACTGTTTCTAGTTGAATTTTCATGGTTGTTGCCAAACTTGCCAGGTTTATTTTCAGAGTCCGTGTGACTGTGGTTAAAGTTTGGTGATTGAAATCCATAGCAGGTTGTTTTTGATTTAATTCTCTCAGCAGGGTTTGGTTTTTCGCGATAGTTTGCATTGTTTTGCATTGTTTTGCCATTTCCACTGTGGGATTATGTACCATGATTCTTTTGCTTCTCACACGTGTGAGAAGAACGCATAGATTTCATATCCCATCCCCCCAAAAAAACAAAAACAACGACCTCATGGGACCCAAAGTCGAAATTCCGATGTCAACATTTGGGCCATGGATTTAGTGAAATACATTAGCTATAAGAATTATAATAACCTATAACCATGGCTATAAAAATACCATTTTGGGCCATAATAACTGTTTATAGCTGAGGTATAACCCAACAGAATTCATGTTGTGAATCTGAAGTTCCGCTTGTTATCATGGGGACTTCACTCACCCCACGAAGGTGACACCTTCGATGGCTCAGATTCGCCGAATGGCCCAAACATTGTTGGGGGTGCATCCGACGTAAATCTGCAAAATCCAGTTGGATTAATGGAATATCCCCACTTATGGGATTAATTATTATGGATTATATGGGTATATATATATACATGGATTATAAGCCACTTACTAAATGGGATGCACATCCAGGACTGGTATTAACAATCCGAGTATAATCACTGAACAATTGCAGCCATTGGGTCGGCTCTTGAAAACCTGGGTGCGGCACTGACCCGCGCAACGCGACACGGCCATGGCACGAGAGTCGCGTCAAGTACTGGTCGATGAGGACGGTGATTAAACCCAGTTGAGCAGGGGCTTGGGGGCTGGGGGCCGCATGTCTTTAAGCCATCGCAGCTACGGGAACTTCATTGGTAGATGTGATGATGACGGTTGATCTGGTCGGGGTCGGGGTTTGTACCCAATACTTGTATGTTGGGGATAATGATTATCCATCGGCGAGAAATCTCTATTAACCAACCAGTAAAGTGACATGACAAAGGGTTTCGAAATGTTTTGAAGACTGCAAGTGGGTTTGTTTTAAAACAGGGTATATTCCAAATTTGCCATTTCATTGGGAAATGATTAGGATGCATCAAATTTGGGTACAGCGGAACCGTTAGATAAGAACCGATTGAGAATTTTCCAGCCTACCCTGGGGTTCTTAAGTGCTATAGTATAGGTGGAAAATATGGGAATTATGAACGAGGGTACCCTCAAGTTCTTAACTTGTTATTTCTTAAGGGGTTCATATGGTGATGGTTTTGCCAATTCATTTTGACGTGGTATTGCGTTGCAAAGGAGGCGTGGGGAAGATTACACTTTTTAGGTCCCGAAAAGTTGTTTCAGGTGCAGACATTCCAAACAGAGCTATAGGCCAGATATTCCACCATGCCAGGGCTTGAAAGATCTTGAAAGTTTATTTTGGCGTGGTATTAGGTTGCAAAGGAGGCGAGGGAAAGAAAAACTTGTTAGGCCCCGAACAGTTTTTTCAGGTGCAGGCCTTCCAAACAGAGCTAAGGGCCGAGTATCCCACCATGCCAGGGCTTGAACATTTATTTTGGCACCGTATTAGGTTGTAAAGGAGGCGGGGGGAAGAAAAAAACTTTTTAGGCCCCGAAAAGTTTTTTCAGGTACAGGCTTCCAAGCAGAGCTAAGGCAAGCCAAGGCAAGCCAAGACAAGCCAACACAAGCCAAGGGTAGCCTCCGAGGCCAGGTGACCCTCAGTGAGTCTGGCTAGTGTCTAGCTCAGACTGTTGTGCGGGCCGTGTGAAAGTTCGATTCCCTGTAGCGCTACGGGTTTGCTTGCTTCTTAGTGCGTGCTTTGTTGCTGATATAATCTTATATACATAATAATATTGAATGTTTGGTATAATGATACGCGTTCAAAGAAATAAGAACCAGTGGCTAGAATCCAGGGTAGCCTGGGGTTCTTATTTCAAGTAGCTGGCAGAAAGGCTTGAATCCAGCAATCCAGCCCCTGAAGTTCTTATTGCAGTAGGTTCTTAAACAGTGGTACCTTAGTGTATAAGCAATCTTTCATTCTGCGATTTCAGATGCAATTGGGGAACCATGATTATGAACCACTTGCTAACAGGGATGCGCATCCAAGTAGCTTACTTGCAACCATTGATTTTTTCGCTAGTTGAGATCTCCCGATGTCCCAGGACACGAGTTGGGTGCATTGAATTTCTGCTGAAAGTATCTGAAGAGTTACCCTTTGGTAAACTAACATTAATAACTATGGAAAACCACCACTTTTAATAGGTAAATCAACTACAAATGGGTCATTTTCAATAGTTACGTTAAATTACCGGGGGTACCCTCTGTCAATCAAACGTGGCCTTTCTCAATCACCCGAGCCAGCCATGCAGGTTTCGCAGGTTGGGAAAATGGTCGAACTAACTGTTTTTTTCCAGCAAACCATGTTTGATGATACCCGGGAGTCATCCACTATTGTTGGTTATCCCATTATTATTGACCATTATTGACCACTCATGACAATTTTTGACCATATGTGATCATTATTGACAATTACTGACCACTATTTACCTTTATCAGCAATTATTGACCATTATCAGCAATTATTGACCATTATTGACCGTTATCGGCCATTATTGACAATTTTCAGCAATTATCAACCATCATTAACAATTATTAATCATTAATATTAACCATGGATTCCATATGTTTTCTTATCTGTAGTTGTGCCTTCAGTTTTGAAGCATCTCCGAAGACAACCGTTCTAAACATTGACAGCTGCAGTTGGGTACCCTCTGGTAATTTGTTACAGTTTGCTATTGAACATGGCCATAGAAACAGTCAAAGATTTACCCCATTTTCAACATGGTGCACCTCTATCGTTACACGTGCACCTCCTCAGGTTCCCATATCCCACAGATATCCCACTGGAGTTCTTTGTTTGTTGAGGTCCTGCAAGTCACTGCTTGGTTTGGAACCATGGTTTTTTTTTTAATGTCCATATCTTGAGAATTTCAAAATCCCAACTGACAAACTCATATTTTTCAGAGGGGTAGGCTCAACCACCAACCACCAACCACTGAAACGTGTCGCGTTTTCCCAGCAATGCCGGTGTTTTTCGAAAGGAGATTTCAACGATGTCCACAGATGAGGATTTGGGGGTCGTGAAGGAGAGGGATCATCAAGGGGAACCATGGCTCTCGGAAAAACCATGGACGAAATTTAGTTGGGTAATGTTATTGGTACCAATGGGTATACTGGGTAATTTTATACTACTTTAGTTGGATATACTACTATGGCTAAGGACTGCTAAGGCTAGCAGTTCTTGGTATAGTATGGTATAGTGCAGTGTGCGGTACTTATAGAATGGACGGTCATTCTGCTGTTTTGGTTTAGTCTAGATGTGGTGTGGCGTGGGTTTGCTCAAAGCCGAAATACCAGTTATACCCTCTGGTAATTTAACATAGCTATTGAAAAATCGCATTTTTATTGGGTCAATCAACTATAAATGGGCCATTTTCAATAGCTATGCTAGTTTACCAGAGGGTAACTACTTATACATGGGGTGATCATTCCACAAAATGGGTGACTTACTGACATCCATAACTGGTATTTCGGGCCATAACGGTGATCAACCGCAACGCAAAGGCCGCTTCGCTGGTGAAACCACTTGGATGGCGGTGAATTTGCCAAAGATTTCTTCACGGTCCCATATGCCCCATGTATGGTATATTTACCTACATTTCTGGTTGGTGGGTTGGAACATGTTTTATGTTTCCATATATTGGGAAGAATAGTTACTCCAATCTGTAAGTGTTTTAATCCCATATATATATAATTATATATATATATCATATTCATCATTATCTGTTTGAATCCCCATTTGTACTCCTGTTCTTCTGTCGAAGCACAGGCTGAGTCGGCATTTTAGTTCCAAGGTTTGTCATCCCCCCTTATAAAGTGATGATGAGATTCTTCCCCAGTTATAAGTAGATTAAGCCTATCCCATTTATAGCTGGGCTATAGTAGGGTTATAACCCATTTACGAATTCTGATTGGTGGTTTGGACGATTTTTTATGACTTTCCATTCAGTTGGGAATCATAATCCCAACTGTTACTCACTCCATCATTTTTCAGAGGGGTAGGTATACCACCAACCAGATCAATGCTTGGATTTCTATCCCACTGATCCTTTCTCCATTCCAATGATAGAGACTCTGGATCCATCCAGTGATCCTTGAGGCCTTGAGGCCCCCTCTGGCCTAGGGCTGTTCCGTCAAAAGTGTTTCGTGGGGTCTCGCAGGAAAAGCAGGCCTGGCGCGAAAAGTACATCGTACCCTTTGTCCCTTTGTTGGCATTACGACGTAGACATGGAAAAGCTATGCAATAAGAACACGTTAAACGTGTAACATGATCTACAAATGATGGATCTTCCATATCTATGTTGAACTACTAGTGGGTGATCAAGCAAAAGCTGTTTCCGGGTCAGATGTACGATCCAGGGCGGCACTTGTTAAGCAGGTCTTGGTTATGTTCAGTAGCAAACCTTCTTATTTTCAGGTACTGTAGTCAAGTAATCCGAATTTTCGCAGATACCCACTTCATCTCACTTCATTTTTCAACTATCAGATACAAGATGGCACCCCCTCAATTATAAGTTGGTTTATAAACGTTTATAACCCCATCAAAATATTGTTATTTGAGTATCACACACCAACTTGTTATTGCAGTTATTTGCACCAACTTAGCAAACTAATTATGGGCCCCATCCTGTATATTCATGAAGTCGAACAAAGAATGTGGATGTCGTCATTGACAACGTCTTGGGCCTGGCCTATCCTTCTGTAAAATCGAGATCAGCAAGTTGGTGAATCAGGCCGAAGAGAAAATATAGAGAAACTATAGAACAACAGATAGATCAATGAAAGGTAGAACAACAGATAGGGAATCAGAAAGTATGTTTTGAGAAACTATAGAAACAATAGTTGGTAAAGGTTTGAAACCATTTTGTTCTGACTAGAACATTGATTCAATGGGAATTCCAGGATCCTAAATTGGAGGTACTGTACCATATAAGGCCATGTTTTGTGGGGATATTCCCTTACATAGGCCTTATATAGGCCTTATATATGATAGGTACCTCCAATTTAGGATCCTGGAATGGCCATTGATTGATCTTGCACTGCAAATAGTGTCTTGCCAGCATTGTTCTCTGAATAAATGTCATGGTTTTATTTATTTGAATTGCAAGGGTAAAGGTGTGTCAATTTCAGCTTTGATAGATTACAATTTCTTACATACTCCAGGCTGTTCCGAGTTCAGATCTGGAAAAAAAATAGCAATTTCAAAATATCCGACCTGTTGGTTTGTTATTCTTTGTTCGACCAGTTGGTGGGTCTAAGGACCACATAGGACCACCTGCTTTCAGAAAGGGACCACCTGGCCACCCGGGATGATTTTTTAGCGTAGCTGTTGGACACGTCATCTGGGTAAACCTTGGAGAATTTGGTGCTTGATGATTCTTCTATATCTTTGGGGATATCATCCTGAAGTAGAGGGGGAAAAACCAGTTCAAAATATAAAATGCAATTTCAATTCTGTAATATGTCAATCAGATTTCAAGTTTTGGTATGGAATTTTTGAGACATCCATATTCTATCTACTCCAGGACGACTATTACATACAGACACTATGAACCTAAACATATCCAGTGTTTGCAGGCTCTCCAACGTTGGCCATGACGTGGTGCACGACGTGGTGCAATGGTTTCAAATGCACTGCGCCATTATCCCAAACAGCAGCTTTCGTAAACATTGGATGTCTGAAAGAACGGGGAAGCCGGCTTTAAAGCATCTTGTTATACCATATTGTTTGTTTAAACTTATATCATCAGTTTTTTATTTGTAGCGTTTGGCAATTCAACATAGCTCTGGAACATCACTGTCTTGAAAATGGAACTCATTTTCACTAAGTGGGCCATGTTCCAGAACATCAAAACTATGTTTCAATGGATTGGTTTAAGGGAAAATCTTAACAGGAAACCATCGATTTTCTCCTTAAATATGGGGTGTGCCTGTAAATTTTCCCCTGAAACCAATCCATTGATCATGATATACCCATGATATTAGTGACCCATCATATATCCATTATATACCCATTGAGTGTTGGATTTCCCTAAAAATGAAAAAAATCGCATCTGGCAGCATCCCATCGACGGCGCTGAGGTCTTCATTGGCTTTATCGTCATCAGAGCGTTGGACCGGGAATGGATTTCGATGGATTTCTGAAGTACCCAAAGATAGACACGGATTTCTATAGATTTTCTATGGATTTCTACGGATTTCTATGGATTTTCTATGAATTTCTATGGATTTCTATGGATTTTTTATGAATTTCTATGGATTTCTACGGATTTCTATGAATTTCTATGGATTTCTATGGATTTTCTATGAATTTCTATGGATTTCTACGGATTTCTATGAATTTCTATGGATTTCTATGGATTTTCTATGAATTTCTTTTGATTTCTATGGACTTTCTATGTGGCTACTAATATCCCATTTAATCATCACGTTTCAATACGTTTCATACAGTTAAATCACCAATTATGCCTTTCCCCCATAAAATAAACACGGCCCAGAACCATGGTCTAGTAGCGGACGCATACTCGTACCCTCTGGTAAACGTTTACATAACAAACTGGAAAATCACAATTTTTGATGGCTAAATCATCAATTTCTATGGCCATTTTCAATAGCTATGTTAAAATACCAGAAGATAACTATAGATATATATATATATAGATATATATATATATATATATTAATATATATATATATATTAATATATATATATATATATATTACCATTAATGTCCCATTCATATTCCATTAACATCCCATTTCATCACCCTTGACTATAGGGCTATGTTAGTTTACCAGACCCATACGCTCCATGTATGGTATATTTACCTACATTTGGGTGATTTTTAGGGTAAATGTTGGTAAATATTCCATACATGGAGCATATGGGAGAGGGTAATTGTTTTCATTTTTCCGGGGGTGTTAGATCTGAAAGGGGGATGGGATTATTCCATTGATAGCCTAAAAAGGCCATCATGGATTGGCTTGTTGGGGAAAATCTTAACCGGAAACCATCGATTTTCTCCTTAAATATGGGGTTTTCTTGTAATTTTTCCCCTAAAACCAATCCCATGATGTTAGTGACCCATCATATATCCATTATATATATATATATACCCACGATATCCCGTATTTTTTCCCTTATATAAATCCATTGATTTACCGTTTGAAGGACCGCATTTTTCTCTACCGCGTGCAAAAGTCCATGGCGGATTATACAGTGACTGGAACGACTGGAGCCCACGTGTGTCGAGGTATTTGTCGAACAATCTGAGCCATTAAAATTACCTCGTTGATTGGTTATGAAATAGGGAGTCATACCACCTGGGTTATTGGATTATCGCAACCCATAGCAGGGAAACCTATCAGCCAACTACAGTGAGATGGGATAGCTTTTGATGGCTCAATAATTGTGGTTTCAATCAACGCAATGGGGTGATATACTTAGGACATCATAGGCAAATATAGGCAGTAGAACCAACTAATATATGGTTGGTATTGGTATTATATTTTGTTCCCGTGACTTCGCACCCCAAAATCCGCACACTTGCTGATTTTGAGGTGGTTTAACAAAGAGACATCCTATATGTTACGAAACACCCCTGAGGCAATCATAGTGGATCTATCCATTTTCGTGGTCGAATTTGAACGTCGGAATTTCATAGGCTTAATAGATTTAATCCCCAATGCTATCCCCAATGGGCATGGTACCCCTGTGGTGAAATTCCGCCGAGAAGAGATCGAGGTGGCTCACCAGCAATGTTTCAAATATAGCAATGGAAAATTATGTCTTGAACAGGCACGAAAAAAAATTGATCAATCATGATCCTATCTGGCTGAAATGGCCACATGAACCAACAAAGATGTACTTGGGTATTCATCCAAGTACGCAAGTGGGCACTCACCATATTATACCGCAGTTATAAACGACTTGTTGGTTGGGAAATAATCAAGCAAGAACGCATTTGATGAATAAATCGAGCCATCGAATAGCAAGCAGTGCATCTTCACCAACGCTATAGTGACCCCACCAACTGATTCATTTTTGTTGGAACATCTTCAATTTTCAGTCAGTACATGACGTAAATACCTAACTCAACCAAAAAGGAACTTGGTTAGAACCCATCTTACCATATATAGATATGTCTACCAGTATCTACCATATAAGGTTATAAAGCAGCTTACCTATCATAAAACAAACAGTTTGTTGGTTAGGTCCGGAAATATCTACAGTTTTGATGGTCAAATCCTAATGTTCCATACGTTTTAGAGATTGGATACCATTTTGTTCCCACAACATTGGTGAAATCCCGACATTCAGAAAACGTACCGTTGATGGTTAAGAAACCAAAGTGTTCTCACATGTTTGAGGGAACCAAATCCCATGAAACCCCATTTTTTCATCTTTAAATCACCATTTTCCCGCAGGTGAATGCTGGTGAAATGATCATGGGATCCACACGTTTGTAATGGTTAAATCCACACCTTCCCTACAGTTTTTGCTTTGATGCTCATATTTAATTGTCCAAGATATGCTGAAATCCTAATCCAATATGTTTTAGTGGTGAAATCCCCTATTTTTCATATTTGTCCCACATGTTTATGTGAAAAATCCCTACATTACCACATGATTGATTGTGAAAATCCTACTGAGGATGGGCTGTGAAATCCGATAAACCACCAATTTTGGATGGTTGAAACCCCTATAAATCATGGGATCAACGAGATAAAGCATCTATCAACTGGTGCAGGACTTCGCAACCATCCACAGTATTTTCAGACAAAGCTACAGGATGGTGCATCCCAGGTATGTTTGTTGGTTCATAAACCACCAATCAAACCCTAAAAACCCTAAAAACCATAAACAATAAACCATAACCCATAACCATGAACCATAACACATATAGACCATGTTCCAGATCTGGCATCAATCTAACAAGGCCATCTTAATGAGCATCTATTGGCCTCCCATGGTACAGGTACCACCCGGGGGCCGGGAAAACCGGGGAGGGGGTTCGGGGAGACAAGCCTCCAAGGGTGATTCGAATATGAAAAGAGTAAGAAATCAGTTGGTAAATTAAGAGTTGGACCCTGAGAATGATCATTTTCTAGTGGAATAAAATGGAATGTCAATCTTCCAACCCCGATGAATGGCAGGGTCGAACTGTTCATTTACTGGAGGATAACTGAGAAATATCATCATCTAATAAACCAGGAAAATCAATTGAAAGCACAATCAGTTGAAAGCACAATTAATTGATAACACATGAATTTTTGGTTCTGGCCAATATGTGTTTTTCAACTGTCAAGTTCATCATGGTGACAAACCCGACGGCTTTGAAAGATTGGTTCCATATTAGCGCGGTTTTTGCTGGGAACATTGGCCAGAAAAGGGCTGTTTCTTTTCCTTGCAACTTAACCAGTTGCCTTTCCATTGATCACGATTCCAACGGAGGCTAATTCCTGAAAGATAAGGAGAAATCGGAGTTTTACAGGTAAATCAACATAAATCAATATAAACCATCTGGGTATGGATCAATACCTATGAAAATACCATTTTTAGGGGGATGAACATCCATAAATCCCAGCTATCTTGATGTGAACAGAAGGGGTACAAGGTTTTGACACACTGCCATATCATGAAGCATATGCTCATTTTGCTTGAATTCCATTTTTGCGATATATAATATATTATAATATGCAATGATAATTCAACCAATCAACTATAATAAAATTGCATATCTGGTTGGTGGTTTGGAACATTTTTTATTTCCCCAATGGTTGGGATGATGATCCAGTCTGACTAATATTTTTCAGGGGTGTTGAAACCACCAACCAGTATATTACTTTATTATGTAATCTAATAATTATTCACGTAATTGAAAAATATCTGAACATTCACCATTTTGAAGAGGTGAATTGGAAATCATCCACATCAAAAAATGACCATTTTCATCCATCTGTTCCATTGCTATGTTCACCTGCGAGAATTTCCCAAATCGATCCCTGCATTTTCACGCAGGTCATGTGTTTCTTGGTCTCGTTGGCCTATGTCTTCAGAAAGCGGCAGAGTTACATGGCGGTGTCGATGAAATTCGCCTTTTGCACAGTCATGGGGATAAAACATGATAACGTTCCAACACCAACAAAAGGGGGTTTTGCCCACTGAAAAGGAGTATTTTATAATATCTGTTGTACGTATATATATATATTTATATTTATATTTATATATTTATATACATATATCAATGATAACCATTTGACACCCAAAAAATGGTGTTGCCAATAATGTGGGTAAAACAATGCCATAAACCATCCGCCAGTCATCACCATTTTGATCGGTGATATAAACCATTCCCGTCATGGATGGCTTATAACATTATTTTACCATGTTTTACCCACATGAGCTACGTTTTTTTTTAATATAAAAGGGTTTATATAGAGTCTAAACTGGATGTTGCTTTTGGTGTGGTTTTACCTGGCTGGCGTAAGGATTGCGTAGGATTGGCGTAGGCATTTTTCAAGGTTCCAAATATCTTCTGGTTTGCGTAGGCAACATTTCATTGTATTTCAAATGCTCGTACATGATCGGCGTTGGAATCTCACGCTTTAAAATTGATTCAATGTTATCCACAAAAGGTTCAAAGGCACCGGGTTCATTCATGGATAGTTGTCTATACGAACAAACCGTGGAACTTGCCCGGAAGAGCAGCTATACAAAGGCAGCGGAGCAGCTTAAACCGTCTTGATGTTCTTCGCTTTCCACCTGCTTGTTGCTAGATGGGCCATATTAGCTCTTGCTTAAGAGGAATGTTTCACCATATTCCTGCCAGGAGGCCCTTGGAACAGGCGTAGGCTTCGCGTAGACTTCGCGTAGGCACCGCGTAGGCTCGGGTGCCCGGACTGACCACCAGCCCACGTCCGCACCAGTCCATATTCGACACATTGAACCGCCCAGAACTGCCCTTCACCAAGCTAGCGACAGTCGAACACGTCGCCTGGCTTGACTCCAGCATAGTCAAAAGTTACTAGCTGAGTCTTCAGTGATTTATCATGATTTATCCACCAGATGTTTAGTGTGCGCTTTGGGACCTGGTTGCTGGTGCGGCTGCTGCACATGGGTGTGGCTGCAAGATGTCTATGGGCGCTTTGGAGCCTGGGCGCTCGTGCTGCAAAAATGTGAATGGGACTGTGGTCGCGTAGGCAAAAGTTCCGTTTCCAACCTTCCAAAAGCAAACAGAAGTGTGACGGCGTAGGCAAAAACATACATTGTGGCGTCGCTTTATGCGGGCGTTGGGCCTGCGTAGGCACACCTTCAAAGGGATGAGCCGCGTAGGCTCCCACTGTGGCCGCGTAGGCATTGCGTAGACAGTGGCGTAGGCAGCACAGGAGTAGACGGACCCAGACAACAAAAAAAACACAGCTCACATTAGTATTTTATAATATTTTATATCAATGATAAACTCTTGGTATTGCCGCAACCTACAATCCACAAACCGTACCAGTTTTGGTTTCAATCAGTTTTGGTTTCAATGGCGGTTTTTAGCGGAACTATCTTTTGGATTATTTATAAATATACACTGTACATCATAGATGAATAGGATTAATGTTATGTGGGATCCACATGGATCTACCATACTTGGGTGAAAAAAAACGCTACCACTGACCACAAATAGAGGGGCACTTTTGAGGTTGAATCGCAGGGCTACCTTCATTTTCGCTGAGCAGTTGTCAGTTTTTAGAGGGCGATTTCATCGGGATAATGCAGCCTTCTTCATTCCATTAACGTACCCAGCCCGACAGAAGTAGACAAGTTTCATTCCAAAGGATCCCTTGTATATTACGCAACTTTGATTTCAATTCAATTGGTGTGTTGGCTTAATAATGTTCCATCCGACAACCACATGGTTTATATCAGTTTATATCATAGCATTGTTTAGTTGAACTGAATCACAAGTGTTTGTCTTTCAAAAATCTTACCTCGTTTTTCTTGAATCAATCGGTGCTGGTCGAACTTCCCAATGGCCCTCCAAACATCACATTTGTTGCTCTTTCTGTTGCTCCAAAAAGCCTGTTCCGCGCTAGGTCAACCTTGGATGAGTAGTTTAATCCCTTAATATTTTGCTATAGGAACATCATCTAACCTTAAATATCTATCTTTTGCAGGGTATCTAAGATTGGCCATGTAATTTGGTTGCAAAAAAATACGAATCTTTTTGTGGTTTATGATCAACTCAATGATAAACCAACATCCAGGACATGTTCTGAGATTCTGAGGTGATAAATCCTACAACATGGCCTGGTTTTCGCCCTTCAGCGAACGCGCCAGTTCGCAGGGCGCCGCCGGGTCGCCCAGTTGATTTTTTTTAGATTTTTCATGAAAGAAACCATCCATTTGGGGGTAAGCCCATGACCATGGAACCCAAATAGGTCAGCTCAGCCCAGTTTGACCATTGATAACCGGGGTGAACTAAGCCATTTAGGAAGTGGAATGAGCCACCAAGTATCCTCCATTGATCATAGATCGCAAATGAGCAGTACTTTTCAAATTCATCGGCTAGCTGATGATTGTGGTCATTGAATAGAGATCTTAAGTACCCGAAGATGGGGACTTTTCAGTGGATATCATTGATAAATTATGGTTAGTTGATGATTAGTTCCGGGATTACACTAGTGGGAAGTCCCATGAAGTCGCCATGTTTGATATTGTTTGCCAGGAATTTCAATGCATATGATTGACATGATCGACTTGTAGGCGGAGAGTGACGGATATAGATTGATGATTTTCTATTGTGCCCACCACATCAAAATTAAACAGTTCAAAGGAATCCAAGCACAAATGTTATCACAAATATATATATATATATTATATTATATATATATCATACACAAATACATTAATTAATATGTATTTGAATCTACCTATCTGTTTATATATATATATACATAGTATACTTAAAATGGCCAAGAACACGAGTTCGCAGTGCTTTACAGCTCCCATTGAGGTGCCGCAGAAATGGATTGCGCAGTTTGCCCTCTACGATCAAGTGAAGCTCCGGTGAAAGCCATGGGAAACTTGTGAACAACATGAAAAAAAAAGGTTTATAATCTGAAGTAAGTCCGACAAGATAGCCAAGTTTTCCATATATCAGTATGTCAATTTTACTGTTAAATCTTTATGGGGGTTACTATAGTTCAATTTAACTGGTTTTAGTATCTCTTAGCCATGCGATGAGAATCATTCCTTGAGATGACAAGACCCCCATTCTATCGTCCCAATTATGTGGAAAGTCCCTACTAAACCATTGGAAATAGCCATATCATTTCCCACAGCCTATGAAAAACACCTCAATTGCATGGTCTGCAGGCCAGAGGTGACATTGATGGTGAGCTAACTTATGTTTTAACCGTGGTGAGTTAATTTATAAAAACCATTAAAGTGACAACCATTAAACAAAAAAACATAAAATAACCATAGAGTTTTCAGAGGTTACTTTTATGGTAACCATAAGTTAATCTAAATATAAGCATAAGTGGAGAGTTTACCATTGAAACTCTCTATAACGATTTTGATATATCCACTTACACGTGGAAATGCACTTGTAGGATCTTTCATTTAATCAACGAGTCAGGTTCAAGAACCTTTTTTTCATGACCGATGGGTCCCACTTGCAAAAAATCAATCTTCAGCTTGAGATGATGATCCCAATTGACGAGCAAAAAAAAATCTGCCCGGTGTTCGGATGTGCCCGGTGTATGGTAGACTTACAGAAACCTACCTGGTGGTTCATCCCACTTAGAAAATGTAAGTGGGTTTCAACTCCAGTTATAAGTGGATGAACCCTAACTATCACTTAATAAGTGGGATGAATTTATAAGTGATATAAATGAGCTAATTAGGGTTATATGAATTTATTTATATAGTTAAGTGGATTACTAAGTGGTATCAACTCCAGTTATAAGTGGGTATTTATACCACTTACTAGGTGGGATGAGCCACCAAGTACATTTGGGCCATTTCTTGGGTATCATTTTGATGAATCTTCCCTACATGGAGCAGGTTCTATTTGAGGTGCAGAGATGTCATTTGACACTACGCACAGCTATGGAAAATGGCCCATGAAAAGCAGATGATGTAGTTGGATTATCTGATTTACCTTTTGAGCATGACGGTTTTCCAGAGCAAACGGCGATTAGATTAGATGACCAGAGGGTAATTGCTAAACATAGCATGTTGCTAAATGTGGCTTGCTTACATGATAGCTCTCGTTGAATATCCTGAAAATTCAAGTTCCAATTGGTATTTTAAAGTTTGTTAGGTGCTCCAAAACAGGATGGTTAACTAATGTTCTACCTCCCTAAAATAACCCCCGTTCAATTGTAGTACTCAGGCCTCTCACAAGTTTGCACGATACTGCACATATCTATTGCATATCCAAAGTCTACTAATGTTTTTCAACGTTGTTATATAAGTGAATCATTTAAATCCTTCTTTGTACAACATAACAAGCTTTCGAAATAGCCATGTCTAAAGCCACCTTCAAGACTGATTGAATTGATTCTAACTGTCAGTTAAATCAAAACTAATTTACCTTCTTCGTCTTATGTTTTAACTTCAGCAGTCTGAGTTTACCCCCCACCTGTTTTGGGTCACCGCTTCCGCCTGAGGAACGCCATTCTGTCCGCTCCTCCCTCACCCTTTATCCCATTGGTACTGCAGACGTGACCCGGGGGAAAACAAGGGGAGGCTGTTGAAGGATCGGCTGTTTGATGGTTTTAATGTAGGGACTAAAACCGATGTGGGTAAAACAATAAACATTATCCCCCAAATCACCACAAAATGGGTGTTATAAACCATTCCGAAATGGGCGGTTATGTTGTTTTAAATACATTAATTGAAGTTTAATAGGAATTTATTATCTAATAGGAATTCACGGGCCATTGGTTTGATGTTTAAATGGAAAATCATCTATTACG
Source organism: Cladocopium goreaui (assembly GCA_947184155.2). Lineage (NCBI taxonomy): Eukaryota > Dinophyceae > Suessiales > Symbiodiniaceae > Cladocopium > Cladocopium goreaui. The sequence continues at coordinate 483,247 of CAMXCT020000702.1, read as the reverse complement.
TTAAATATTTTAATGGGTTTGATTGTCAGAATTATCTCTATTTTTTGCATTGGAACACCATGATAAATTGGTTCAATGGATGGGTAGCAACCATTGGATGCCAATGGGAAAGAAAGTTTGTTTAGGGTGATGTTTCATTTTCCCAATAGGAAATCCATCATTTGGGAAGTGCATAGGGAATATGTTCAATTTTTGTTTATCCAAGAATTGTCAGGACATACTTGCTTGATGATTGTGAAGTTCCTCTTGAAATCTTGATGATATACCATTACTTTCCCTGAATGAATTTAAGGAAAAGTTGACACAAAACCCTTTAAGAATCCTGTAAATTGTCCCTTGAACCACTCCATTGATACCAATTGGATCCGGTATTTAGGGAGCGAAGGAGCTGAGATGACATCAGGCGGCATCGATACATGGGAAGACTCACAAGTGGCGAAATTCCGAGTGTTGCAGATGCCGAATCCCCGTGAATTTGCATGAGATGTGAATGTGAACCAAGAAAGGAGATATGATCCAAAATTTGGCAGCACAAATATGGGACAAAAGAAAATTTGCGATATGACCGACGATCATTGGAGGTTTCAACCAAAATCTTTACACTCATTTGGCGGGCCCAGCCCAGCCGTCGCTCATGTTTTCTGCCATCATCCAGCTGCATCATCTCTAAGGCCGTTGAACAATTTGGTGGTTCTCTTCACAGCTTTCACGGCATTTTTCTACCTGAAGACGCGTTTCAAGATGGTCCACTATGCAGGTAGCTTGTCGGGATGATGGGAAGGGATTGTTGTGGATGTTTGTGGTACATATCACCTCCAAATACCCCAAAGTTTTCTTGCATCCAAAGAACTGAGCATACCCTCTGGTAAACTAAGATAGCTATGGAAAATCACCATTTATAGTCGGTAGATCAACTATTTCTATGGGCCAATTTCCATAGTTATGTTAGTTTACCAGAGGGTATCCCCATATATTCCCATGATTTTCCCATAAAACCATATAACACCTCCATTTCTAGTGGATATGTCCTATAAAACCATGTAAAGCCCATCATTTTTGGTAAGAAATGAGACGTTTTGGCATGGCATGGTGATCGTTCAAGGTGGTGATTCTTAGGTGCTGGCAGTACAACATGTGAAATCCACGCTGTTGGATCTGTTGGTTTTTTAAAGAAATGCAGTCCCATGTGGATTTTAAGGTTGTTTAAGTGTTGTTATTTTTCCGTGCAGTCCATAAAAACCTTGTGGATCATTGGATCACCTGATGGGTGACCAAACATGAACAAATGGTGATTTTGCGACATGGGAAGCCATGAAGTCATAGGACCAACTCAAAATTTCGAACACATTTAAAGTAGTTACGTGACAATCAATAACATCATTGGTTATTTACATGTTAATTAATTGATTGAGAATGAAAACATAGAATTGTGATGAATTATGTAGTATCCATTGATAATTAATGGTTGTTCAATAGCTTTGTTCGATTCTCATACTTGTTGTGATCGATAGGGACCTCCCGAACGGAATGAAAAATCCGTGGGTTGAGTCCAGGGATCCAGGGATCCAAAACCAACGGTATAGCCAGGGTGAAAGGGCCGCGAACATAGAATGCGGGGCCAACGTGATATTTGTTGATTTATAAACCCCATCAAATAGGTCATGATATTCATCATGGAGATATATATATATATATTTACATATCAATAGTTAACCAAGCTGGAAGTCAAACCGTAACTAATTTGTTATACCGCCCGAGTGGAGTGCACGCACAAACTTGGCATCATCACGGGCGCAGTGCGTCCACCTTGGGCCGCCCCAACCCATTTTTTTTGTCAGCAATTGGGTGGTAGCCCAATAGATTGATGCAGGTCAAAAAAAAATAAGGGCTTCAAAAACCAATACGAAACGTTCTTTTAGTCATGCAACATTTAATTTAACAACTATCAACTATCTCTGGTTCAAACACCAGTTGGCTCATGTGGTGTCTTCAAAATGGTGGAGCTCAAAATCATGCAAACTTTTCAGAAACACATGTGTTTCTGCACTCCCGTGCTACCTCTTGAATTTGATTGGTTTTCTAGAGTCAATCATCCTGTTTCCAAGTACATACTAAGAAGAGAACATGGTTTTGTGTTCAATTCAATACCATATTACTGGTTGGTGGTTTGGAACATTTTTTATTTTTCCATATATTGGGAATGTCATCATCCCAACTGACGAACTCATATTTTTCAGAGGCGTAGGTATACCACCAACCAGATATTACTATAGCAGTCAATCATTCTGCTTATTGGTATTGTCATTATGGTTATTGTAAGCCACATAGATGTCCCACTGTCCCACCGGTTGATTCATAGAGGATTCCCCCCATTCCACACCCAACAGGTAGTTGATAATATGGAGGTTTCCATAATTGGAGGGGTACCCCAATAACTGGATGGTTTATTTCATGGGAAATCCGAACTTAAAATGGATGATGACTGGGGGTAGCCCTATGACTTCGGAAACCCCCATATTGATAAGCAGAAGGTTACCAGTATGGTTATAGTGAAGAATCCATTACAAACAACATCATATTAGTCACTGTCAAACAAGAATTTAGCACAATAAATTCTGATTGGTGGTTTCAATCATTTGGTTTGTTTTCCATTTTATATATGGGATGTCATCCTTCCCATTGACGATCTCCATCATTTTTCAAGATTCAAGATGGTTATTGCACCACCAAGCAGATTATTATTAACCATCATTAACCATATAATAACCATTCATATTAACCATATATCAATAGTATATTACCAACCAATGGTAGGTTATTGCACCACCAACCCGAATTGATTCTGCCCTCTGGTTATTTAACATAGCCATGGAACATGGTCCATAGAAATAGATTGTTTACCTAGCTATAAAATGGTGGATCTTTCCAGTCCGCTATGTGACAAATAACCAGAGGGTAACTATAGTTATGTATATATATATATATATCCCATTAATATCCCATTCATATTCCATTAACATTCCATTTCATCACCCTTGACTGGGCCATTTACCTACAAAACTGGGTGATTTGTGGGGCAATTTTGTAGGTAAATATTCCATAGATTTATTCTAACCAACCAATCGGTTGTATTTTGCGCTTCGCCCAATCACAGGAATTTGCATCATCCTGTGCTCCTGCCTGGTTGGTGTGTTGGTGGAGCTGCTTGGAGGAATTTTTACGCATCCTGTGGCTTGATGTTGATAATATGGTTATATATATATATGATTATTATATATTATGATGAATACCACATTATTAGATATATAATGTTATATATGGTTATATTAATGACTATCAATATTAGTTATATATGGTTAACCACATTATAGATACATATGGTTATTGAATGATTACAATGTGGTTAAAACAATGCCATCAACCAGCCATGGCTGGGATTGGCTGGAATCCCACCGTCATAAAAAATGGTGAAATTGGGGATGGTTTATGGCTTTGTTTTACCCACATTATAATGGACTATATATACTGTGTGGCTCATCCCACGGATCGTAAGTAGGTTAGCTCACCCTAGTCACAAGTGTATTAACCCTACTTATCCCATTTACAACTGGGGTGATAACCCATTTAGTAAGTGGGAGGAGCCACCAAGTACCCAATATATTGGCGATATTTGGGGAGTATTGTAATCCATCATATTCCATTGATATCACCATTGTTCACCATGTATTTATTACACTATGTGTCACTAAAGTGGTATCATTAAGATATATAATACTGTAGTATACTGTATATAATAATAGATAATTTACCAACATAATAAATACAATATAAGATAATATAAGTAGAAAAAAATAATATAGTATACCAACATAATCAATCACAATAAACATATTTCCAAAATACCTTTTCGAAGTTGAACATAGCTGTAGAAAGTCACCATTTTTCATGGGAAATCAGAACAGCTCAAACATATCCATAGCTTGAGTGTAAGTGTAGTTCACGTACGGCCATCGGAAATATACCCATGTTGCATTAATGTATGATTAACATACCCACAAACGATTCCTCTCCATTATCAGGACCCCTAGGGGTCCGCCAAAACCTTTTTTTTGACAGCCTATGTGCGTGCAAGGATATGCAATTACGGGTTCCTGATTTTGGAGAGGGAGCATTTTGTAGATGACTGAAACTGTAGGTTCCTCATTATGTAGAGGTTTTGGGGTTTGTCAACATTGAAATATGCAAATTATATTGATTTTACAGGTTTCTCATTTTGTAGAGAAAAATGGTGGAACACATGTTTTCGACTTGCTTGCTCAACGCCCGCTCCTGTCGGAATTGTGGAACATTGATTCACAATGAATAATTATTTGTATTTACCCATAGTAACATACATTATGTATTTACAATAATTTCAAACATAAAATAATTGCTAATCATACTTATGGGTCAATTATAGCCATTTTAAAATGATACCCTATCACCAATTAAAGCAGGGTCTATGCAAATGGTTCAAACTATGCCTATTCAAATCCGCCACCAAATGTCCGATTACCGTGACTACAATTTAGATGAATAGAGGACTACTGGTTACTGATTAGTAAGAACAATTACAATGTTCATTCTAGAAACCAACTTAAAGAATAGTTTCTTTAAATAGAAACAAAAAATGAAGAGATAGGAAGAAGAATACACAATAGTAAAGCGGTTACTAGGGAATTCAATAATGGGCTGCTGTATGATGATTCCCAGTATATAGGAATCCATGTCATTCATCATATATCCAACTAGAGAAATATATCATTCCATATGGAATATTGTTATTCACAATCGATGATTATATGACACCTGTTGACATAAACCCATATGGAGGATAGATATTGGAATAGCAATTGATTGGGGATGACAATACCCTTTTGGTAAACTAACATAGCCATGGAGCATCACCATCTTCAACTTGTAAACCAACTATTAACTATCCCTATGGGCCTTTTTTTTATAGCTATGTCAAATTACAAGAGGGTACATCTATAGCTACTCCATTATAACATTGGTTTGATTAATTCATGCAATCAATCTTATATATATACCATATATAATTCATGTGATTTATCATATTATTTCCAAAGTTGAATAACATTCCATCTCATCACCGTTGACTATAGTTATATGACAATAACATCAGTGTGGAATCTCATTTTTGAATAATCCCCACTATCTTGGATAGTATACTGTAATCCTCTACACTTTCATTCAACAAGGGGTTTGAACACTCGAGATTTGCTTATGTGGGATATCCAAACCATTCCAAGCCATTCCCAACCTCCTATAGTATGATTATCCCAAGTATAATTATCCTATTATTATAACCACATATTACATTATAGATACGTACTATTATGGTTGGTTTCCCCATTTTTTTGGTGGAAACCAGTTATGTATACTAACCATAATAGGACATATAATACTAGTAGAAAGTATAATAGTTTCCCATTTTTTTTATATATATATATATTATATATATCATACATTATTATAACCCAATTAGTATGGTTATTATATATATATTCCATTCAACCGCCTACTATTATTGTTGTATACTTCTTATTATGGTTACATTATATTACTATTATTATTATTATTACATTCCACTATTATGGTTATTCCATTGATTATAACCCTATTATTCAATTCTTCCAATTATGATGGTTATTATTACCATTATCACTCATTATATATTACTCATTATCCCACTATTATCCCATTATTATTACCCTCTGGTAATTTAACATAGCTATGGAAAATCACAATTTTTTAATGAGAAAATCCACTATAAATGGCCATTTTCAATAGCTATGTTAGTTTGCCAGAGGGTACCGTTATATACATTATATGTGTTCCATTCCCAACGGCCTATAGGCTCCAGGGCCCGCAGCCCATCATCTGCCGTGGCCTTCACGGTGCCGCCGACGCCATGAAGAATCCCGCCACCGCGGCCACGGTGCCGCAGGAGACCAGGTCTGGATGGACCTGGGGATGATTTCATGGGGATTTTACATGGGTGTCAAAGGGGTTTTGATGGGAGTTTTAACTACCCATGACAGGGAACAACTAACCGTTCATAGATGTCCTTTTCCCATTGCTTGGTTGATGAAAATAGAGGGTTTCGAAGAAACTTCTTTAACAACAGGTTTGTTTGATGATATATGGTATACCAGCTCCCGGCCCCTCTATTTTTACCAAAAGGACATTATTGATTTTCATGGGATTTAATGGGATTTTAATGGGATTCAATGGGATTTTCATGGGATTTAATGGGATTTTAATGGGATTCAATGGGATTTTGATGGGAATTCATTGGTTTGAAATGGGATTCAATGGGATTTTGATGGGGCCAAAAATTCGAGTTTTTTTCTCATATTAAGGGATGGTCATCAATCCATTAACGTGGATTCCCCGTGGATCAGGTGGTTAGTGCAGAACGCGACTGATGACTGTGTCACTGGCCTACCTCCATACAAGAACGCTGATGGCGAGTGCCTTGGAAAATATGTTTTTTTTTTGAAGGGCTGAATCAGAACCTCGTTTTCTGATGAAAAGTGGCCAGTGACTATCCCATGAAATATATGAAATGTCATATATATATATATACATACATATTATATACACATCATATTATATCCCACGTGATGTCCTCATTACATGGCAATCATCAACAACATGGTGGCGAACTACCCACGCGATTCGCCTTCATGGCTTAGTTCACCCCAGTGAAAGCGCTGGAGGTATCCTCTTGGAATTTCTAGGAATCCCTTCCCCCGTTCATATTCAACACCCCCTCAACGAAACCATGTTTTAGTAGTAGGGAATTTCCATATCTGGTTGGTGGTTTGGAACTGTTTCTATTTTTCCATATATTGGGAAAACTCATCCCAACTGACTTTCATATTTTCAGAGGGTAGGTATACCACCAAGCAGATATAGCTGGGACCATGCAATTCGTGTGTTTTTCATATTGGGGTCCAGGAAATTGTGTGGTTATTATTTCCGTTAAACCCCTGGGACCCGGTACCCGGATGGTACCCTAAGCTACAGCTGGCATAGCTGGATGTTTATTCCCCCCAGTCATAGGGTAAGAATAGGTTTTGACCCATCCCCATATCATTTGGTATATAAAACTAATAGAGATACAACAACATTTAATAACACTATATATTACTACTATTTTATCATATAATTTGGTTCTTCATTAAGTGACCTTTTTTCAACCACCAATTCGAGATCACTTAACCCCCGGGTCCCAAAAAAACACCTCATTTCAGGGTCAATCTGAAGAACCTGGATGATGTTCATTCATTGTTCCACTAGAATGTCGTTATGGGTAAAACTTGGATATCCAAAAATTGTATGGGCAACGTCGAAACATGTCCAAACAATGCTGAGCCCTGTATTTGACCTACTGTTTCACCCACAGCTACGTGAACGATGGTCAACGAATGGGTTTGTTTCACGATCCAGGATACCATCAAACCATATCAAACCCCATTCCCGCCATGCAAATAGCCTTTTAAAGGCAAGCCCTGGCCGGCCCAGGATCATTTATATTGCCTTCGGAACGCTTGCGACCATGTACTTGCTCTACATCTTTGTGACTTGACAGAGGATATGGAGGTTTCCCAAGTCATGGGGGAAGCCCCAGCTCATCCAAGTCAGCAAACCTTACTTTAGCATTGGAAGCCATCGTGACTTGGGGATCCCCCATTGCAAGAAACCCCCATATGATTGGTTGATGAACGTTGATAAATCCTATCTGAAAATCTTCACTTAATCCAGTGTTTCATGGTGAACCACCAATTAATCCATTAAGAAACCCACGATTTGTCAGCACAACACCACCCTGAAATTAGTCATTCCTGAAATGGATTGTAGTCATCCAAGCTTAGCTCCACGATATTTCATGATATTTCCATATTTTGTCAAGTCATACAAGGTGCCATATGTTATCAGCCCCATGGCAACTAGATGGATATATCTACAAGGCGGGCCCCCCAAAACGATAGCCAAATTGACACACACACACATACGTTGGGGAATCCTATGATTTATGGGGGATATAGCGAACTAGTATTCATGGGGTTTACAAGCCAACTTATAAATCATAAATCAGCTATAAATCCCATTAAATATCTATTTTTTGCTGTTTAAACATATGTTTAAATCACAATTTTCAAATATTGGACGTCCGGGGGCCCCACCTTTTACCATAAACCATCAAAAGTCACCTGATAGCAGCCATTGTTTCGGGCAACGTCCAAGGCAATCATCCCTTCGGCCTTCAGCAATTGCTACAAGCAGAAGAAGCTCAAGCAGGTGACCATGGTGACCGAGTGGATAGAAACTAAGCCTCATGTTTATTTTCATGGGTAATGGATAAATGATGATGTATGGAAGTTGGGATTTTTACCTTCTGGCACTGTATAACCGTGTAACCGTTTGCTACGCTATAGATGGCCAATTGATTGATTGATGATACACCGAAAAAAAAAAAAAAACATTGTGATTTTCAAGAGCTATGGATAGGAACTTCTTGGATTTACAATCTGAGTACCATTTGGTAATCAGTTCCATGGCTTCGTCGTATAACCAGGGATTTAACCAACGACTGGCATGGCTTCGTCCAGAAACACAGGAATCCTAGGAGCTGTAGACCAGAGCCAAAAGCATCCAAAAGCTATAAGGGTGTTTCCATAAATGGGGGTACCCCGAAATGGATGGTTTATAATGGAAAATCCTATTATATAAAGTGGATGAATTGGGGGTACCCCTATTTCAGGAAACATCCATATTACCATGTTTAGAGTGAACATCCATTTACCATTTTCCTCGCAGTGCTTAGTGGTTCAAGGCGAGAGTTACTGCATAGAAAATTGCGAAGTGCCATGGCAAGGAACATCAGTGTGGAACTGCTCAGTTTGACCATCCCAGAGTCTGTGACTGAAAGTGCTTTTCGTGACTGCAGGTCTTTGACAAGTTTGACCATCCCACAGTCTGTGACTCAAATTGGAGATCGTGCTTTTCGTGACTGCAGGTCTTTGACAAGTTTGACCATCCCACAGTCTGTGACTCAAATTGGAAATGCTTTCGCTGGCTGCAGCTCTTTGACAAGTTTGACCATCCCAGAGTCTGTGACTCAAATTGGAAATGCTTTCGCTGGCTGCAGCTCTTTGACAAGTTTGACCATCCCAGAGTCTGTGACTCAAATTGGAAATGTTTTCGCTGGCTGCAGCTCTTTGACAAGTTTGACCATCCCAGAGTCTGTGACTCGAATTGACAATGTTGCCTTCGCTGGCTGCAGCTCTTTGAGGAGTTTGATTATCCCAGAGTCTGTGACTGAAATTGGAGATCGTGCTTTTCGTGACTGCAGGTCTTTGACAAGTTTGACCATCCCACAGTCTGTGACTCAAATTGGAAATGCTTTCGCTGGCTGCAGCTCTTTGACAAGTTTGACCATCCCAGAGTCTGTGACTCGAATTGACAATGTTGCCTTCGCTGGCTGCAGCTCTTTGAGGAGTTTGATTATCCCACAGTCTGTGACTCAAATTGGAGATCGTGCTTTTCGTGACTGCAAATCTCTGACAAGTTTGACTATTCCGGCGTTTGTGCCGAAGATTGGAAGGAATGTTGTGGAAGGTTGCAGCTCTTTGACAAATTGGGGTGCCCTTTTCATCAAGAAATGCGGAAAAGAAGCGATCTGATGGTGATGACACCGCCGTCCAAAAGACGGAAGAAGTTGGAACATGTTGAAACCGACTGCATCGAGTATCAAGCGAGGAAAAAATGATCAGAAACCAGTGATTATGAACTGGTTGGTGGTTTGGAACATTTGGATTATTTTCCATAATATATGGGACCTTCCCATTGACTTTCATATTTTTCAAGATGGTTAAAACCAAGAACCAGATATTTATTATTAACCAGATATGAAAATGAATACCATCATCAACCATAGAATGTCACCGTATATTAACCATATATAACCATATATTAACCATATCAACCAGAATTATATCTTGCTGGCATGTGTCACCTTCTCCAACATGGCGGAAGTTCGTTTTGGCGCGGAGCTGACTCGTCAGCTTTCTGAACGTCAGTTTTAGTTCGTTTCTGGGGATTTTTCACCATCACAAGGACTTCACCAATGAATACTCTCGAAATACTTGATTTACCCAGAAAATTCATGGTGATTTCCCAGTTCGTTATGTAAACCTTTACCAGAGGGTAATGGATATGGTTTTGTCCCTTAAAATGATGTATGTATGTATGTAATGTAATGTAATGTAATGTAATGTAATGTAATGTAATGTAATGTAATGTAATGTATGTATGTCTGTCTGTATGTATGTATGCATGCATGTATGTATGTATGTATGTAATGTATGTATGTAATGTATGTATGTAATGTAATGTAATGTAATGTTATGTTATGTTATGTAATGTAATGGTATGTATGTATGTAATGTAATGTAATGTAATGTAATGTAATGTAATGCAATGCAATGTAATGTAATGTAATGTAATGTAATGTAATGTATGTAATGTATGTATGTAATGTAATGTAATGTAATGTAATGTAATGTAATGTAATGGTATGTAATGGTATGTAATGGTATGTAATGGTATGTAATGGTATGTAATGGTATGTAATGGTATGTATGTATGTATGTATGTATGTATGTATGTATACTATTACAAGTTTAGTGGGGATTTTTGTTGATAACCCAGTCCATTTCGGGGAAGCTTATCAGACAAGCACCGGCCTGAGCCATAGGGAACCAACATTTGGACCCACCTAGTGGAAACATGATACAGAGACATGGAAATATGGTTGTTATTGTTGTAGCACCGCAAAAAAAAACGCAGATCAGCAAATGAACATCGGAATTCAATGATATGTGTGATCAGACGCTAAGTGGTACATGTTCTGCAAATGTTTGACCTCTTTATCCAACCACACATTCCGCCACCTTTTAAATTGCCAGGTGAATCTTGATGTGATGTGGTCCTTCTTTTGGTCCGGGATGTGGCAGGTCGTTGTTTTTCAACGGCGTTTTTCGGGACAGGGATGAAACGACCACTGAAACCATGGATTATGTATAGAATTTTAGCTGCTAAAAAAGTGGAAGTTCAATCAATAGTAAAATACAAGTGGAGGCTATATTAATTATAAAATTGCTTACTGATTGACTAATGTTAAGTAAGTTTAACCATTTAACCATTTAATCAATCACTCAAACTGTTGCTGTAAGCGATACCAAGTGGAGGCGATTGATCCCTGCTGAATGCTGACCGTGAAGCTAAAGGTGACGGTGGCAATGGACTGATTTTGAGCCATGAATATCACAGATGTAGGAATAATCATAAAACCCTATTGATTTTCATGGTTCTGGTCACCAATCCAACATGCAGATTTTCATGGATTGGATTGATTTAGGAATAAAACTTCAGGTCGCCTATCCATTCCCAAATAAATGATTTATTACATATCGGGCATCAAATCCCCATATCCCCCGAAAATGGCTGATTCATTGGGGCGCTATTTCAAATAGTAGCACTAATTATCACTGCGACATTGGGGAAGTTATATATATATATATCTGTATAGATTCCATAAACCCTGGCGGATTGGAAGCCTCCTACTTGTAATTCATCCACCAGGGTTTGTGACCATCCGCGGTCGACATAAAACTGGTCAAACGTTGGCCATGGTCACGAGTTGTTGCTGCACATGCTCCCCATGTAGGGCTTGAGTTCTGCAAATCGGATGTTCTGAAAAATCGCCTTTCACTGAATCGACAAAGGTTCTGTAATTCCGACATCATTGTTTAAGCTATAATTGGATAGAAATATATAGAAATGGTAGCTAGACTATAATTGGATATAAATGATATAAATGTGTTTTTTGAACCCAAACGATGAAATATGCTATTTGTTTACATGGTATCCAAGATCGGCCATGGTTTCATACCTTTCTTAAACCAGTACTGTAGCTTGAGCTGGTGTTTTGAGCTGTTTGTTGCAGATGTATAGCACCGAACTATGGCCAAGCTCGCCATAGACGATGAATTTTGGGATTTGGTAAATCATGAAGACTCATAGATGATCATCAGTTGTAGGCCAACTTGAGTATTTTCACTACGTGGTTCAATAGATTTACCATAGACTATAGATATCTCTTTAACCACATATAATAAACTAAATACTACATCCACTGAAAGCCATTCCTTACAACTTGAATTCCAACAACTTTGAACTTTGCCTTTCAAACAAATCATACGTAATTGTAATAACATATATATATATTATAATATTATATATAATATTATATATAATATTTTATATATACAGTGTATATATAATATCATATATAAAATAGTATATAAAAATATATACAGTGTATCTATATGATATCACATATATAATATATTATATACACATAATATCCATAGAACCAATGGTTTTTCGAAACACCCTTGCGCAATTCGCGCCAGGTCTTCTGGGGTTTCTTGTTGTATCCACTGAGCTGGGTCCCGTGGCCCACTCCCACGGGGCACAATGAAGCTGGACCTTCCACCCTTAGTCAGGAGATGGAGGGTAGATCTCTGGGAAGCGTGGAGATTTCACCCAGTCGTAGATTATATGTGGAGATTCCCTGGTAAATTTACCTATTAAACATGGTGATTTTATGATGGTTTAATGGGATCTAATGGGACTTAATAGGATTTACCCTCTGGTAAATTTACAGTTGGACCCTGATTTTATCACCCATTTTTAATGGAAACGATTGTCTTCCAACCCCGATGACTGCCAGGGTCGAACTGTTAATTTACCAGAGGGTAACATATATAGCCATGGTATAGATGGTCCATAGAAATAGATGGTTTACCTAGCTATAAAAATGGTGATTTTCCATGGCTATGTTAAATCATCAGATGGTTTTTTTTGGCATTAATCTTGGATCAACAACATGTCCTTGGTGGTGGTTTGGAACATGAATTTTATGACTTTCCATATATTGGGAATAGTACCCCCAACTGACTTTCATATTTTTCAGAGGGATTGAAACCGCCAAGAGAAGATGGACAGTTCATTTATGATACCCTCCGGTAAACTGTCACATAAGTACTATGGAACATCACCATTTTTTTTGATGGGTAATTCAACTATTTCTAAATGCCCATGTTCAATAGCTATGTGAGTTTACCAAAGGGTAGGTCTTGGATTTAGAACATAGCTACGTTATCATGTTATAAAAGGTCTATCCGTTATGAATGTGATAGACAACAGCAGCAATATTTTTCACTATTTTTAGTTACCAAGGTCTATCAGATTTTTTTGGGTGGAAGAAATATATATATATATATATATATTTTAATAGGTCTATCACCAAGGTCTGTCACATAAATAGTCATTTATAATGGATAGAATTTGGATTTCTGGTGGATATGTCGATGTCTGGTGTGTTAGATGAGTAACTGCGCTCCGCAAGTCATATCCGGGGACCACCGGAAGAATCATACGTGGTGACACCCTCTGGTTATGTCAACACTTTGCTGTGGAACATGGCCGTAGAACTAGTGGATTTTCCCATAAAGAAAATAAAAATGATGATTTTCCATTGTTATGTTAGTTTACCAGGGATATAACCTACTCAAAAATAGTTGCTTTACCTATTAATAGCATGGTGATTTTCCAGTTCGTTTTGTAAACGTTTACCAGAGGGTAATACTCATTATATACCTACCTGCTGGTAGTGGGGATATAGAACAAATAGTACTGGGGATTCTGGTGATTTAATGATAATAATGATAATACGAATGATTGATAAGACAAATATAGAAGAATAATGGTAGATTAAAAACAACATTCGTCAGCTTCGCAACGTTAGAAATTGCTTCTTTAAACCCAAAAAGTAGTTATGTTTTACCCCAGATGATCTTTGGGATTCAGGGAAGCCCCACATGGAGCAGTTGCTAACTTTATTGCCAGTCCCCTACAAGGTGGTGCCCCAGTGAGCGATTCATCGCTAAGTTGGTGCCAATAACTCCAATTTCACTATGGTTTATGGTAGATATATCTATACTTACTATGGTTTATAAACCAACTTATAACTGGGGGGCCACACCACCTTGTATGTTGCCTTCCAACTGCCCTTGGATGATGTTTTTGCCATGGTCCCGCGGTTTTGGATGACCCTTGCTGCAAAAAAACACAACAGCTGGCAATTTCGAACATTTTTCCGTCATTTTTCCAGCCTTCATTGGAAACCTTGGCTGTCCAGCTTAGTCCCTTGGTGTGTTTTACGGGTTGCACAATGGCTCGACCAATAAGGGTTATATCTTTACACGATGATCTCCTGCGATATCTGCGATCTTTGTTGTCGATACCAATGGAGAAAAATCATCATAATCCTTGAAGTTCTTTTCCAATAAAAATCCACACTGTCACTATTGCATCATTTTACATCTATATTCCGATCATTTTACTGTTGAAAATTGTCGGTATATGGCTTTGTCTGAAGAAATGCTGTACCCCTGAATCCAATGCTTAAAAATCATTGTCCCTCATATTTTTCCCGAATATATATAACTAATAATTTGTTTAAACTATTTTATTTAAAGGGGGTGTTGTAAACGTGAAATATAAGCCCAGCTGATTATATCACTAACCCTTAACAGTTGATTATATGTTAACAGTTAACAGGTCGTAATATTTGTTAACTGGATCTTGCAGAGCTCAGCAGGATTTGAAAGACTCCTGGACTTGTCTCTCAGCGAGAAGACACGGGGGAACATTGGGAATTTGGCCAAGAATAGGAGAACATGGTGATTTCAGGAGCAACAATTGGCATTTAGCCATGAACATAGGAAAATGTAGATTTAACCAAGGATAATGGTGGTTTAATGGGATTTATAGCTGATTTTTGATAGCTAAGTTGGTTTATTTCGCTTGGTTAGTTAGGAAATGTGGTAGATATAACTATAGTTAATGGGATTTATAAACCATCCTCCAACTGGGTGGGAACCCACATTGAAACGGTGGCGTTCATCAGCGGTAGATGGGCCATGGAGTTTGTTAATTGGCTATTGTTAATCTAACATATCCTTGGTATGCCATGGTAAATGGTCCTGTTTTTAATAGGTAATCCATCTAGAAATTGACAAGTGTGGATGGCTATGTGAGGTTACCATAGGGCAATATCCTTTCATGACTGGGTCACAATGGAATATAGGTGAATTTGTGGAGCAGTTGACTAACTCTATGGCACACCTATGTAGTGGGAAGAAAAGCCAACCCTTCGCTGATATGTATGGGATATAACAACATGATGGAATGATGACACCTTATTGGTTGCACTGGAAAAACAAACAAACGATAAGGAATATAATTCAATATCTATTTGGATGTATTGACGGGACATAACTGCACATGTTATCAACAAGATGATTTGGGTCTGCCCACACGTGGGCAATTTAGACCAAATTTACCAATAATGTATACCTCAGTTCACTTGATTGGGGGGGGTGCGCATTTTTTCTACTTGCAAATGGGACCTCCCTTTCTTGAGTCAAACTGTTCGTTTTCATCGGAGTTCTTAGCACACTATACTTGCCAACTATCTAACCAACTCAAGTGATGGTGACATTTTGTAGCAGATTATATCCTCCGTATAACGTGGATAAACGGCTCTTGAGATAACCCACCGGCAGGGGTACTGTATACCTCCACATTTGCCACCGCCTAATGTTGGGATGTTGGATGATAAACATAGAACATACATGTAAACATATGTAAACATGTATTAGACCTGAAGACTTCAGAGACTAAATACACATAGATACATTAAAGTTAAGTACCTATAAAGATGTTCTTGCAAGTTAGGTGGGCCTGGTTTCTTGCACAACAAGGCAAACCAGAAGCATACTGTGCGCAAAAATGGAGGATGGTCCACTGAAGTGAGTGGAACAATCAGGATTCGAAGGATCATTCTTATTTCATATCCATAGTATTTCCCTATTATGATCAATTTGTATAGAATTCATTATATATATATGTGTGATCATTCCTTTATTTGAATCGTTTGAATCACAATGAATAATGATGCGAGTTGTGGTGTTTAAATGACCAAACGTTTCAGGAATCAATGGTGAGCAGTTGTTGCTTTCAATTCCCATGTTCGTTCCTTACCGATCCACATGTTTATATATGTGCTAACCAAATCTCGGTATATACTACTTAATTCCCATGCAAACCCACAGGTTTGCGAGTTAAATCCACGCTTTTGCCAGTTATATCCTCAGTGGCTGCTATTTCAATTCTGATCGTTACTAGTCAACATCCCCATTTTGCCAGTTAACATTCACATGTTACTTCTCACACATCCAACTCCAGAATCCAATGTTTAGTTTACTCGTTTTACTATAGACTTTTCGATCATCTTCAATCCCACCAGTGCTGAAAAATCCCATGGCGTGGTGGTATGTGGTGGTGCCCTCCGTGCCGCTTAAGTTGAGGCTTCATGGGACGTAATCCCAAGCCTTCGGTGACCACATGCTCGGCTGAACCTGCCTGGCTGTGGTTCATGATGTGCCTCCGACGAAAAATTTCACGAACACGAAGGGATTTGGGGATTTTTTTGGGACGAATCTCCCAGTTTTATGCTAGTGGAGTTTACAGGATGGGGCCCGGTGAACATAATCCCATCTAAATATAGTTATAAATATTTATAAATAAATATCATACACGTCATACACTAGTCTTATTATAGTTATAAACCAACTTAGCTAACTATAGGGCCCCATCGAAGCACTAATATGAGATGTGGATGAAACTATGGTTTTAATAGCAATGCATATATAGGATTTTAGATGTATGTGCTTACATACAGAGGGTGTCTAGTGTTAGACCGTTTAATTATACTATTTGTGACGTTGGCACATAGTTCGCAAGTGGGCTACAAAGCATACAGAAACGTCATTGTAAATAGTTTGTTTAGCAGTTTTAATCCATCAACATATAGTATATTTATCTACCGTAAACCTTTAGGATACCTTTAGGTAACCAATTCTGAAGCAACTTAAGTATCAGTTAAACATCACAAAAAATCATCTGCCATGTTTCCCCTTGTTTTTCGCGTGGAGTAGTTAGCTGCCTTTTCGGCTTGCCATCTCCATGGGACCACATAGTTGTGGCCCGATTCATACCACGGCCATAAGTCAGAAGTCACCCATGAAAATGCTTTATGATAACCCAATCATAAAAAATAACCATCAACCAACATGTATAAACATCAATATTAAACATCAATATTAAACTGGTATATGAAATGGGGCATTTCAACATAACCATCAAGCATCAAAGTTTAACTGCTGCTATTCATTGCTATTCCAACTGTAGGTATCTCCTCTTCAATGTCTTCTTCAATCTCTTCTTCCTGTGGCTCATTAAACGCCTGAGTGGAACCTGGGCCTCCATTGGTCCCTTGGAGGCCCTTGGATCACTGTCGGAGCTGGTCGGTGGCTGGGGTGGCTGGTAGCTATTGAAAATGGCCCATTGATAGACTGCTTGCTGGTTTGGAACATGAATTTTACTTTTCCATAATATATTGGATAATCCTTCCCAACTGACTTTCATATTTTTCAGAGGGATTGAAACCACCAGGTCGCGGGCGCGTCAGGCGCCTGGCGTTTTTATAGCGTTTCTGCATCAAAACGTCTCTTTTCAACTCTTTTAGCAGTTGTCGGCGTCGTTGTTTTTCACCAACTTTGCCAGCTCATTCAGCATGACCAGTGGTGTACAAGTTTGGACATTACAGCTCCACACATATTGGAAACAACGACGTCGCAGAGATGGATTCACCTCTGACCCCACCAAAGTCTTCACTTTTCTGTGAAGATTGGAAAAAACAAATTTCTTCAGACTCAACCATTGTCGGTCGATTTGCTGCGTGCCAGCGATTTTAGACAACCTGGTACTGTTGATGTCAGTGAGCAGGCGGCAAAACTCTTTGTTTTGGTGATTCCGCCAATGCCAATGAACGTTAACATCCCCCCCACCCACCCACCCACCCACCCCCCGACCCCAGCCAACGTAGCATCACGTAGTGTGCAAATTGAAGAGAACGTGCAGTAGCGTAGCATCACGTAGTTGTGCAAATTGAAGAGAACGTGCTGTAGCGTAGCATCACGTAAGTGTGCAAGTCCAATGAACGTTGACATCCCGCCACGTAGCATCACGTAGTTGTGCAATTGAAGAGAACGTGCAGTAGCGTAGCATCACGTAGTTGTGTAAATTGAAGAGAACGTGCTGTAGCGTAGCATCACGTAAGTGTGCAAGTCCAATGAACGTTAACATCCCCCCCCCCACCCACCCACCCACCCACCACCCGCCCACCCACCCACCCACCCACCCCACCCACCCCCCTCACCCCAGTCAACGTAGCATCACGTAGTTGTGTAAATTGAAGAGAAGGTGCAGTAGCGTAGCATCACGTAGTTGTGTAAATTGAAGAGAACGTGCAGTAGCGTAGCATCACGCAAGTGTGCAAGTCCAATGAACGTTAACATAACCATTTAACACAGAAAACACACGAAATTACCAGGCGCCTGGTGCGCCCGCTGGCAACCACCAACCAGATAGATTATTTAAAATTATTCACCTATTAAACATGGTGATTTTCAATCGCCAAGTTAAAGTACCAGAGGGTACCGTTTTATGTATCAAATATCCATCAAAACTATGATATTGTTGTATCTATATATAATATTATATAATCATGATTAATGGTTAATGTTTCTTATGATTGATGTATCTAATATCCATCAAAACATGGTATGGATTTATGGTTTAACAATGTTTAACACATGATGAACATAGTTATCATGCATGGTAATAGATTGATGCTACATGGTTGTCTCTATGATGTGGTTGGTAGGAAGCTAAGAAGCAGGCTGGCTATCCAGAGTTTCCCGGAAAAAAATGTGGGAGGCAATTGGAGCTATGAATTGAGTTTCCCAATCACATGATTATAGTCATGGTGGTTTCATGGTCTATGACGGATGTTGCAAGCAACAGGAATCTATGGATTTCAGCAACGAGTACGAAGCAATCTGACTGTGATGCCAAATCTCACCACATCTGCCTTGGCTGCCAAGAATTAAGCTATGCTTTCTGGAGGTTCCACATCTGTATAGTTTTAGTGGAGCTTGCTCACCCACGTTAAGTGGAGTAACACGTTTTTTTGCTTTAGAGTAATTAGAGTAAGCACATTTAGTGCAAGAACCAACAAAAAACATTTAAGTATTAAGTAGGATCATCACCAATCACCAAACTGTGGATCATTAAGCAAATTTAGTAAGCACACTTTAGAATTAAGTTGTTAACATCTGTATAGTTTTAGTGGAGCAACGTTTGTCAACCGAAGCATATTAGGATAGATGCTTGGAATCCCAGCATTTTCGTTGTGTGAAACAATTCCTGTGTTCCATGATACAAAGGATGATATTCCCGTGTTCTGGGTTTATACTCATTATATCCCATGATATTCTTATTGTATTCCCATTATATATATATTTATATATATATTATATAACACTGATAATAATGATAACAATCATGATGATAGTAATAATGATAATAATAATATATCCTATCGATATTGAAGTCCCCTTCCGTGTTTCTTTCCAACCCATCCCAGCTGATGTTTTCTGTCCATTCTTGCTGATGTTTGGATCTTCGTCGCAATATATCTAAGGGATATTGTTCGAGTCCCTTTGAAGATTCTTGAATAATAACAATGATATTGATTTTATATCATAATATTTTTAATAATAATATAAACACATGATTGATACTATATAATAATTAAATATAATTAACAATAATAAAGTAATATCAATCGATAATGTTAGTATTCATTCATGACCATTATCAATGAATGTTATCATCATCATCTAAATATATATATATATATATTATCGAATACTAACAATCAATGATAACATTCATTGATTATGATAATGATATTGATATTATATATATACACCCGTATCCATGTTGAAGTCCCCTTCCGTGGCTTTTTTCGAAGCCATCCCTGCTGATGTCTGGATCTTCGTCTCATCCGATATTTAAGGCAATTATAATGTTATCCAATCATTATTTGTTTATCAATGTTATCAATATTATTATCAATATCTTGGATACTTAACAATATCATTATTATCCATATATCAATATCAATATCCATACCAAGTATCATTATCAATATCTTGGATACCCTCTGGTAAAAACTAACAAAAAGCTATTGAAAACGGCCATAGAAATCGTGGATAAAAACCCATGAATAGCATGGTGATTTTCCAGTTCGCTATGTGACAGTTGACCAGGCCGGGTAATGATGATCCAAGGCTCCATCTTGTGTGGCAACTTGTGTGGCATTTTCAGTCAGTTCGACCTCTTCGCTGGCCCCTCCGCCCAGGTGCCGTTTTAGTGAGTAATTCGGTTGTAACCCCAGTTATTTCAATGGGATTTTTGTAGGGTTAATATGGGTTAATCCACTTAGAACTGGAGTTATAGCCGACTTACTGATGTTGGGATGAGCCAGCATTTTTAAGTGTATTGTTTTGTTGGTTCAAATTGTTAAAGGAAACAAAAGTAGAGGCACCTCGCATTTTTGGGGCGCAGACTGTTTTTTGAGACAAAGCCATATCGACCGGGACCGGGTCATTTGGTGATTTTCATTGGCAGAACTTGGGATTTTAACCGACTATTTTGTTGGGATATTTACCAAGAAATTAGTGATGTTCACACACAAACATGAGTTTTTTTAGCCATGGTTATCAACTAAACCTGGATTTTGCAGAAGATGATCTGTTGTTTTTTTCATGATGGTTAATGCGCTACTGCGAATATAGTATATAATGTATGCTCTTTGGTCCCTTCAGAAAACCCCTTTGTAAATGGTTTCTGAAGGATTGGAGATTGCTGATTGGTTGGCAACTTAGAAATGAAGGACAATCATATCCAACTGAACTTGTGTTCTGTTGGGAGGTACTGAGCATCTAAGGTTTCGCCGCTTCGTTCGAAAACATATGTTGCCAGGAACTAGCCCATACAATGCCTAGCACAACAAAAAACACACATCTACACTGGTTGGGTAATACAATTGTACCACCCCCCGCCAAAAAAAAACAACAACAACATAATTTGCTAAGAATGGTGGATGATATGGATTTTTTATGTTTTTTTTGTGCATTCTTCCGGGGTCCCTTCAGCCGCGGCAGAAATTGACCATGGAGCAGTGGATGGCCTTGATTCTATCCTCGTTGCCCGGCCCTTTTTGATGGTCTTTTCAGGAAGCGACAAAAATTGGAAAGTCCTACCATGCCGTTACCATTAATCACGTTGTATGTCATGGAATACCAGATGAAAATCCACTAGAAGAAGGATATATAATCAATATAGATGTTTCACTTAAATTAGACCATGCCTATTTTGTCTGCTTTTCAGGATTAAATTTCAGAGAACATATCGCCTGAAAAAGGGTACAATACATTACAATAGAAGGTCCTGAAATGGCCATCGATTTGATATCTGAGGAAACTGGATGGCTACCCCGTGCGCCAAATAAACACCTGGATTAATTAGTCTTGATTCTTTGGGGGTGTTTAGTAAGTTTAGTATTAGGGTGAGAAGCTTCCCCTAGCCCTTGTAAATTCAAAACCTTAATTCTTCAAACTGGCGTCCAGGCACTTTATAGCGATGTTTGTTCCATTAAAGAAGCAAAAACAAAAACAATGCATTGTGTAGTCTTGAAATGTCATTTGTGTTGGGTACTGCATTTCATACACGCATATATATATATATAAATAAAGATATATAGATATGATATGTACATATGTTTAAACGAACTTCCTAGGTAGGGGTGGGTACACATCAAATAAGGGGGTTCCATGTTGGGTATTCTGGTTTCCTATCGCCTTTCAATTGCCACAATTGAAAGAGATGCAACTCAGAAAAACGCAAAACCACAAAATTGGGAATTGACCTTCATATTTATTATTTGTGGCACGTTTGCTTATTTGGTGAGGGCATTAGTTTTGTCAGTAGTAAATGGGGATATTTGAACTTCACCAGCTAGATGTTTTTGTTGGGGCCCATCTTTAATTTCCTGGTGATGCATCGCGGAACAACGCGGGCATACTTCCTAGTGAAAATTGACAGGTGAACACGTCAGGTTGCGAGAGACCAGCTGACCCCAAGGATTGCCATGTGGGTCTACAATATTGAAGAAGAGGTCGACGTGAATGGCAAAAGTGTCTACGGTGAAAAAGAGACGCTCGGAGAGGATTTATATCATGGGACATATACATATAGGAAAATCCATCTATAAATGAATGATTTGGGGGTACCCCTATTTTAGGAACCTCACACACACATATATATATATATGTATATCTCATGATTGTTTATTTGCATGCATCAAAAGTATTAGGACGCCCATGTGGTCATTTGGAACGCATGCAAGAAAGTTGAATTTGTTTGCAAAAAGTGTGGATGTGACAGAAAGACATGGGATGTAATGAAAGAAGACAAATGGGATTGTTAGCGAGTGATAACGCCCCAGGAAGACGACAACTAAAAAGCATTTCTACATGACGCCATGACTCATTTTGGAATGAATATATCAAGCTTGGCGTTTGTGTTGCAATGCACAAGCCAAACAGACCGTTCTTTTGGAGACAAGTTTCCGTTAAGTTGGATTCGTCCATATTTCATTCAGATTCTGACAGTTTATTTTTTGAGAAATCAACATGGACGTAGACATTATCTATAGAAATGTACATGTACTAATTTCCCAAAGATTTCAATATAGGAATTAGATAAGTACAAATAAAAATTCATGCACTTATACAATTTGTACTTATATAAACGCTGTTTAATTATATATATATACTAATTGTATCTATGCCAGTTTCCAGATGAGATGTGGCTTCCAATTCGAAAAACATGCAGCATTTCAATTTTCAATCCACTTTGTGTCCCAGTCGCTTTACCACATGTGAGACACCCATAAAGCATGCCGATGTTGGCTTGGTTCAACTACTCATAATCAAATGTTGCAATGAACAATCCCTCATAAATGGAGGCTTTAAACAGATTTTCAATTGCAACGTTTGATCAACGTTTGATCACCGGAGGGCGTTTTTTGTGCTGATGGATTTGCAAAATTGTTTTCATGCTGATACTGAACATGTTGGTATGTTTTTTGTCACTCTCACTCTATCATGGGCTAATGTATTTTCCGACATGGGCTAAAAGTGTACAAAAGTGTTCATGTTTGTTCTTTTGGTGCCAATATAATTTTGAGTGATTTCTATGAGCCAAAGGACTGAATCCTCAAAGTGGATCATCTACAGACTGTCATTATGGCATTATGGCCTCGAACCAAGTTTTGATGACCTGGGAGTTTCTGATCAAGATATCGAATTGCCCTGTTCACCGTTACTACTGGACCCCGGCATAGTTCAAACAAAACCAACAGTCCCAACTTTAGTACAGGATGGGGCCCCCCACTTATAAGTTGGTTTATAACCCCACCTAAATATAGTTATAAGTTATAAGTATCATACACTATTGTTATTGTAGTTATAAACCAACTTAGCTAGTTAATTATGGGCCCCATCCTGTACCTTTGGCATAGAGGAATCCATCCTATCTAGCAAAACGACGTATGTCCCAGTACCAGTTGTAAGTATGGCCCGAAATACCAGTTATGGATGTCAGTAAATCACCCCATCGGAATGATCAACCGATTTATAGAAGCGTTTATAACTGGCAAAGGACTTTCTGTAGCTGATTTTCCCCAAGAAAACCAACGGTGAAAGAGAACATGCTGAAACCGCCTGCTGATGCTGTAGGCAAGGTGATCACAGATACGCTCCTTGGCTGGGAAATTTGAGCACGGTGCAAGGGCCCTGTTGCTGATGGTTATAGTCATGTTACCATGATTTGTATTGTCTAATTATATCATAATAATTCATAATATATCTAAATATTGAGATATATAAGTGGATATGCCTCATACATGATGATTGATTGGTGATTAGTTCGGGGATACTAACCATTCACCATTCATATTCGGACTATGAACCACTAGGGGAATCCCATTCTCAACCATGGGGCTGGAGAATGCCGATACGATGGAATCGACGCGGGTGCCAGCCAACAATGAATGGGTGCTATAAACTATCCCCTGATGGTAGGTTCATTATTGGCTTTCCCACAGAGGATTTTGAATACTGCAAGCTCAACAAGAAGGTACTTGGAGGATCTGATCAAACTAACTCCAAGTCTAAGCCCTTCAGGACCTCAAAATGAATAGATTCAATGGAAAACCTTGCAGAACCCCCTTTGTCGATGGAAGATCTTCAAACCAATTCCATTGATCTTCCCACCTACTTTGCCGTTCTTCAATCCAAAGCTGGTTGGTGGTTTGGAACATTTTTTTTCCATACATTGGTAATCATAATCCCAACTGATTAATATGTTTCAGAGGGGTAGGTATACCACCAGCCAGAAAGTTTTAAGTGGCTGAAGTATTTATGTTCAGCGTTGCAGGAATGGTTCCCGTGAATGACTTACAACGACCTCACTGCGTGAGGGGAATTATCCCAATATAGTCGACTAATCCGTTTGAATTAGGTCAGTGAGATATCATGATTTACCTCGATTGTACGTTACTATATATATATATACACACACATTCCCGTTAGACTCACAGTTTTCATGGTTGCACTGGGCCCCAACATGTCCGTACTTTGTCCCGCTAAAATGGTTGGTGGCATGATGTTTCCCCGTTAGAAAGAGGCTCAGATTTCTGTGCTTGGTAGAAATCCGGGCCATCCATCTCAATCAACAATACATCTGTTTCCAATAAAAGAGGATGGTCATCCCTTCATTTTCATCGGGGTTAGCTATGAATTTCTTGGCTGCAAAATTCACCAAGGGCCTCCAGGTTCCCATTGATGCTTTCCCCAATAGATCATCATAATCCAAAAAAAACAAATTTGTTGGATATAGTTATGGAAGTATATGGATTAAAAACATGATTATATTGGGATAACTATAACCAACAAATATATATATAATTATATATATATAATTATATATATATAATTATATATATATCTATATATATATATATTATTTTATATATATTTGTATATATATATATAATTATATATATATATATAATTATATATATATAGGTATATTTGATATAAATATAACTATACCATAAATAATGTTAAATTATATTGGGATAACTACAACCAACAAATATATTAAATATACCATAAATCTATGTTATCAAATTTCTTGGTGATATTCCCACGTGATTAATATACCATTGGTGAAAAACGCCACATGGCTATGGGTCAGTGTTCATCAGTGTTCAAGGCATGACGGGTCTATGTTAAATTACCTCAGGGTAAGTATTAGATGAAATCACTACTGGAGGAGTACCTCCCTAATCAACCATGGTTTAAACCATGGTTTATTAATCCGGGGTTGACATCGAAGTTTGACGCATAGCCACGTGATTCGACTTTGACCATATCTAATTTTGAATTACCATTGTTTAGGGCTATCTAATTTAGGGCTATCAAAAAATGCTTGATATTGTTGCGGAATTCGTTTTGAACCATCAATTTTCACAAAGATTTAATTTTGAGTTCTTCGGCAATTGTTTAAGAACTGTTATCCAATTTATGGTGCGTTGAACAATTACAAGGTGGACTTTGCAATAAGTTTGTGTAGTTTCAAACAGTAATTTTAAATATATCATGATATATCTCGCACAAACCAACTGAAAACTAGTGGGACATATCATAAGTAATGTCGCCATTAGTTATGATAGATATATCATAATTAGTTAGCAAGTGTTAGTTAACCTCGGTGATGCATGACCAACCCAATTATGTATAGATAGATCATGATTTATATATAAATATGTTTCCCCCCATAAACTATATCCTAGTGATGCATAACCACATTGCCAACCATAATCAACCATAACCAATCATAACCAAACTGGTTGTTGGTGGTTTGGAACATTTTTTCCTGTTCCATATCTTGGCAATGTCATCATCCCAACTGACTATTTTTCAGAGGGGTTGAAACCACCAACCAGATAACCCATATGCTCCATGTATGGCATATTTACCAACATTTACTCAACAAATGGCCCAGTTTTGTAGGTGAATAAAAAACATACTGTACATGGAACATATGGCCATACTTAAAGAATCATAACCAAGATATGGCCATAGATTCTTTAAGTATGGCCATATAACCATAACCAACCATAACCTTTTCAGTAATCCGGCAATCGGTCCCGGTGAACCCCGCTGTCGTTTGAGGACACCTTCGGTGTCATGGGCGTGGATCCGGACGAGGACGAATATGCCTCCGACGACGAGCCAATGGCGCAGGCGTTGTTTTTTTTTTTTTTTCGGGCGAAACGGCGAGGCGAGGAACACCAGCAAAACAAGGAGAATATAACCATGGAAAATTCATTGAAAACACTAGCCACAGAATAGCGCAAAAATAACCCTGGAAAAAGCTTTAAAAAAATTGGTCATTGAACCAGTTAGCCATGGAAAATCACGATTTTTCATGGATATGTGTTCAATCATCTCTAAATATAATATAATTACAAATAACATTTGCCTAGAGTTCCAAGTACCGGAAAAAACATGTTTTTTACCCCATACTTGCCGTATGGTGATCTTTGTATATTCTAGAGTCTAGGTGGTAATTTACCAGCCATGGAACATCAGTATTTATAAGAACGGTAAATCATTCGTAACATAAACATTCTCCATGACCTATGTTTCCATAGCAAAATGTTAAATCACCAGAGTGTTTCCATGGGATGTGACCAACAACAATTGATGATTTCACAAAACAAAATGCGGTGAAAAATCATCAGACATGATGATATAAACAACAAACGTTGGCAGTTAACCATCCCTTAACCAACCAAAATTGGATTTGGCTGTCAAACATTGGCGGTTGCGTTGAATAATTGTCATTGAAGATTGAAGGAACCAAACCAAACTTTGGATATCTTCATATGGAAATTGAAGAAATTAAGAAATGCTAAACCTCAACAAACTCGGGCTGAGGTGTTGGTGCCAACCTTTCTTTGGTTGTCTCCAAAATCTGTCATTTCACCCTAAACGGTTGATCATTTTGTCGATCAGACTTGGGTCATCCCACTGATGAAATGGTCCTAGTCAGTAAGTCCCCTGGCGTTATTCCATTGATAGGTGACGTCAAACCCCACAAAAATCACCACTAAATGGGATGATCCTCCACATGTGGACTGTGTTTCTGTTTCTACCGGCTTAGACACCGGAAATTCCGGTGTCTCCCGGGCGCCCAGGACCACACAAACTTCTGAGTTTCAGCGAAGCTGCCAAAATCGTGCAGTGTGCGACTGGGGAAAGGGTCGGCAATCGCCTTGGACACATTGCTTGGATTGGAGTTGGGTTCAAATCTGTTGGATGTTTATCCCTAACTATGACAGAACCAAACATCCCATTAACTTTCATTTGTTTTGTGGAAAGACTATTTCAAGCGGCAACTTTGGGGTATGAGGTGGAAAGACCCCAGTCACATCGTTTAATTTCATCGCCATTTGACGATGTCGCCGTAGAACATTGCTGCTGAACATGCGTTGGATTCTGGGGCGGCCATGTCTTTTCTTATGGATTACTGAATTTCTTGGGTAATGACGGTAATGATACGTAGTTTGACCCGGAGGACTTCTAATTGCTGAACTCCAAAACCCTCTGGTAAACTAACATAGCTATGGACGATGGCAATCTATTAAGTTGATTTACCTACCTATAAAAGGGTGTTTTTCCAGTTCGCTTTGTTAGGTCACCCTTGGGGGTACTCCTGGACGTTGCGGATGGATGTGTCCAGTGGATGACCAAAAATAGCGTGCTCGTCAACCCTAAACCCAAAACAAATACCTAACTTGGAACCCGGGTCCAATGGGATTGACAAAAAAAAACAATTCAATGATTATGAACCATTCAATGATTATACACATTTGTAAACCATTCAATGTTTGAATTAAAAATCAGGTGTGACAAAAAAAGGCCATACTGGTCTAATGCTGCCGCGCTGGAATCCGAATTGGCGATGTCCTCTACGCTGCGAATGTTCCAGTGCCACCGTCACTCTCGCGAGAGGTCGGAGAGCTGAACATAGGGTTCGCACATGTCACCACCACTGAAGCCACCAGAACTACCCAGAGACTTTGGTGTTCCAGGAACTACTCGTAGCTTGTAAAATCCATTAAAATCCTGAAAGATTGGTTTTGAAAACTGGGGTCTATAGTCCAATGACCGAGCGGTGATCTCGTAGGCGTTTTAGCAATTCCCGAGTCCAGATGTGTTTGTCTGAAAATAGGCTACCAACATTGAATGGTTTATAATCATGTTCCCCATTGAAATCGTACCCTCTGGTTATGTCAAAATAGCTATTGAAAATGGCCATAGAAATAGTGGATTTGGCCAGTTATAGTGGATTTTCCCATTGATAGCATGGTAATTTTCCATAGTTTTTTTGTATGTTTACCAGATGGGTATTTCTTGCGGATATGCCCATATATGCCCCATTTTCAGAGATCCACATGGTGATTTCAGCAACAAAAAAATACCCTGGGCAGGTGACTCAAAACCTGGGAAGCCTGGAAGAGGGGATCTGACCGCGCCGCTGTTGGCCCATGATCTTAAGGCACTTCTTATGGGCAAAGCTCAATAATATGGCGTTGGATATATCTTCTATGAGAAAAAAAATGATATGAATTGGATGGATATGATTCATTTTTTGAAGGTTAGCCGGTTAGCCATGAATTTTCAGGGAAGCTGGGAGCTAATTGTATCATGTTTTGTTTCGCCGGAAGCAAATCAACTCGATAAACCATGTAATGCCTGAAATCCTTCGACGTCTTGTGATGTGACCACGGCTGAAGAGCTAATGTGCAGAAAAAGCGCGCAAGGAAATGAGGAAAAAAACTTGGTGAAAGGGACCACGTTGGCAGAAACTTACACTTTTTTTTTGGTGCAGTGGGGGGTTACTGATAGGTATGACATGGTATGACCATGCTTCATTGATTTTGTTTGTTTAAGTTCCTCTTTTTTGCTGACAAAATCCCTATGTGCGCTGGCGAAGTCCTCAGCTGCTTAAATCTCCAGGATTCCTGCGGTTTTTTTTTGCTGGTTACCCAAATCCTTTGTAAATGGGGCTTTTAATCGACAGTAAGTGACTATAATCAAATTGTCAATGGATGTCAACGGTGGATTTTCCATTGCCATGCGTGATTACCAGAGGGGGCAAATCCCAATAATTGTGTAGAAGTTGTCTAGATAAACTATATCACTGGAATGATGGTTAGTAAGGGGCGGTATCACAAAATAGCCATATTTCAGATTACTCAGATTAGTGAAATGATCTTAGTGACAAAACATTTTTTTTCACGCTTTTTCCCATTATTGCTGACTGGTAATCCTTTATTTTCTTCAAACGCAAACGCCTGGCTCCGAATCTCACGTCGCAGACCCCACCGGGCGGCGTGTGCCTCGCGGACTATTGCGAGATCTTCGATGCGTGCCATCCAGAGGCGCAGCGGCGCAACCCCAACAGACGGCCCAAAAAAAGAGCGTTGCAAACAGCAAAAACCATTAAACAAACAAGGGCTGATATTGGAAAAAAAACTAAGTTTCCTGGAAAAAGAATCTTGGTGTCATGAACAAAAAACAACATGAACAAAAAACAACATGAAAAACCATCAAGAATGGACCTGAGAATAATGTTGATTATCGGGATATTATGAGAATGGCAATGACCATTTATGGAGAATACTTGGTGGCGCGTCCCAGATATCGTAAGTGGGTTAGTTCACCCCAGCTATATATATATAAATAAAGTTACACCCTCTGGTAAACATACAAAAAACTATGGAACATCACCATGCTATCAATGGGTAAATCCACTTTTTTATGGCCATTTTCCAGTTCGCAAACTGTAACAAATTACCAGAGGGTAATCCATTGACGATTCCTGGAGGGGCCACCAAGTAGGGGAACCTCCACGATCTTACCTCTACAGGAAGCCAGTTGTGTTTGTTTGTTTGTAATCCCTCAACTATAGATGACGTTTCTAGTGTGGTTGTGAAATGCAACATATGTTGTTTTTGTCTTTGCCCAGAAGGTTTGTTGTTTGACGTGTTTTTGTCGTTGACATAGTTATTCTATGATATACCAATTTCATGTTTTCGTTGGTTTGACATATTATATTTTACAGCACAATAAGAAGAAGTCGTTTTTGATTGAATGTCTGATGAACTTCAATACATCGCCAAAATCCCCTATTGGGCCAGGGTGATGTTCAAAGCCATGTTCAATCAGGTGATTTTACTACCTATTGCCGTGCCATAATGACTGGTTCTATGGCTATGCCCAAGAGAACCTAGTTCAAACTTGCCTGGTGAGTCAGCAGAAACTTCCACTTGGCCGCTAAAACGGAGTGTGGAAAACCCAATCATACTTAGATGGGCCATTGAGTTGCGTAACGACATAGTAAGTGGATAATTTGTCGAAGGAAGTTTAGAAGTCAAACTTCTGACAATATGGACAGATGAAAAGCAGAGATGGGAAGAGTCAGAGAAGAGAAGAGAAGAAGAAAGAAGATCAAAAAAGAGAAAGTTTCAGAAGAAAGAAGATCCAGGTGCGCGAAAAGGTAGGAAAGTCGCGAAACACTGTGTTTTTCCAATGATTTGTGGCTCCGGAGGGTCGAAAAGTAGGCTCGCTAAAGCGGCGGGTGCGGAGCCAGCTGGCCAGATGAGAGATGAAAAATTGCACGCCGCTGTGGCGCGAAGCGCATTTCCAAGTCAATATGCACAAAACACACCAACATCGGACCACTTTTCGAAGTTGCGATGTCGAAAAAGTGAACGCCGTTGTGGCGCAAAGCACATGTCGAAGTCAAAAGTGCAAAAAACTGACGGGTTCAGAGCGACTGTTGGAAGTTGAGATGTCGAAAAAGTGCACGTCGTTGTGGCGCGAAGCACATGTCGAAATCAAAATCTACAAAGCACCACATGCACGCACCACTTTTGGACGTTGAAGCGCCGTTTTGCGTGGCAGGCGCAAGGGATTGTGCACCTTGTCAAAAGTGAGCAAAACGTGAGGGTTTTCTAGCATTTCCAAAAACGACGGCAGGCGTGGGACATTTGACGAGGATCTGCAAAGATGCATTTTCCGTGGCAGGCGCAGTACAAGAGACATGTTCATCAGAGCTGCTAGGAGGTCCAGGCGCTGATTTCCTTAGGGTTGCATTTTGGAGCATCTCAGATCTTCAGGTTTGGGAAGATGCTTTTGCGTGACAGGTGCAGCACTCCATATGACCTGGCATCACTTTTTCATGGCATGCGCACTACTTTAGACAGGTAGAGTGGAAAAATCGCAAAACGCGTTGGTACGAGGCCGTCAGCTTTGCACTCAACTTTCCATTTCTGAAGGAAGCCTCGCAGAGTTGTTTTGTTTTTGATGTTGTGAATTTCAAAAATTGAGGAAGTCTCACAGAATTGCTTCGTTTTTGATGTTGCCAACTTCAAAATTTGAGGAAGTCTCGCAGACATGCTTCCCTTTTGACGTTATCAAGCTCAAAAGTTGAGGAAGTCTCGCAGAATAGCTTCGTTTTCAAGCTTGCAGATTGCAGGTAGACAGGTAGATAGACAACTACAACTACCACTACCACTACACTACACTTCTACTACAACTACAAATACAAATAAACTACGCTACTTCACACTACACTACACTTATTGCATCTAATTACACTAGACTAATTATACAACAACAACAACAACAGCAACAACAACAGCAACAACAACAACAACAACAACCTACTACTACTACTACTACTTCTTCTACTACTACTACTACTACTATTACTACTACTACTACTACTACTACTACTACTACTACTACGACTATACTACTACTACTACTACTACTACTACTACTACTATAGTAGTAGCTACTACTACTACTACTACTACGACTACGACTACGACTACGACTACGACTATACGACACGACTACGACTATACGACTATACGACTATATGACTATACGACTATACGACTATACGACTACGACTATACGACTAATACGACTATACGACTACGACTACGACTACGACCACCACCACCACCACCACCACCACCACAGCTACAACAACAATATCAGTTACACCGACACTGCACTAATTACACTGCAGCACACTTATACAAATACACATGCAACTACAACTACACTACAGTACACAACTCTACACTAATTACACTACATTACGCTACAACTACAGCTACAACCACAGCTGCAACCACAATTGTAACTACCACTACACTGCACTACACGACACTATACTAATTACACTACACCACACTACAACTACAACTACACTACCTTCCACTACACTAGACTACGCTACACTATACCGCACTACAGTACACACAATTACAGTACACTACAATACACTACACTAATTACACCACACTACAACTACAACTACAACTGCACTACACCACACTACATCCAGCAGTTGTGGGTGAGGTGACCACTGCGACCACTGCAACCACTCCGAAAAACACAACTTCAACCACCTTTCGGTCCATCAGTGGATTCGCTCTGCCATCCGTGCTTCACAACAACCAACCTCCCCTATAGGTTTCCTATTTTTGAAACTTCCGCCACCGCCTTGCGCAGTACTACTGGTAATTGGGATACAGTGGTTTATAAGCCAGCTACTAGCCAGTTAGCTAATCCCATGGCCCATCTAACTAACCCTTTGTTTTAGGTTTCTTGGGTTTGCCATTGTTGTACCTGCTGAAACTATCCTCTTCCAGAGCCTGAAATCTACGTGGTGTTGTGTGGGCGATGGTACTCCACAATAATCCA
The DNA here is from genome assembly GCA_947184155.2 of Cladocopium goreaui. Lineage (NCBI taxonomy): Eukaryota > Dinophyceae > Suessiales > Symbiodiniaceae > Cladocopium > Cladocopium goreaui. Next base: position 450,149 of record CAMXCT020000702.1, on the reverse strand, counting down.
CATCAATCTGCCAACGGGGAACTGTTTTCAAGCAACCCAATTAAAGAGAGGAAACAAAAGTTTCAAATATGCTTAAGTGGGCCTCCCGATCTTGGGCCCCGATATTTTTCCTGCAAATTCTCGCCTCAAAATTGCTCTTGCAACATGTTCGTGCATTTCGATTGCGCAGGCTCGCACAAAGTCTGCGCCGTGGGGTTCTCAAGCTCTTGGCCTGCGGCATTTCGTGGTAAATTATCGCATAAACGGGCTCTTGTGGAGATCCGGCTAAATTTCTTAAGAGGTCCTTGCATGATCCTGCGCAGGTCCTTAACAGAAAATCAGTAATCTTGTGGAGATCCTGGTGAGATCCTCTCTAGGAGGTCCTTCCATGAAGATCTTGCAGATGCCATGTCTTACAGGTGCTTGCATGAAAGCTCTTGTGGAGGCTCTTGGGAGGTTCTTGTATCAAGGCCTTCGTAAGATCTGCTCCAGCAGCAGCAGGTCCTTTTATGACGATCGTGTGAGCTTCTCTTAGGCGTCCTGGCGTGAAGATTTTGGTCAAGGTCTTTTACAAATCCTTGTGAGAAGCTCTTGTGGAGATCCTAGTGAAATGCTGCTAGAGGCCTTTGCATGACCTTGTGCAGGTCCTTGCGAGAAGCTCTTTAAGAGGTGATGGCGAAATCCTCTAGGTGTCCTTACATGATCTCATGCAGGTCCTTGTGCGCAGATCTTGTGGAGATCCTGTCGACATGTATGAAAATTCTTCTGGGATGCTCACAGGAAGTTCTTGTATGAAGATATTGCGAGCTCCTTTATATTGATCTCCTGCTGCTCCAGTTCCGATCACGTCTAACCTCATCTGTTTCTGTTCCATAGCTACTGCTGCTTGTATCTGGTACATTGACCTCCCACCCTCCACACTGTTTAGGGGTCTCTTGCCGTTGTACTTGTTTTTTTAGTGCAGCACAATTCCCAAATCAGAGTATTGTATTTTTACTGAATGATATTTGGAACATGTTGCTTTGGTCCAGTACAGACCTCCATGGCTTTGCTTTAGATTTTTCTATATGACCAAGGTTCAAACTTGAAAGCCTCTTTCGATGGATGATTATACCGGAAATATATTCTCACAATCCATGAGCTAGAAAATCCGTTCTTAACCAACAAGCAAGAAGAGACGACAGTACAGGTTTTGAACACTGTTCATAATTCGCCAGGACGGAAGCCACACACCATCCAAATTTCACGGCCTGAGTGTGCCTGGATTGTGGCAGGGTCAACTCTACTGAGGAAAGCATAACCATAGCACGGTATGTAAAAAATGCAAACACTAATTTTGAGTGAGCAAGCTGCGCAAACATGAGCTAAACTCCAGAATCAGCTACAAACTGCAGGTTGTTTCACGTTTTTTTGGGCCATCATGGCCCATATCTGTGACATTTGTTGCCATTGCCTGCATGTTCCTGTGGACTATCTTGTCGTCGGTTTAGCTTCATTCATGAAAATAATTACCAAAATTAGGCCCATACAGAACTACACAAAGGTCGCCCAGCTCAAAATTCAACGAACATGATGTGTGAATCTCAACAGGAATATAGAACACACATGCATCAGATGCAATATACAACAACGACAACAACAACAACAGCAGCAGCAACAACAACAACAATAAGAACAAACACCAAGTACACGGACGTTTCAAGTTTGCCGTCAATTTAGACCGAAAAAAGTAAGCATCAAATATGGAAGAACACAACACAATTATAGTAACATTCAAAGGCACAGAAGCTTTACCAGATCTCAGCAAACTGGACCCAGCGAAATGAGACTAAATTGCCTTTCTCTTCTTGAGGTTCGAGTAGGTGCTTGGTTCGTATTGTTTTTTTGGCAATTCACTTGTGTAGCGCGCACCCTGAGCCTGAAAAAATACGTTTCAAATTTATCAACCTGATTAAAGATGAATACACATAGCCATACATAGCCAAAATCGGGAATTAGATATCCATCCATTTGTTTTGCTGCCGTACTGTGTATACACACTGTCCAACATGATACTGATGCAAAGAAAACAGCCATGGCTCACAATCAGTGGAAGGGACTCCCCAAGCCATAGGCTTGTTGGATTCTCCTGTAGCTCATGTAATTGCAATTTTGGTGAATGTTCCTTCCCGCAGGTAAATGATAGCAATTTTGAACAGGTAAATTCCTAAGGTAAATAATTAATCTTAAGATGGGCCATATTGGGCCATTTTCCATAGCTATGATCATTTACCAGAGGGTTACTGATGGTAAGTAAGATATTATAATTGAAAATCAGCAACGATTTTCGTCAATGTTTTTTTTCATACAACAACCGTATACGATTTGCGCGGTTGCCGAGTTCCTGCAATGTTCTTGATGATATATGTGAGGTGGATAGGTCAAATGGTGAAACAATGGGATTTGGGAGTTTTTCAATTTAGACAAGCCCAAGCGTCCATTTCGACCGTGGGAACTGCGCAGCTTTTCGCCAGCGCTTCTCGTCTATGCCCGCTGTTGCACGCCCATGCCTCGTGACCCGACCCGCGGGCGCCAGGTGACACGCCGGGGCAAGAGTGATCCAGCCCCCAGCTGCAACAACGAGACCATGCTGCTTCAGTCCGGCAGCGCAGTGAATGCGGGCGATGTTCTATGGTTTTATCTACGGGGCATACTTCGGGGGCGCTGTGGTAATAACTCCGGGACACCTCTAAGATCAAATTAGTCTAAAAATAGTCCTAGGAGTAATTTAGTCAAAAATAAGGATTTAGTCTTTAGTCACTGGAGTAAATTTACTCCTTTTAGGAGTAAATTGGAAGACTAAATTTACTCCTAGGACTAAATTTACTCCCCGGACTAAATCGATATTTACTCCTTTTTGTAATGCAAACTGCATTATGAACAATGCAAACTGCATTATGAGCAATGCAAACTGCATTATGAGTAATGCAAACTGCATTATGAGCAATGCAAACTGCATTATGAGCAATGCAAACTGCATTATGGGCAATGCACTTTGCATTGCTTTGCCTAAATTTACTCCCGGAAGTTGAGCCTTGATTTACGTAATTTTTTGGGTAGTAATTTACTCCCCCGGGAGTAAATTAGTCGGGGAGTATTTTTAGACTATTTTGATCTTACAGGCATATCCCGCTGCAATATCCGCTTGCAAATATAGGATATCCAAGATTGTTGGCGGGGCTCGCGATAATAGTGACATTGGTGGTGTAACAGCTGTCCGTCGGAACGGCATCACGGGCGGCGAGGGCAAACAGCGGTTTCGATCCTGTTTGTTCCATGCCGGTCGTTCGTCAGCTTTGGATGTTTTGCCTGATCAAGTTCCATGCAAAGGTTGCCCGGGGCAACTAGTTTTTTTGTTGTGTTCCAATCGGACCACTCACTTATTTTCCATATGTTGCCAGAACACAGGAGAGCACCACCTATCGAAAGGTGTTGAAAATATTCCTGTCCGTCGTCAATGCCACAGTAGCATTGAACGCATGGCTATAGGCTATAATGTCAACCAAAAACAAACATATGTTGTAAAGTTGGGTCCGGCAAGATAGAGGGATCTTGAGTCCCACAAGGTAGGGCGGATACCATGTGGGTTTTCAAAAATTGTACTGAGAAAATGTGTCTGCAAACAGGGTATGCCACTCGGCTCAAAAGTACGAGTTTTAATTTGAACATAATAATGTCTTAAGTCTTATGTTCAAAACTGACTATTGTATGGTGCCCCACTGGGAGCTAACTTGGTTTTAACCCCCGTCAAGTATAAATATGTCCATTGTTTAAGCTATATAATATAATATAATTGTGAAAAAAAACAGGTAAAGGAAATATAGCCTGGATGATATCCCCATCATTATTTGTAATTTTCAAGAAGGTGCCCAAAAGTGTTTCCAGGGTGGTATAGGTTCTATTTAGCTCATCTTTCCAGGTTTCCAACTTAATATGAGTACCGCACGGTGTAGGTTTCAGCCGCTTTGCTCATTCACGCGAACTTTTGCCCTGGACGCATAGATGCGTCCAGGAAACTTTAGGTCTATTTGAGCGAAGCATCGGCATTGCTGTATGCAGCCTCACTCTGGCTCACTGGATTGGTGTGGCTGCAGTGGCAGCGGCTCTATAGCCAATCTACTTCCTTTGGGATTGCCATCGGGTTTTTGCGGTGATGTTGAATATTACCAGTTTTCACCCATACCCATGTTTTTTCCTGTCAATACATCAATGTCCATTTCAGGAACCTAAATTGGAGGTACCTACCACATAGAGGATATTTAAGGCCTATATAAGGCCCATACATCCTGAAATTCCCAGTGAATGGTCACACCGAGGCGTCGCCGATGTGAGGAGTCCTTGGCCAAGTGCTTGCCCTTGGACCAGGTGCACGTCCCGTGGGGTGCCCATTCATGGCCGGGGATTGGCCGGGGATTTCGTTCCAGCCCTTGAGACAAAGTGACAGTGGGGGTTAAAAACAAAAAAAAGGTGTCTGGTATGAAAATCAACAAATTTGTTGGGATAATGTCTGGGTTTACTAATGGCATATACGGTTCATTACCTATCTATTGTTTTGAAATCGTTTGGCTGATTGTTGGCTTATCGCAGTCAGTTGAGTCTCAAGGGGGAATTTCTGACTGAGTTAAACCGTTTATTTCAAGGGGACAGTTTGTAAATGATTAAGGTCAAACAACATGAATGACGAAGATGGGGATACGAATTGCTAAGTTCATGGTTCATTTACCCATTTACCAGTAGTACCGCACAAGGCGGTGGCGGAAGTTTCAGAGATAGGACACTATAGGAGAGGTGAGTTGTTGTGATGCATGGATGGCAGAGCGAAGCCGCTGATGGACCGAAAGGTGGTTGGAGTTGTGTTTTTTTGCGAGTGGTTGCCATGGTTGCAGTGGTCAGTAGTGTGGTGTAGTGTGGTGTAGTGCAGCTGTAGTTCTAGCTGTAGTGTAGTTAATTAGTGTGGTGCAGTTGCAGTTGTGGTTGTGGTGTGGTGTAATGAGTGTAGTGCAGTGTAATGTGGTGAAGTGTAGTGTGCTGTAGTGTTGCGTGCTGTAGTGTAGTCAAGTCTAGTCTAGTCTAGTGTGGTGTGGTGTGGTGTAGTGTGCTGTAATGGAGTGTAGTGTAGCGTAGTGTAATGTAATGAGCGTAGTGTAGTGTAATGTAGTTGTAGTTGACGTTGTAGTTGTCGGTGTCGTTGTCGTTGTAGTTACTGTAGTGTGGTGTGGTTTGGTGTGGTGTAGTGTGGCGTAGTGTAGTGTAGTTGTAATTAGTGTAGCGTATGTAATGCAAGTAGTGTAGTGCAATGTAATTAGTGTAGTGTAATGTAATTAGTGTAGTATTGCGCAACGTAGTGTCGCTGTAGTTGTAGATGTAGTGGTAGTGTAGCGTAGTGTAGTGTAGCGTAATTGAATGTAGTGTAGTGTAGTGGAGTGGAGTGGAGCGGAGTGGAGTGTAGTGTAGTGTAGTGTAGTAGTGAAGTGGAGTGGAGTGTAGCGTAGTGTAGTGTAGTGTAGTGTAATTAGTGCAGTGTAATGTAGTGTAGTGTAATGTAGTGTAGTGTGGAGTGGAGCGGAGTGGAGTGGAGTGGCGTGGAATCGAGTGGAGTGGAGTGAAGTGTAGCGTAGTGTAGTGTAATGTAATTAGTGTAGTGAAATGTAGTTGCTGTTGTAGTTGTAGTTGCAGTTGTAGCTGTATTGGTAGTGTAGTGTAGTGGAGTGGGGTGTAGTGTAGTGTAGGGGCGGTTGTAGCTGAAACTGCTACAGAACCCTGCGACAGAACCGTCATGTTTTACTCACTTTTGACAAGGTGCACAATCCCTTGCGCTTGCCACACGAAACGACATCTGAACGTCCAAAAGTGCTCAGTACCTGTCATTTTTTGCACTTTTGACTTGGAAATGTGCTTCGCGCCACAACGGTGTACACATTTTCGACATCTCAACTTCAAAAAGTGCTCCGACGCTGAGGTGCTTTGTAGATTTTGATTTCAAAATGTGCTTCGCGCCACAACGGCGCACACTTTTTCGACATCTCAACTTCTAAAAGTGGTCCGAAACTGAGATGGTTTGTGATTTTGACTTGGAAATGTGCTTCGCGCCACAACGGCGTGCACTTTTTCGACATCACAACTTCCAAAGGTGGTCCGGACCTGGTGTGCTTTGCACATTTTGACTTGGAAACGCGCTTCGCGCCACAACGGCGTGCAATTTTTCATCTCTCATCTGGCCACATGGCTCCGCACCCGCCGCTTTAGCGAGCCTACTTTTCGACCCGCCGGAGCAACAAATCATTGGAAAAGCATAATGCCTCGTGACTTTTCTACCTTTTCGCGCACCTGCGTCTTCTTTCTTCTCATTATTTCTCTTCTCTGATCTTCTCTCTTCTGCTCTTCTCTTCTCTGACTCTTCCCACCTCTGCTTTTCCATCTGTCCATATTGTCGGAAGTTTGACTTCCAAACTTCCATCGATAATTCAGGTACGCGTTGTGGACGTGAATTCCCATAAATGTTTGACAGCGATCCTGGGCAAATCGAAAACTTACCCAGCCAGTGGCTACACTTATTGTTTCTTCCATTGGGTCCGCACCGGCGCCTTTTAAATACCCCAAAATAAGTTTGGCAAGGCGCAAAGTTTGTTTTGACAGTGATCCTCCCTCAGTAATTACTGGGTTAACCATGGCACGACATAAGTTCGAAAATTTCAGCGTTTTCTGACCGGAGTGGTTAGTCGCTGAAACAAATGGTGCATCTTGAAGACAACAAACCAAGCTGGTCACTACTACGTTGTGAGGTCGCAAAGGCCCCCTCAAAAATATGTATCACATCTTCAAACAACATCCTATATCTTGCCAGCGCAAAAATCGGTACAAGAGGGAAATGGCAATTGTTGGTTGGCTGCTGCTGTTGCCGTTGCTGTTGCTGCTGCTGCTGTTGTTGTTGGTGGTGGTGCTGTTGGTGCTGTTGGTGCTGTCGGTGTTGTCGGTGCTGTTGGCGCTGTTAGTGCTGTTGGTGTTGTTGGTGCTGTTGGTGCTGTTGGTCCTGCTGTTGCTGCTGTTGATGCTGTTGCTGTTGTTGTTGTTGTTGCTGCTGCTGCTGCTGGTGTTGTTGTTGTTGTTGTTTACTGCAGACTTGACAGGGTCGATAACCATGTTGCCTCCAAACAGATTGTGAAGGCAAACAGTTGGGATTGTAGTGGCGTGAGATATGGGTCTGACAATGGGATATGCTGTTTCAACATGTTTAAACAATGGCATCTGAAAACATTTTAACTGGGAACGTTCTCAGATTTTATTTTGGGGGGTCCTGAATGTCTTCAGGAGGAGTCCCGAAAGCTGTTGGGGAGCCCCGGACAGATGGTCATCAACGGAAAGGGAATGATGGTTAGGTAGTAGGGCGAATGATGGTTGATGATGGTTAATGACATTTGGGTGAATAATGGTCAGCTAGTAGCGAGAACTGACCTCCAAATTACGCCAGCAAGAATAGGTGAGTGTCTGATGGCTAAACCAGATCAACCATAGCCCAGAGGGTTTTAGCATCATCCGGGACATTCAAGGGGAACATTATGATGAATGCCTTCCAATTTGGATTGCCCATGGTTTTCCCATGTCTTCACATTTTTTCTCGGACATGTTCAGACACGAAAGCTCTGGTCCAGCTTATTTCTATGGGGAGGTTCCCAAAATAGTAATATGATGATATATAATGAGATAAACTGTAAGATGAATGTTCCTTCCTTTATAAATGATACCCCCACCAATTGGTAAACGAATGGTTCATTCATCCGAGGTTGATGGCCATCGGAGCTATGGACGCCATGGCCTATGTATAGATAATTTACCTATTAAACAAATTAAACACGGTACAGGATGGGGCCCCCCAGTTGTTTGTTGGTTTATAACCCCATCTAAATACAGTTATTTGCGTATCATACGCCAACTTGTTATTGTAGCTATAAACCAACTTAGCTAACTATAGGGCCCCATCCTGTATTTTCATATTTATTTTCCATAGCTATGTTAAAATACCTGAGGGTATATCCCAAAGTGACGATTCTCTGGACGATTTCAGCGTTTCTTCTAGGGTTTTAAGCCTCTATGCCAAAGTGGCCAAAAACCCTGATCTCTTCAGTGGCGATAGACTAGCGGCACAAAGCCCAAGTTGCCAAGGCATGCGAAGTTGTCCCGCCATTTCTGCCAGATGATGGATTGCAGGCACTGTTTTGTGGTTTCAACATTTTTCAACTTATGTCCAAATTAATTAAAACAAACTAATTATATACTATGAAATGCAATGTTTGCCCATATGTTTGGCGAAAATCAATTCAGCTTACGTGGTTTACTAATTTGGGGTTGCCATATTTGTCGGATGACGACCCCAATTTTCAATTCGCAGGGGCATCACAGGAGGTCGGCTAAGGAGACGCCAGTAGAAGCGTAATAGGAAAGATAGCGTTACGCCTTGCAAGATAGTTGATTCCTGAACTTTTCTGGGTAAAGTTTGGATGGGTGCTTGAGTGAGTTGTTTATTTTTGCTATGGCCGATCGGCCGTTCACTGGGTCGTAATCTAATAGTTTGTCCTGATTTTTCACCTAAAAGAATCGTTTTCCAGGGGAGGTTCCCCATCCAAAATTTCTTAGACGATGTTGTGTCAGAAGCATGTCCCCTTTATACGCTTTATCAAAAAACCCTACTAATCCATTGGTTCCCTAATTCAATAGGGATACAGATGTCGCCATTAAATCTGTATCCACCAGAATTCCTTTCAAGTCATCGCGGGATGCCGCGATGCAGTTCCAGGCAAACTAACTCGCCCATTGACTCCATGATACCGGCCATGCTCGGACAGATTAAAGCGCATGGCACAGGGTTTGGTAAATGTCCCATGGCTTAGGGGATTTGTTTCACATCACTCAAACAAGTATCTGTTGGAGATTATATCCCCAATATTTGGGTGATGTGAAAAATTAGGACATTTACCAACCCCTGTTGCATTTTTTTTGCCCAGCTCACTATGTTTTGGTCAAATCCCCAGTCCCATTTGGAAAAAAGTTGCCCTCCCCCAATATATGGAGGGTTCCTGAATTTTAGGGCTACCCCCAATTTTAGTATTCAAAACTATGGTTTTGGGGATCCTCCATTTTAGGAAACCTTCATATTAACGTGTGGACGATTACTTTTCCATTGAGAATTGTTTGTCTTCAGGGTCTATGTTAATTTGCGAGAGGGTATCACTAAATCTCCCCATGTTTATTTCAAAAAAACGCAAAAGACCACCATTAGAAATTTCGATGTTAATCCATGTTAACCCCTATTCCTGTTGCTATATCACATTAATACATTACACCCCACAGGATGGGGCCCTATAGTTATCTAAATTGGTTTGTAACTGTGATAACAATATAGTGTATGATAGTTATATATAACTATATTTAGTATGGGGTTATAAACCAACAAACATAACTGGGAGGCCCTGTCCTCCACTTGAAATATTTAAAAATCAAAACATCATTGACCTGACTCAACTTCTCGCCAGGATCCGTGCCGAACGGCACAAGGAACAGAACCATGAGATGATGCCTGTAGTGGTTCCTTGGTGTTTTTTGGCAAGGCCATGTCGATGGAGAGATTGGTTCCTTGGGTCCTGGTACCCTGGTACATGGGTAAACACCAAAATAGCAAACGTTAATGGACGGTCATTCCCCCTATGGTGATAATAGGTATTGATTCATAGATGCAACCAGCCTTGAAAACCACAACGTTTCAATGGTCATATCATGGATATATCAGGGTGATTTGATGTGTTTGAACCAGGAAAAACAATCTAAATTTATCCAACCATTATGGGATATGATCGGATATTCCATTGGATTTGTCACTCGCTTAGAAGATCAATTTTCTATGCAATGTTGTCATTGCGAAGTTCACGAACGGATTTGTTTTTTCCGAACCATATAGCTGATTCTGCAGCGCAAAAAAAATGGAACGCTTAAATCTGTATAAGTCAGTGCACTTACCTTGGAACACTGTCTCGGGATTTACCCTCTTGTAAATTCAGAGTTTACCATGGAAAATCTCATTAATAGTGGCAATTGTCAACTATAAATGGCTATAATATGCTCTAATCGACTATAATTTGCACCCCTATCAGTTATGGCCCGAAATAACAGTTATGGATATCAGTCTGGCAAAGGGTTTGAACTGTACGTAGAATTTCCAGGGTTTTCAACTTCTGTGTATTGGTCATGCCAGAAAATGGGATCAATGAGTTATTGAGTTGTTCTGCAAATATTGCTGGTGAAGAATAGATGAAAGGTGGTCAACCTAAATGAATTGAATCCTTAAACATAAGTTTCCAAAAGTTGCAATGTTCATGATAGTTTGTCACCTCTCAAACATCAAAGATATGGTTTGAACCTAGAAACATGTGGACTGCAACTGCAGCAATGAAGACATGTGCCGTGGCTGGAAGCAAGGCCAGAGCCAACAGAGATGCTGAAGCAGTTTCAAGCATTTTGTACATTCTATGTTACACTGTTCTGTATAGTATCTATATATATATACACATGTATTTTACATATGTATATTATATATATGTTATACATATATATATATTTATATACTTATACATATATATATATATACTTACTTATATTTTACATATTATAGATTATTTATTATAGATTATGTCTTAGTTTTGATATATTGTTTATATATATATATTTAATTACATATATACACATTATAAATACATGTGTATATACATGTACATGATTCACATTTCCCACGAGGAATGTAGTTATTTTTTGTGGGTAGATGCTGCAACTTTTGACCCCAGGTCCTGATTTTAGGAACATTCCAGTATACAAGGTGGGCCCTACTCTAGTTATACTCAATTGTAAGTTGGTTTCAAAAACCCTGAACTATAGTGTCCACGAGGGCGGACATTGCTCATCTCTAGAAGGACCTCCATTAATATCCCATTATATTTGGTGGCTCATCCCATGGATCGTTGGATAGTTCACCTTAGTCATAAGTGGTTTAACTCTACCTATTCCACTAAAAAAAACAGGGGTAGAACCTACTTAGGATTCGTGGGTAGTTCGCCACCAAGTACCACTATTAAAAAAAATGCAACTTCCCGATGTTGACCAATAAAGATAACCATACTGTGGATGGGTCAGAAATCCTGCACCACCAAAAGGATGTTTGATGCGGGTCTCAAGCCCTATCATGGGATAAACAACCTATCAATTGGTGCAGTATTTCTTCCATCCACACAAGGTTTACATGTATATATGCATGTGTACATATTATATATATATCAGAGTAGATAGATGGATATGGTGCTGGATGGATAGATTGATAAACATATAGTTTCTTGGCAAATGACATTTCCAACCACCTGGATAGGTAGTTTAATCCTTGAGTTTTTTTGCTTTTCATATCATTTACCCTCTGAGCTATGGAAAATCACCATTTTTAATGGGAAAATCGATTATAAATGGCCATTTTCAATAGCTATGTTAAATTACCAGAGGGTAAATGAAAAATAATCTATACAAAAGATTACATTACCAAAGAGTGAGCATGTTTTTACATCCCATTCCCAAGGTCTTCCAAGCCAGGTTCTGCTGATCCTCGTCGTCCTGCTGGGTTTTATCGCCTTTAGCCTCACGGTTTGTTGCTGCTCGGACATGCGGAATTGATGGGCTGGGAACCTGACCCTAAAGGGTGGAAGCGAGGCACTGTTGGACTAAGAAACCATCGGACAATTATGATTTCAACTGAGAAAAATTGACACAACTAGTGGGAACTATAGTTGATTTACGATAGCTTTTAGATTGTTTATAGGCGAATTCTATGGTTTTATGGTATTTTATGGTAGATCTGTAGTTCATGGGGTCTCTAAATAACAAACCAACATGGTGACACCACCTGGGCTCTCCGATGATAAGCCATTGGGGGGTAGCCTATTTTCAGATAAACATATGTGTACATGTACATATATATATACATTTATTGTATATATTGATGTATATATTGTATATATTGTATATATTGTTTATATTGTATATATTGTATATATTGTATATATTGTATATATTGTATATATATTGTATATATATTGTATATATATTGTAAATATATTGTATATATATTTTATATATATTGTATATCTATTGTATATCTATTGTATATATATTGTATTTATATATATATATATATTGTATATATATATATTGTATATATATATTGTTTATATATACATATATATTGTATTTATATATTGTACATATATATATATATAGTTTTTATATATATATTGTATATATATTGTATATTTATATTGTATCTATATTGTATATATATTTATATATTGTTTATATATATATATATTGTATATATTGTATATTTATATTGTATCTGTATTGTGTATATATATAGTATATATATATAGTGTATATATATATAGTATATATATTGTATATATATATATTGTATATATATTGTATCTATATTGTAAATATATATATATATATATTGTATATGTCTTTAAATATATATATATATATATATGTTGTATATATATATTGTATATATTGTATATATACAATATATTGTATATATTGTATATGTTGCATATATTGTATATATTGTATATATTGTGTATATATATATAGATGTGTATTGTATATATTGTATATATTGTGTATATATATATATATAGATGTGTATTGTATATATTGTATATATATATATATTGTATATATATATTGTATTTATATTGTATATATATTGTAAATATATTGTATTTGTATATATATATATATTGTATATATATATATATATGTTGTATATATATTGTATATATATATGTTGTATATATATTGTATATATATATATGTATACTGTTTATATTGTATATATATATAGATGTATATTGTATATATTGTATATATATATATATATATATATTGTATATATTGTATATTTTGTGTATATTGTTTATATTATATATATAAATATTGTATATATTGTATATATTGTATATATTGTTTAGATTGTATATATTGTATATATTGTATATATTGTATATATATTTATATATAGTGTGTATATATTTGTAGTATACATATATATACATATGCGGACCGAGTTGATTATTGTATCTAAATCATGTCCTTTGTCCCACTATTTAACCATTAGATAGCTGATAATATGTATAGATGACGATCAATGGTATATCAAACCGGACGGCCCCTCGATGTTTCCTCAAAGGATAACACGGATATTGATATGTTCTTACGTTCTGCACCCAAACATACATGGCATTGAACATTCCCAATTGAGGCAGCTTGGTGTACAAATCTTGCATAACCAAGAATGAACCAACGGCCTTATCAGGTACCCAAGGGCCTTTCAGGCCATTATTAAGGGGGATGAATTACCTCCATTAGAAGTGTGTCAACACCATTCACAAGTTTTTGAAGACAAACATTTGACAAACATTGTTGATTATATAAATCTTATTTCTGTAAGCTCATATCCCCGCATTCTCTGCAAAGATTTACTTTTCATGACATTTCTGACATCTACCGCTGTAGATCAACGATGTTCAAGCTAGATGTCTGGCACGATGGCACGATGGCACGATGTCGGGCAGAGGTGTGGACTATTCCGACGACTTCCTCAACTATTTGGAGGAGTCACCTGTCGTGACGTCACTGGAATGATGGTGCATGTAGGGTATATAACTATGCCGAGAAGAAACCTTATGTGGGATTAGTGAAAATTGTTACCACTTACCCAGATAAATTTTGCAGATTGAATTGGGAAACACATTTGGATTTCATGGGGATTTGCTGTCCGTATGATTGCTGGTGCCCATAAAATCCCCACATGGGTTTTTTCCCCAACAGCAGAAACTTTGGGGTCTTCAGCCATAGTAAAGGTTTCGGAGCAGACCGGAGCAGCTCCAAAACCCATTCCCCCAAGGTTCCCAGGTTCCAAGTAAAGGTTCCCAAGTAAAGGTTCCCAGTTGAAGGTTCCCAAGTAAAGGTTCCCAGGTTCCCAGGTTCCCAAGTAAAGGTTCCCAATTAAAGGTTCCCAAGTAAAGGTTCCCAAGGTTCCCTCAAGGTTCCTTCAAGGTTCCCAAGGTTCCCTCAAGGTTCCCAAGGTTCCAAAGGTTCCCAAGGTTCCACAAGGTTCCCTCAAGGTTCCCAAAAGGTTCCCAAAAGGTCCCCAAAAGGTTCCCTCAAGGTTCCTTCAAGGTTCTCTGCAAGGTTCCCAAGTTTTCCAAGTAAAGGTTGTCAAGGTTCCCAAGATTATTATGTAAAGGATCCCAAGTAAACGTTGTCCAGGTTCCCAAGGTGACATTCTAAAGGTTTCTATAAGATTCCCAAGGTTAGATTGTCAAGTTTCGCTCAAGGTTCCCAAAAGGTACCCTCAAGGTTCCTTCAAGGTTTCTTCAAGGTTCCCTGAAGGTTCCCAAGTTTTCCAAGGTTCCCAATTCCCAAGGTTGTATTGTAAAGGTTCCCTCAAGGTTCCCAAGGTTACATTGTAAAAGGTTCTCAAGGGTTCCAAGGTTATATTGTCAAGGTTTCCTCAAGCTTTCCAAGGTTGCATTGTAAAGGTTCCCTCAAGGTTCCCAAGGTTACATTGTAAAGGTTCTCAAGGGTTCCAAGGTTATATTGTCAAGGTTTCCTCAAGCTTTCCAAGGTTGCATTGTAAAGGTTCCCTCAAGATTCCCAAGTTTCCCAAGTAAAGGTTGTCAAGGTTCCCAAGGTTGTATTGTAAAGGTTCCCTCAAGGTTCCTAAGTTTTCCACGTAAATGTTCTCAAGGTCCCCAAGGTTATTATGTAAAGGTTCCCAAGTAGTAGTAGTAGTAGTAGTAGTAGTAGCAGTAGTAGTAGTAGTAGTAGTAGTAGGTAGTAGTAGGTAGTAGTAGTAGGTAGTAGTAGGTAGTAGTAGGTAGTAGTAGGTAGTAGTAGGTAGTAGTAGGTAGTAGTAGGTAGTAGTAGGTAGTAGTAGTAGTAGTAGGTAGTAGTAGGTAGTAGTAGGTAGTAGTAGGTAGTAGTAGAGTAGTAGAGTAGTAGTAGAGGAGGGAGTAGTAGTAGTAGTAGTAGTAGTAGTTGTTGTAGTAGAAGCAGTAGTAGTAGGGGGGGCCGGCGGGCAGGACGGCGCAAAAATGCCCTGCATTGCTTGGTCATGAAACAAAAACTACCACGCTTATATGGAATTACTGTGTGGGATCTACGGCCGCTGCTGTCTTGCTGTTGCGGATATTCTTTGGGTTTATTTGTTGACCTTGGCTATTTACCATATGTATTTACCATATGTATTTACCGCATTTACCAAGATTTACCCATATATTTCCCATATTTACCACATGGTGTCCATGAATTTTCGAAGAAATTCATCCCCTTGGGACCCTGGGATTTTCCCAGCTACAAAGCTCCATTTCTAGTTCGACAACAAAACGTAGGTTAGATCTGCAGTGGTCTAGATTGGCAATGTGTTTTTTCAATCAAACATATGAAAACATATGAATAAATATGAAAAGACTATGAATAAAAATGAAAAAATACATAAAATTAAATTAGAACAGGACAATGGAACCATTTTTATTAAAAAAAAATATCAAAAAAAATCTCAAAATATCTCAAAATTTCTCCAATGTTGTTTTTCAAACGTGGTTTTGTGAGACTGGGTTCTGTATTGCATATTTTTCTCGACCATAGAAAATATCAAAAAAAATCAAAAAAAAAATTCTCAAAAAATCTCAAAAAAATTCAAAATCTCTGAAATTGTCTGGAAAAAAACAAAAAAACAAGAAAAAAAAACTAACGCAACCTTACAACAACTTTGCCGAGGCCAGCGGCAGAACTGCTGCCCAACTGTCAGTTGTTATCATATTTCCTTGTGTTGTCAAATGTTGAGCTTCTAGGGTGAAAGGATTTAAAACACATTTGCTTGTCACATGATGTATTGCTTTGTATTGCTTGATAACCCCAGGGAGGTCCCACTGCAAATAAATTCAAATAAAGTCAAATAAATTCAGATACAATCAAATAATTGATAATATGGGGAAATGCGTTTTTAATTGAAAAAAATATGTTGTAATATGATGCTGGTGGTCCAAAACCTTGTTGTGGGAATCCCCTAGCAATCCAACCCACCTTTTGGTTTCAATGACTAGTGGATCTCCTGGCATTTTTTGATGGGTAAAAAACATGTGATGTTTTGAAGGTTTAATCCACATGTGAGTCACAAAGACTCAGGATTGTTTTTATGTTTTTTATTTTCAGAAAAACCCATATTGTTTCATTCGCATTGTTAAATTAAATTCATCTAAATCGTTTTCTTTTGGGGTTGAATCCAAATGTTGTATCCAAAATCAAACCTGACATGATTATCATTATATATCATTATCATCATTACATGTGATGGTATTTCAGAACCCAGAATTGGTATATATACATATACGTGTACATTTACATATACATATATAATACACATGTATACATATGTAAATATATATATATATTGATTTGATTCAAATTCAAACCATGATTATTCAAGGCTCTCAACGTCTCAGGTCCAACATCATCTCTTCAAGATGTCGTAGGAGCCGAAGGGTGGTGGAATTGGAGCCGATGTCGGAGACGCAAATAACTATATTTAGATGGGATTATAAACCAACAAACATAACTGCGGAGCCCCATCCTGTAGCAATAGCCCATGTTCCCCCCATTCCTATCTTCGCGCTTTTTGCAGCTAGTGCAATTGATTCCAGTGATCAGATGTGATCAGATACTTACCCGGAGCCTTTTTAATTGTGGCCAAATATAGTGAACACACCATGTTTTCTTGGTTCCATTCCAGCACAAGGTGGTGCGCGGTCGTTTGTTGGTTTGTAAAATCCTCATGAATTGTATACCTGGTTGGTGGTTTCAAACATTTCTTATTTTTCCATTTCATATATGGGATAATCCTTCCCATTGACGAACTCATATTTTTAAAGATGAATATTGCACCACCAACCAGTTTTCAGAGGGGTAGGTCAACCACCAACCAGATACAGTGTTTATATACAGTATACTATGCCATAGACCATATAGACCCAACCGAACTCACCTAGTTCAGCCAACGGGAACCTATGGGAACCTAGTTATGTACGCTGATTTGTAACCCCCCTAGTTCGACATGTCCACCATTAATTCCAGTCATATCAGTTATAAACCAATAGAAACCTCTCATTAAAATATTCATAAATCAACTATCAATCTCATTCAATCTCCATGACTTTTGTTTGGTGCAATCCCATGAAATCTCATTTTTTTTCCATATGTTGTTGCTATTTTAGATGCCAAGAAATTGCCCTGTTCTGTTTGCCAGTCCCCTTTTGCGTAGGCGAGCCACTGAGATGCGTGAGAACACACGGAGCGTGATGCATTTGGACCGTACCAAGACCATTTAAGACCGAGCAGCTCGCCCAGCTTGAAAATATGCCCAACGTGGGATTTGATACAGGATGGGGCCCATAATTAGTTAGCTAAGTTGGTTTATACTATAATAACAATAATGTATGATACTTGTAACTATATTGAGATGGGGTTACAAACCAACTTATAACTTAGATTAATAGTTTAAGCTATCAAATCAATGCCTGGGAATATCTCATTAATGTTCATTAATCCCAGGTTGGGAATATCTCATTAATCCCATTGACTAGGTTTTTTTTGTTGGATGGATAGTTGAATCCGTTAGTCTTTTGATATCAATGGGATTATCTACGTTCACCAGCTAAGAATTCATTTTGTTTGCTGGGTATCTAAGATTGGCACTGTTGACACGATATTCAGGGATTGGGATACATAATTATTAAGCAAATTACTATGAACACTATCAACTACTATCAACCACTATCAACCACTATCAACCACTATCAACCACTATGATCCATTGATGACAAGTATTAATCAGTATGAACCTCGGCTAAACTAACAAAAGTCACTACAGAAAACTGATCGGGAAACACCAGGACAATAGTCTACTTAAATGTTGAGAAAATCAACATCCAAGTGAGTTTACAGGAGGCTAATTCAGCTGGATGGTGGTTTGGAACATAAATTTTATTTTCCCCAATAGTTGGGATGATGATCCAATCTGACGAATTCATATTTTTCAGGGGGGTAGGTATACCACCAATTAGTCAGTGTTAAATTCCATGTTCCATAGAAATAGATGGTTTACCTATTAAAAATGGTGATTTTCCATGGCGAACTGTTAGATAACCAGATGGTAAATTGGGTTTGTCAGATTCGATCAAATGTTGTTTTAAATTTATCATATTCTATCAATCTATCACATATTTTTTTGAAATTAGTAAATTAAGCAATCCCCATGTTCAATCACAAAAACATTGCTTTAATCTAGGTCAATCTTAGATGGGTAGTTTAATCCTTTAATTTTGTGGTATCAATGGGATGATCTATGTTCACCAGTTAAGGCTTTATTTTATTGCAGGGTATCTAAGATTGGCCATGTAATGCTAAGAATTGATTTGCTCTTGGAATTTCATCCGGATTTCATGGAATTGTTGCTAAGTCCTATTGAAAATCAAACTTTGTTGGGACTTATACGTCCCACCTTTTTTTAATTCCCGTCAAGAAAAATGTATTTATATGGTTGGGGAATCACTGTTTGATTTCTAATACTTGCATTGCAACTAGGGATTTGGTTTAATTACCAGAGTTCATTTAGATACACTATATATATATATATATGGCCAAATTCTAGTAATTCAGTAACCTGAAATAAGGCCATTTCAGAATGATTCCTCTTACTAACCATGATTCCAGTGAGGTCGCAGTGAGGTTATATTTTACCCAGATATATTGTTGTGTCTAAGAGCCGAGGATATCGTAAAACGGTTGTTTCAATGAATGATGAAAGAATAGCTATGGAAAATGGTCCATTTCTAGGGATTTATGATGATTTACCCATGAAAAAATGTGCTTTTCCATAGCTACGTTAAATAACCAAACGGTACTCTTTGGTAATTCAACATAGCCATGGAAAAAACAACAAAATCAGGGAAAAGATCCAACTGAATGGGCCCATCACCATAGCTAGCTTACTAGAGGGAACTCACCAAAATCCTTCGGGACGGGGATCCTTAAAAGCCGTAACCCGTTGTTTTTATCGGTCATATGGGGATGCAACTGTCGATTCCAAGGCAGGAAAGCATTGTGATTGATAAATCTGATACATGATGGTTGGTGGATTTGTTGGGGCTGTGTTCTTTTCTGGTTTAACGAATTCTATTGGGGACAATGAATTGGCTCCTTGGGGTTTCCACCAAATGACGAAATCCGCTGCAAATGGCGTCGGGCTATCCCATTGTTTAAAACCATTTAGCACCTTTGTTGTTGTCATTATTTGTCCATTGGTTTCTTTAAATGACTGGCTGTTGTATGCTGTTGTTCTGTTTTCCAATTTCAAGTTCTGCAACCTTCTTTTCCGGAGCTATGACAGTAGGTTTGGACTTAGACTTGGTACATGTCCAAGACCTTGGAAGTGTGAAAAACATCACCCAGTCACACCCCATGGTTGTCTGGGACACAGCGATTCTCCTCCAAGTGCTGGATGATGTTTAAACGGATCCCCAGAGGCAAAAATCAAGGGGGTAAATCCCTTCACCAACCCAACGACACCAGGTTAATATCCTTTGTTGTGGTAAATATGTACCGTTTTCCAAGTTTTTTAGTTTTAAATATATCGATATGTAACTATGGTAACTATATCCTTGAACTTGGCAAATATCATTCCTGTATTGTGATACTTTTCTAACCCAGTGAACAGTTCACTGCCTCTGTTTCGGGCACTGCTCCTTTGAAGTCATAGCTGTGACTGAAGGCACCCAAGGTGTCCACGAATAGGTCGCGAAAGGCGACAAGCGCGTACGCTGTGCGAGTGAACAGCTACAGAAGATGCCCTAACGATCACTAAATTCTGGGTCAACATTGGGTCAAATGTAAAATGTACTAACCAGAAAAAAAGACATGACAGGTGTCTAAGATTCACTATGAACATCTATGAACTCAAGTGACAATTGAATTCAGATTTTTATTAACAGCTCCAATTCAGCTGATAAATTGTAGCAAGATAGATTCCATAGACGCTGAACAGTAGCAAGATGACTCCAGGTGACAATATAGACATCCCCAACATTGGATGGGTACTTTGATCCTTTAGTTGTTTGCTAATGGAACATTTATATAACCATAAAGAGCAAACATTATTTTGTTTGTGGACTACCAAAGATTGACCACGACTTGGTGAAAAAATGGATGTGACAATAGTCAACACTACTCCTCTTTTATTTGGGACATGGTGTAGTTATTCTAAAACATTGGACGGGGGTGTCCTATTTTCCCGCAACACTGACTCCAAAACTCTCCAAAAGAAACTTATTTTTATAGTAACCACCAAAAACATAGACAAGTTAATTATGAGTAGGATTTTACATAATTTTACTTTTCTATCTCATCACTGGAAATGAACGTAACTCTCCATTCAGACTCATTAGGAATGGATACAGTATCCAAATCCCCAGCCATGCCCTTTTTCACTTTCCTAACGCAGACGAGATCGCCCACTTATGTTCAAGACTTCGTCAAAACAAAGGATTTTAAGAAGCCAAGTGATAGGGGACAGTACAATCGGTTAGATTCTGCAATATGATGGTGGATCATGAGCAACAAAAACAGTGATGGGCCATGGGATTAGCGATTCCTGGTTAGTGACTGGCTTTTTTGAACCACTGTATCCCAATTAAATGAAACAAAATATCCACTTGCTAGCTGTTAACTAACTCAATGGCCCATCAGTTGTATCATAAATCCATATAAATCCCTCGTTTTTTTATGGTGTCACTAGTGGTGATTTCTCCATATTGTCCCAGATCAGATCCCATTCTTTCCCATCCACTTACGGTGCGACGATGCCAATGCCACGCAGGCGTTGAGATCAATGGGTCGCACGGCCAGCAGCGTTGGCATGATGGAAGGCGCCCGGTTGATGGGTCCAACTGATTGGTGAAGCCGCAGGGATGGTGCACATTAGCCTCTGGTAATTTGTGACAGTTTGCGAACTTGAAGCCATGGCCCAGTCGAAATAGTTGATTTACCCATGAATAGCATGGTGATGTTCCAGTTCGTTATGTAAACGTTTACCAGAGGGTAACATACAAGATTTTTTTTTAAAAAAAAAACTGCATCCATCTTTCCAAGGTTCGGTGGATTTTCAATCCATCCAGATGTGTTTCCACATGGTTTCAAATACAGAACTTGGATGGATTCAGTAAAAACCAGATTAACATGTTCCATATGGTTACCCTCTGGTAAACTAACAGTTTGCGAACTGGAAAATGGATGAAAACGAACCATTTCTATCCATTTCTCGTTGATTTTCCCGCTTTTTTAACCATGGTCATTTTCGGGACCGGATGATCACCATATGAATCCAACGGGTCAGAAACGGGATGTCGAGCCATAGGGTGTCACTGATGATTCGTTGTCTATGATGCGTGTAAAACAAAATATGATTTCTGGTTGGTGGTTTCAAACATGACTGGATTATTGTCGATTTCATATATGGGATGTCATCCTTCCCATTGACGAACTCCATCATTTTTCATGATGGTTATTGCACCACCAAGCAGTATTAGATGCAGATGTTTTATGGATAAATTTCACCATTTTTTCAAAACCAGACTAACGATTTGTTGGGGAGTTTTTGTCGAAGTGTTTTCCATGATCAATGGGAATTTCAGGATCCTAAAATGGAGGTACGTTAGTACCATTTTTCAGGCCATATTTTGTGGGGATATTCCCTTACATAGGCCTTATATAGGCCTTATATATGGTAGGTACCTCCAATTTAGGTTTTCCATGATGAAAAAGGTACCCTCTGGTAAACGTGTACATAACGAACTGGAACATCATCATGCTACTGATGGGAAAATCAACTATTTCGACTGGGCCATGGCTTCAATAGCTATGTCGCAAATTACCAGATGGTAAATCGGGGGTGAAAAACCTCCGGATTTTTAGGGATATCTCACTGTTTTCCATGATGGTTGATTGGTAAATCTGGGGTGAAGAACTCCCTATAATTTATTGGGCCTGCAATATTAACCCACAGTCAACGTGAAAGCCTGAAAGGACTGGATGGGTCGAGAAACAGTGGTCTCTATGAAGGCTATCTAACTTTGCAGACATAGTGACATAGTGATCATTGAATTGGGATATACTTTTAGATGATTGTTAAATATGTGCATTAATACCTTATCATTGGTATTCCAGATTGGTATTCCAGATTGGTATTCCAGATTGGTATTCCAGATTGGTATAGATTGGTATTCATTGAGCATGTCTCAGCTATATGTTTGTTTATTGCATGGTATTGAAGACTGGCCGGGTGAGAGTTTTGGACAAGACCTCCCAATGGGGATTCAACCAGAGTATGCCCCAAATTCTGTCGTGAAGAAATGCCAATAAATGCAGCGGTGTGTTTTTATACTTGAATAAATGCATCATGTTCGTAAGCCATGCTGTTCTTCTTTTGAGAATCAAAGATCAACCATCTCTAGCAGGTAGGATGATCCTCCACCTGTACAAAGCGTGGTCACCCCAAACAGTTTCCTACGCGCTGTTTGGTCACCCCAACCACGTGTGAACCTTTATCAGGTGTGGGGGAACAACAAGTGTGCCATGGTCAATAGTTAGTTTATTCTCTCATACCGAGGTTTCCTAAGTCATGGGGGTACCCCCAGTCATCATCCGGGATTTTCCCTCTTTTCAACCACCCAGCGAGCTTGGGTACCCCAATGACTATGGAAACCGCCATATTGGGGGATGGTCATCAATTCATTTTCATATGGGAAAGAAATATCGCCATGATCTGTGGATGTCCGGCTTTTCTCGGATGGATTGAAGGGATCTTCGACTTTCCGACTTTCAATGCTACCCCCAACTGATAAATAGGGGACTTTTTTGGGGGTCAACAAAAATCCCGCAGGATTGACTTCATCGATTTTTATCAAGTACGAAAGTATCCATCACCACATTCCTTTGTAGCAACTACCAACCCCGAAAAGAACATAGGCAGTTTTTATCAGTTTTTTCGGGATGGTATAGATGATAGGCGGAAGACCAAACAAAGAGGGGTAAAGATAAGCGAATGGGTGAAGTGGTGATAGTTGATGTTAAATTACAAGCTGATGCTCCCAAACTTAATGATTGAAAATTCTGATTTAACCTACTAGAAAGATATACAAAAATACGTTTTAATGGGATTTGTAGCTTATCTATGATTATAAGTTAAGTTGGTTTATAAAACCCATGAATGCTAGTTCATTGGTCCGTGGTATCCCTTTAAAATTTGCCCAGCAACGTGAACTGTGCGTGAACTAACTGCGTTGTTTCTCGGCTCGGGCATGAGTTTGGTGGGATGGCTCGGGTTCCGAGCCCTGCTGGGTCGACTGGATCCAAAAGACAAGAATTGCATCACTTAGAGACTCTTGGAGCCGAGGACTACCCTCTGGTAAACATACAAAGTTGGCTATTGAAAATGGCCATAGAAATAGTGAGTTTTCCCATGAATAGCAGGTGATTTTCCATAATTAGTTACGTAAACATTTACCAGAGGGTAGGATGTCCTGCAGGGTCAAGGATCAACAAACCAGATGGGAAATCCATGGAAATCTTGGACAGTATAGAGCTACTGCATGGCTGAAGCGCCTTGCCGACATATCCCCGGAAGAAAAGGTACCTCCAAGAAATCGATAATTATATACCTGAAATCATCATTTTTGGTGAACATCAATTGAAATCACCAAATGTGAACCTTTCTGTTTTTTTTCATGAACAACGGGGGCCTCACCTTGTTTCCATGCGTCCATGTCCTCGGAAAATACGGTCAGACCACAGTCAGCACCTACGCAAAGATCCGCTCGATGTCGCTCCACTCGGGTTCCACCACCTCAAAGAGTTCCGGCTCCGAGTTCTTTGAGAAAAGGTCGGGCGGTTTAAGGGCGATCCGAAAAAATACATCCCCAAAAAAGAAAAACCACCTGGCTTTGCGTTCAGATTGTGATTTTGGTTGATTTATGTTGATTTTTTGAAGGGAGAGCCACTAGAACACTAGAAATGGGGAATCAAAGTTGTTGTTGGGGAATCTATAGTGTTAATATATGTGTTAATTACAAGGTGAGGCCCGGAAAGCTGGTAAGTATTGATAAAAACATCGTTAAAAATGAAAATCAACTGGTGCAGGATGGCTTGTCCACGCAAGTTGAAAGAATCAGCAATAATCCCTTCCCCCTACTACTATATTATATAAATACTCCCCTTGAAGCTCTGGTTTAGTATTGGAGTGGCCTGCTCGGAAGTTGAAGTATACCTTCTATCCCAAGCCGGGGAACGAAGCCTGCCTCACCGCCTGGTTGTCAGAGCCGTTGACTGCATGATCTCTTGGAACTCTTTGTCTTTGACATTTCTTTCTATCGACTTCCTTTTCTGATGGTGCCACTTTCTCTTGATCCGGTTTGCCCTTGTCATCTCTGAATCTTGACAGCCCTTCTTGTTGACAGCACTGAAGCCCGAGACTTGACACACTCTTCTCTCCTGACAATGTTTTTTTTGCTTTGGATGTCATCGCTTGCACAAAGAACTTCTCAGTACTCCTTGTACTACCAAGCTTGAAAAAAAGTACTTCCCAGTACTACTTCGTACTACAAAGCTTGCAAGAACTACTTCCCAGTACTACTTTGTACATCTTTGTACTACAAAACTTGCACAAAGTACTTCCCAGTACTACTTTGTACTACAAAGCTTGCACAAACGCTCTCCAGAACTACTTCGTACTGCAAGGCTTGCACAAAATACTGTCCAGTACTACTTTGTGTACTACAAAGCTTACACAATTTACTTCCCAGTACTACTTTGTTTTACAAGACTCGCACAAAGTACTTCCCAATACTACTTCTATCATCTTCTATCTACTTCTTACTACAAGACTTGCACAAAATACTTCCCAGTACTCCATTTCTCCCCATAGTCCTTGCACCAGAAGTTTGTACACGAAAGTTTTTACACACAGAAGCTTTTACACACAGAAGCTTTCACACTGACAGAGAACCCTTTACGCAGAGAAGTTTTTACACAGAAATTGCCAAACCAAAAACAACAGAACCGATTTTGAAGCACGTTTTAAAGGAATGTTAAACAGAACATCATCAGCGCCAAAATGAAGTTGAACCCCCATGCATGTTGTATTGAACCTGTATGTTTGGTGGTTATTATTGGTTAAAAAAATATGTTCAATCCAAAGGTTTTGTTACTTAGCTCAGGTTATTGGTAGTCAAAAATCCAATGATGTGTCAATTAACTCACTTTTCCAATGGGAATTTCAGCATCCTAAAATGGAGGTACGTTAGTACCATTTTTCAGGCCATATTTTGTGGGGATATTCCCAGTCAGTGAAATCCTTTATTTCTTTTGGAGCGGTGCCTGCAAAAAGACCGCTGTGGACACCTCGACGGCGTCTCTTTTAACCCTTGGTCGATCATGAATTTGAGAGTATTAACTACCCGAAGTATGGAGGATTATCATCATGACAGAAATTCACTTTATTATCATAAATATTATATGATCAATATAATATATATATATATAAATACATGTGTGCATCATAATATGTGTATATATAATGTGTATATATATAAATATCATGACCAGTTCTCGGAATGCACATTTACATACCACATTTACATACGCCGCAGGAAAGGACATTTGCTCGACTTCTTGGATGAAAGTAGTAGTGGCAAAAGTGACACGCGGCTCGGCAGTTGGAGAATGGAGCGGAGAATGGGACAGGAGTTGGTCAAAATGTGGGTATGGGTCAAAATAAACATGTCAAAACCAAATACCTTGGAGACCACAGATTTTAATCTATTCTTAGTAATTATTGACCTTCCAATTGTTGGGCTACCCAATTTTGACCTATACCCATGTATGAGAATGGCGTATCCCATCATTCCGTCATTCATTTGTTCAATCATTCCTTCACCATTTCATTCATTCATTGATTCATTGATTCATTCATTCATGCATTCATTCGTTCGTTCATTCGTTCGTTCATTCATTCATTCAATCGTTCATTCATTCATCGCATGTTTCTTCCGTTGCAAATTTCATATCATTTTTCTCAGCTCAACAAAGGATTCCTGTAGTCATGTCCAATTTTCGAAACTTCCCCCTCAGTGCGTGCGGCACTATTTGGTAATTACTACTACATACATACATTACTAGATATGAGATGCGAATCACTACCAGAGTAATTACATACATTACATTACTAGATATGATATATGTACTATTACCTTCATATTAATGTATATAGGAATTACTTCATCACCCTCAATTACTACATTAGTATGAAGGTTTCCTAAATTGAGGGTACCCTCAAATCATCCAAAAATTGACCATTCTAGTATTGAAACCAATGGTTTTGGGATCCCACAGTTTAAGGAACCCCCATATAGTATTATTATTGGTTGGTGGTTTCAAACATTTTTTATTTTCCCATTTCATATATGGGATAATCCTTCCCATTGACTTTCATATTTTTCAAGATGGTTGAAACCACCAACCAGATTATTATTATTATTATGACCACTATTATTTTACGTGGGGACATGAAACCAGAAATTGCCCAGTCGTCGCCACAAGGCAATCAGGTCCAACGACACGAGATCCGTGGCAGGGCTGCAGTTGAGGGGTGTCAATGGTGGTGACGATCAAAAGATTGACCCCGGAATGGGTATAGAATGTGGGGCCCCCAGTTAACTAGTTCGACCACGGCCTTGAGACGGCCGTGGTGTTTTGTTGACGTTGGGTGGGGTGGGGTGGGGTGGGTGGGGCATGTATTAATGTTCATGTGAACTTGAGATGAAGTACATGCTATGCTGTGGCTGCCGGCAGGTGCATGTATTCATGGGTGGGGTGGGGGGGGGTGGGGTGGGATAATAACGTCCATGGCTCTCTCTTTCATGGGTCATGCTGCTATGCTACTCTATGTTCTCTTGAGCTATGCGCTCATTGATCATGCTACGGTACTGTATGTTCTCTTGAACTTTGCACTCATGGGTCATGCTACCGTACTGTATGTTCCCTTGAGCTTTGCACTCATGGGTTATGCTACGGTACTGTATGTTCTCTTGAACTTTGCACTCATGGGTCATGCTAAGCACCCGTCCGTGACACAATATGTGCTCATGTCGTGCTGGCGTTCAAGCTTACAGAGTCCAGATCCGAAAAGGTTCTTGGAAGATCTGGAGGCGCTGCTCTGACCAAGAAATGGCTAAAAACATGTGACGACGAATTAGTTTCAGGTTGGCCAGAAAACCCAAAAATGGTAATTTCGTGTAGGCGAAATGGTTGCTTTCGTTCTTTTGCTTGTGAATAAGGGGTTAACGACCTTAAAAATAAAATCACACAAATTCCTATTGGCACGAGCGCATCAAGCATGATCAACAACATCCCATTAATCAAAAAAACCCACGGCCATCTAAAGGCCGTGCTCCTAGTTCGATATATGATGATATATCTACATTATTCTACATATATCTCGCATAAACCGGAGTTATTGGAGTTTATTTTAAAACACACCTAGTATTACCTAGATTTCATTTTGTGGTAGTATATAATGTTTCAAGTGTTTGATGGCAAGGTAGGTTGAACGATCAAGAACCGATAATATAGTCAGTCATTTGCAACATGTTTAAATATTAACAGTGTTTTTGTCACAGAAATTGTCTCATTGTCGAACCTTTTTCTGTGTGTTTTCATGGTTGCAATCGCTTATATTTGAATGATGATCCTCAATCATATTTTTTGATGGATGTTCAACCATCAACAATGTCCGTTTGCCACTGGTTGGTTGATTACTTAAGAAATCAATAGGAAGGTGGTTAAAAAGGAATGGACAAAAAAACGGTCCCGCACTATGACTGTCCTGAAAGGACGTTGTCTGTTGGTTCAACCACCAACCACCCTAGATATTTACCCATTCTTTGGAACTGGTGACGTGTTTTTTGTTGACCCAGATGTTGATGATTGTTGATGGTTTGACAACACACTTTCAGAAACCATTTTTGGGTTGCTCATGAAAATGAATCATCTGGGTTTCAACCTGGGGAATTTGATTTTTATATTGTTTGATGGGTTCTTCACTATAATTTATCCATAACATATATAGATATATACATATGCATCACCGACCAAATGGATGGGTAGTTTAATCTTTTATTTTGTTCTGCTATACATGGAAATTAATTATAAAACAACAACACATGATTTTTTTGTAGGCTACCCGGCTACCAGAGATTGACCATGTACAATGGGATGTGATTGGGAAATTGATTTCTTCATCCAGAATGATCGGCGCGAAAAAAAGGTGCACACCCAACTCATCAGAAAGACAGAGGAGAGAGTCACAAGAGGGAGAGTCTTGGCCGTGGGTCAATGGGTACCGGGAAAAAAACTGACCGGTTGCTATGGCTAAAAATGGCCCATTTAGTCCAGTGATTTACTGTTTTTTAATCTACCAGAGAGTATATGAGAGTATGACGTATCACAAATGGTGGAAAAACGTGTAAACACACTTAATGATTAATCATTGAACTTGTCATGTCCAAACATGGAACTACAGATGAAATGTAACTTACATCGAGCCCTTCGGATGTTTTGACTATGAATAAGGGGGCAATGATTCCCTTTCTTTTTGTGCAGAAACAACAGCTTGTTTGAAGATAACTGTGTGATTGAAACACAATTAAACGTACTCAATCACTTCTTTGTGGATCAGTATGATGTGTTTTTTGTCACTACGATTTTCAGCGGGAGGCAAATTAATGACTCCTGTACACTTTCTGCGAGCAATGTTCATTGTTTCCCCTGGGTTTACAACCAATCCTCCCAGTCTTTTTGTTTAACCAGTTTTACAGGTCAACATCATCAAATGTGCATGTTAGTCATCATTCGCGCTTCATAGTCCTGGTTATACTTCACCAAATTATATTACGTATAATCAATATACATATATATATATATATGTATATATATATACACATCGATACACATGTGGCTTTTGTTTCTAATTAGATTGCCTACTGGTTTACAAACAACCTGAGATTATGTCACAGCCGAGTTTGTTCAAATTGGATGCTAGAATCTTCAAAACAACAAGAGCGTTATGGGCAAATTAAGCATTGTACCCTTTCACAGTCCACATGATTCTTGTTGTTACTGTATTTTATCAATTTTCATCATCTATATATAAATGATAATTTTAGCGGGAAAAACCTGTTGATTCCAATGTTTGGCATTGACATCGGCCTGAAGGAATTGACAGGAAAAACCTACCGCCTTTTAGAATCTGGTCATTGATTAATCACAATCTTTTTGGCCCCGGATAGTCAAGCCCAGGCATGATCTCTGGTTACACTGGCCTACCAAGCCCACCCCTTCACGAACCTGGAAAGTATCTCCCATGAAACATCTCGTGCGGGATTACAACACCAGAAACCCGAACGTCAGGAAACATCACTGTACATAGACTTTCTTCAGGTTCAGTTTGACTGTCCGATTTGAAGATGTTTTTTCAGCACCGGGACCGACCTTTGGGCCTTGTTCTGTTTGGTGTTCCAAACATGAAAACATGAAAACACTTTACTAAAAAAAATCGGAGATATAAACTTACGTACTGTAGATAATGATTTGGGGATGTTTGGGGGGCGCCACCCTGACGGAATCTATATAAGATTTACAAAGTCTCTTTGTCTTCTGATTTTGAGCCACTTTTGATGATTGTAATCATGCTTCCCATAATTCAACCAGATTTTATTTACTATACACGATGGGGCCCTATAGTTTGCTAAGTTGGTTTATAACTAGTACAGCAACAATAGTGTATGATGCGCACATCACTATATTTAGATGGGGTTATAAACCAACAAACATTTCACGTTTGGGGGCCCCATTTCCCATAGATTTCCCATATATTTGCCAGGTGGAGATGCATCAAAACCTATTACAATATTTTTTGAACATCCATTAACCAGTGAACCAGCTATTGATACCCTCTGGTAAACGTTTACATAGCTAATCATAGCTATGGAAAATCACCATTTAGTTCGTGAATTTTCCTATGAACAATGGTGATTTTCCATAGTTATGTAAACGTTTACCAGAGGGTAATGGATACGTTAAGTGTAATGATCATGGATAGTATCCATTATAGTGCACCAGTATCCATTATCACACCTGGGTACGTAGTAGTGTGCCAGCATTTTGACTCATAGCCAGATAATTCATGATAATTCTCATTAAGCAATTATGGTATACCTTAATTCTCACAAAGTCCAACCAAAGTGCCATATATGCGTGTGTCTTATTCTACTTGATCGTTCCCATGCAGTGGATGGAAGAAATCCTGCACCAGTTGATAGGTGGTAACATCCCATTATTTATATTTATTTATAGGGTTTCAACCATCCTTTTGGTGGTGCAGGATTTCGCAACCATCAACAGTATGTATGTATTGTGTTAAAAAATCAAATCATTTTTATTAAACATGTTGTTTTATTCACAGGAAACTACCATCCATTTTGGGTACCCTATTTATCTGATTGGTGGTTTGGAACATTTTTTGTTTTCCATAATATATGGGATAATCCTTCCCATTGACTAATATTTTTTCAGAGGGGTTGAAACCACCAACCAGTTATGAAAACCCTCCATATGTTTCCCATGAAAAATCGATCAGGCTCCCAATTCTTTAGCCGCCGCTGAGAGCTCGTCGTCCGGACCTGAAGCGACGCAAGCGCTACGATCAGAGGCGGGGACGGGCATCCGTGAGCCGTCACTTGGGGGGATGCTATTCCAGGTTTATCACTGATATATGGGATTTAATGGGATATACATCCCCAACTGGAAGGGTAATTATAGTTAAATCATGTTTAATCCTTTAGTTCTTTGCGATAAATGGAACATACAATGGTGTGTATATATATATATACATATGGGATGTATATCGTTCGTTATATATTTAGTGGGATATAGGGGATATGTGTATAATTGTGTATATATATATATACATGTAAGTGAATAATATACGAATATAATAGAATATCAATCGGAGATTAAAGAGAGATCAACAGGAAATATACGTTTTTTAATGGATTTAATGGGAGATACCCTTTGGTTAGTTGCCATAGCTATGGAAAATAGCCCATTTATAGATGATTTATAGCACCCCCAAATGGATATGTCGGATATGTAGAACAGTTGGACACCTGGAAACCTGAAAAATATGGACACGTCATCGAAAAAAACATCCTGGTGGCACACTTTTTGGCATCTTTTTTGGGACTGCTATATGGGATCGAATGGGATATGTATATATATATTGATACATAAGTTTGTTTTTTTACCTTTATAACTCCCATTAACTAGTTCGATACATCTACCACAAAAGCCTCTTCATTGGAGTTGTAAACAACCTAGTTATACGGGATTTAATGGGATACGTACATATGTATGGGACATATTTCATGGGATTTACTTTATGTATGATACAATGGGATATAGGATGATATAGGGGAATATGTAATTTATGTATATATACCTGGAAAACCGTCCGTGCGGACATTTCTTTGTCCATTATGGGTTTTACCCGTAACGAACTTGTTTTTTGTTCAATTGCGTATTTTGGTTTTTGATTGTGAAGGGTTATTCAAATCCTTTGGCAACACCGGGTTCGGACATCCTCCGACAGTCTCCAAAAGAGGAATTTCAGCCCGAAGTGGAGCAAATTGGGAGTCGTGATAGGGTACCCAAATCTGGCCACAAATACTGCCATGTTTCCCAGCAAATTTGGATGTACTGTACCCATAAAATACTATAGCATTTTTTCAACATGATGTTGAAAGAAAAACAGGCAGCAGATGTCAACATACTGCCCCAAATACTGTCTCTAGATAAGACACTCATACTGTCGGAACCAGTCCGACAAATCCAAGATTTCAGGAAAACTATTGACCTGTAAGTAGAGGGTTTGCAGCCGGACATTGCCGTATGGAAAAAAACCATGACGGACAAAAAATCATGTCCAAACCCCTACGGACAGAATATTGTGTCTTTATACGGGTTTCCAGGTATATATATAGTTTTATATATATATATATATATGTGTATATATGTGCATACAATATATATATATATATAATTTGTTATTTGTCATTCTCACTGTACATACATTAGGTATCACCCTCTTACTCGTGTTGTTATGGCTCAAGAAACAAGCGTGCACATGCTGGTGTATTTGGGCTGTTTCGCCTGTCAAACAGGTTATCAGCCGTAAGCTAATTTCTTCCTTGTAGGAATGTCTGCCCCCTCGGGTTCTTCCACCGAGGGCACCGGGCGTGTAGATACCTCTGATGCAGCCATGGCTAACCCGGGGACATTACCTATCAGCAACTCACCTTTCTCATATGACATCAGCACCCCACCAAGCTCCGACAAATCCAGAAGCTTAAGGGATCGACGCCACCTTCCACATTTGAGTAACACAGTTGTGCCTTCTCATGTGGGATTCAGTCACCGTGGTTTTGTCCCCCAAGCCGCTCGGGAGGGTGGGCCACCGACTCGCCAATTGAACCAGATGAATGTCCATAATACGTTTCAACACAATGTTCATATTGACAATCCTCAAGTGAATTTTGTCGAGCAGAATTTGCACCTTCATGCACATGATCCTGCTATGACAAGCCTTGTGGAAACAACGGCCGAACTCCGTCATCGTGAAGTATTGGCCCAGGCCGAAGCCCACGCTGAGGCCGTCCACACGGCAAAGACTGAGGAATTGGTGGAAGCATTGCGAGTCCGTGAGGGCGTTGAAAGTCAGAGGGCCTTAGATGCAATGATGTCCAAAGAACAAGAAGTATTGAGAATGGGAGCACAGTATAGGGAGAACTTACAGCATGAGGCGCACGAACACGTAAGGTTCCGAGAAGCTCAAATGAATGAGAAAATTCAAGCCTACCAACGTGTCATTGATGCTAACCATCGACAATCACTATCAAGTAAGGAGCAAGAGATCCTTGAATTGAGAAGAGCAGCTGAGGAAGAGAGAAGGGTTCAGAATGAGCGCATTACACAGCTTGAACACATGGTACAAGCACAGATGCAACACAATCTGAAACTGCAAAGTATGCTCGAGTCCCAATTTGCTCAGGTTCGTCCAAGTCCTATCGTCGAAACTGCCGCCATGACTATGACAGCCGGAACCCATGAATCAACGGAGATCCCAAATTTCGAATTTGTTCCACCGACCCGCAAGGCTGCACCCGCAGCACCTCCGACCAATGTAGCCCGACCTCCAATTGCAAGAACGCCGATCAACTTTACTTCACCTGATGCCAAGACTTATGAAAAGGATGGTATTGAAATCATTTATCATGACCCATCATATCGAGTCCCAGTTCAAGTGAAGAAGGAGTCGGATGTTGCAAGGTCTTCCGTTGAGGAACGCCCTTCGGGAGGAGAGGCCAATAATCGTCGCCGAGATAACCATCCCATGGATAGTGTCAATTCCCCTGCGCCGACCAATCAATATGCCCCGACCGAACTAGGCCCAGATGAGATGGAGTACTTCGAGCCGGGGGGCGATGATGCGCCTGATGGGGACGATCCAGGGGATGGAGGAGATGGCAACGGAGGGAACGGGGGAGGTGGACCACCATCACCACCTGATCCGATTGATAAACATGAAGGGGATAGGAACCGTAAGGCACCCAGAAAAGGTAGGGCTGGTCCCAATCCTCCTGACGGCGGTGATGGCGGTGATGATGATCCCGATGATGATGATGATGAGAAGTTCAGGCGAAGGATGATCAAGTTTCTAGGTGGCTACATTGATCCAAGGCATGATGACAAACCCAAGGTCAAGGAAGCTGACACCATCAAGATCCCAGCATTCCCATTGGCAGAAACCTATCGCAATTGGAGAATTAAGACTAGAGAAGCAGTCGTAGCAGCATCGACCGATCCCGACAGTGCTTTCAAGTGGATTAGTGATTCTTGGAAAGAAGAACAGACCCTTGAAGCGCTCCGGAAGGTCGCGCCGTTTGCGACACTTGATGCAAAGTTACTTTCTGCACTCACCAATATCATCACTGGTGACTTCGCCCGCAAGGTAGATACCTTCAAGGAGACTGAAGCCACCGCTGGACGGATTGTAAGAGGGAGACAAGTGTTGTTCATGTTGCATGACCACTTTAGTACCAACATCAAGCACGGAGCAACCTATGCCCTTCAAGATTTGTTCAGTGTCCAATTGCGCGGGGAGAATTTGAAGTCTTTCATTTCAAACTGGGATCAAGTGTTGGCTGGTATCGTCCAGACTCCCGAAGTAAGTGTATTGGAGACACTCTTCTACAAACAAGTGAAGAATTGTAAGGCCATCCAACATGACATGAATGAGTATCATAGAGCTGATGAAGGAACCGAAAAACGGAACTACAGTTTTCTTGTTTCTGCCGTGCGACGCCACCTTGACCGTGAGAGGTTGGAGGCAAATCGTGATCGAGTTGCCAAAGGTCTTTCGGGTTCCGGTCGTCCCTCCGCTCCCGCAGTCGAGGGCAAGACAGGATTCATTCCCAAGGGGTATTGTGTGGCATGGAATAAGGGAGGCTGTAGCAAGGACAACTGTACTTACAAGCATGAAGTCCCCAAGCCACGTGATAGAAGTCGCAAACCCAGCAAAACCAGAGGTCGCTCAAATGAACGTTCTGGTTCTCCCAGACCAAAGGGGAAAGGTAAGAAGATTTGCAAATTTTGGAAACAGGGACGTTGCGATAGAGGAGCTGATTGCAAATTCCTTCATGAGGGTTCAGTGGGAAAGCCAAGACAAGCTACTCCTGCCCGTTCGGCCAGTAGCGAAAACAAAAATATAAAGAAGAATCCCAAGAACCCAAAAAGGAAGGGATCCCGAAGCTCTAGCCGCTCTAAGAGCCCCAAGAGCCCGAAATCCCCGAAGTCTAAAGGATCCGGGGCCAGTTCATCTAAGCCGTCTCCTGCCGCAGTTTGTCTCGTCGCATCCATGCTTGCATCCGTGTCTCAGGCATTTTGTATCTCTCAACCAAGAGTATTTTGTCCATCGATCCGTTTTGATGATTCGCCGGACGTATCTCATGTTAAAGTCCGAGGGAACTTGAGGCCAATTGGAAACGCAGTCACCAAGGATAAGGTTACCTTTCCATGGGGACATCAGTTTGAAGTTGATCAACTTGCTGTGAATGATGCCGCTTTGACCGGTACCATGTTGGCAGGATCTGTTTCCAATTGTCTTCGGGGAATAGAATGCAAATGTGCCTATTTATGTGACACAGATTTTGGTTGCAATGAATGTATCCCAAAGGGAATCAAAGCCACCCCTGCGGAATGCAGAGAGGACGTGAAGGGAGCGATCAACCTCGAACTTGACTGGATTGCAGATACGGGGAGTGCTCAAGATCTTGTCAATGATAGCGAATTGCCAGATGACTATGGATACTACTCCAACAATCCCATTCGCATGATTACTGCCAATGGTGAAAGTTCGTCATCGAAACAAGGGAAAGTATTTGTTCCAAAGTTAGGCAAGACCATTGACCCATATCTTGTTCGAAGCTCACCTCCTGTCATTTCAGTCGGGATGAGATGCATTGATGATGGTTACGACTTCATATGGAGAGGCTCCAAAGGTGAACCTCCTTACATGGTCAAACCAAATGGGGAACGCATTGAGTTAGTTGTCAGAGATTACGTACCCTACTTTGCAAATAATAGACGATTTCCACTCCATCAACTCAGCCTAGACCAAGTGTTGCCACCCCGGCATCAGATGAAGCTCAACAATCTCCGGAGCCCGATGGGGACATTGAAATCATTGGTGATGACCCCATGGGTATCAATGTTGATTTACCGGAGCCCCAGCCCTTGGAGGCTGAGGAGGTCGATGTTCCTGATGCCGACCGGGAGGTTGAGCCGCCTGTGGAAGGATCCAAGGGTAGCAGTAGTAACGTCCATGATGATGGTGCTCACAAAAGGTCACTTGGGGAAAAGGAATTGAAAGAAGAAGCTAAGTCCATTCGACATATGCTGACTCACATCCCTAAGAACCCCTTTTGCGACATATGTACCAGAGCTAAGATGTTCAAGCCACCCTCAAGAGCTGTAGGCGGATCAACCAAAGTTAAAGCTGAGAAATTTGGTGACCACATCACTGCTGATTTTATTGTCACCAGAGATGAAGATGAGTTGGGAATCGATGAAGAGAAAAGTGCACTCGTAGTGAAGGACATAGCAACAGGATTTATGTATGTCTACCCCAATGCCAGACGAACCACCAATGCTGCTATCTTGGCAATTAAACATTTTGTTGGACATGAAGATAAGATAGGAGTTTTCTACAGTGACAATGCACCCGAGTTGATCTCAGCAATGAAGATCCTTCAGTGCCGTCATGTTTTAAGTAGGGACTACATATCCAAGTCCAACGCCCAAGCCGAGAGAGCGGTTCGGTCAGTCCTTGAAGGCACTCGTGTCAATCTGCTCCAGGCAGGTTTGAATCATTGGCACTGGCCACATGCTGCCCGACATTGGTGCTTCATGCAGAATGTCATTGCAACAGGGGGAGACAAATCACCATGGGAATTACGTTTTGGATCGAGATTTGACGGTCCCCTCATTCCTTTTGGTTGTCTTGTCGACTATTGGAATGGACCAAGAAAGAAGAACAAGGATGGACTTCGTTTCGACCCAACATCGAGCCCCGGTTTATTCCTTGGCTATGCCATTCACCCCGAATTCATGTGGAGAAAAGAATTCATGGTTGTACCTACAAAGGATCTTATTGAGAATGAATCCAACGGTACTGCATCAATCTTGCGGGTAATCAAGATCAACAAACCAAGTGATACGCAATTTCCTCTCCAAGGCAGAACGACTTTTGGAAAAGATGACCCGGGACTTTCCGAAGCTCTGGGGAACCAAGAGCCGGCTTTGGAGGATCAGGACGCTAAAATGGAAGATGATGAGGAAGAATCCCAGGAAGAAAGTTTCCAACTATCTACTGCCCATGCTGTCCATGATGAGACATGGCTACCTTTCATGAGGCATATAAAAGACCGAGAGGGATGGTACGAATATGCTGATTGTCACGTCAACGTGAGAAGAGATTGTGATCATTACATTTCTCCCAACAGCAAGATTTCGACTGAAGAGTATCCCTATCGGACAACATGCCATAGGAAGGACGATGCCTGGTTCATCTTAGATCAAAACTTCATCCTCTGGCCAAAATACGAGGCCTGGAACGAGACCATCGCTCCATGTGAGGTCATGCTCACGATCTTCCATAAGGACATCATTGACCTTCGCGAGAGGACGGAACCGGAAATAACAGTAGATGAAGCTATCCCTGGGGATGATCCGAAGGATAAGGATCTAATCGAAGTCATCAATCCTTCCACCGGTGATGTTGAGAAAATAAGAAGAGATGACCCACAGTATTATAGTGCAGACGGATTCAAAACAAGAAGGTACAAGGGATCAAGTAAACCAATTGACATCCCATCATTTGTCTGGCAGTCCATGTCCGTGAAAGCCAGAAGAGAAGCAATCAGAGAAGAACAAATGAAGTTAGCCAGAGATGGAGCTGAGAAGAAACGAGCCGTTAGAGCCGAACAAGACCTTGCAAGACTTGAGAAATCCAAGAAGGGTGTTGCAAGTATCATCAATCAACTCCATCACGCATATCACTCAGAAGATGATGTTCCAACCATGCCCACTTGTAAGTATTCCCAAGATAGGCATCGGGTTAAGTGCGCCCGGGTAAGTATAATGAGCGGGGAAAAGATCATTAACACTCTTGTGGCCCGGCCAGTCAACAAGAAGGAGATAAGATCTAATCCAAAAGCTCAGGAATCTCTTGACGTTGAGTGGAATAAACTTGTCAAGAAAACTGCCTGGTTGTACGATACCGTACAAGAGTGGAGCGTAGTCTCCGAAGGTGCCAAAAAGAAAGGGAAGAAAGTACATGTTGGAAAAGTGTTTGAGATTTGTGTTGAAAAGGGTAGTGAACTTCCAGTGGGCCACAAGCTTAGGAAATTTAAGGGTAGAACGGTATTCCAGGGCAACAATGTCCGTGATGAGAACGCCGATGTCGCTCTTTTCTCCGAGCTAGGTTCGTCACCTGCCACCATGGAGGCTGGTAAAGCTGTGGATGCATATGGTTCTCAACCCGGACACATAACTCAACAGAATGATGGTGTCCAAGCATATACTCAAGCACTAATGGAAGGGATTGAAACCTGGGTGGAACTTCCAGTTGATAGATGGCCCAAACATTGGGTAGGCAAATTCAGACGCCCCGTTGTGCTCCTTCGCATCGCCTTATATGGTCACCCTGACTCGGGGGGACTTTGGGAAATTCACTGCGAAAGAATGCTCATAGCGGTGGGGTTCATAATGCCTGACCCGGAAGGGTGGCCATCGGTGTTCTTTCATCCTGAATTGAAGCTCCTCTTGGTAGTGTATGTAGATGACTTCAAAATGTCAGGTCCTAAAGAGTCGATGTCGAAAGGATGGGAGTTAGTTGGATCCAGAATCGATATGGATGTCCCCACTGACATTGGTCGATATCTCGGATGTGATCATGTGCAAGAACTTCAAGTTAAGTTGACGGTTCATGATCACCCTTTCGCTCACCTCTTTGACAAGTCCCTTCCTGATCCCGCCGCCAAGGAGGCCGCAGCAGCGGAGAGGACCCAGGACTTTTGGGAAGTTGACGCATCCAAAGGAGTCTACATCAGACATCACTGTCAACCAAGAAAGGGATTTTATGTTCCAGACGAAGAAATCATAACAGCATGTAACTTGACTAATGTTAGGTTTACTGACTTTGTGCAAAGCACGTCGGAAGACGATGCCGTTTCTGAATGGGACAAGTACCTTGACGAAACGGGGGGCTATGCACAAGGGAAGAGAAAGCCTGCATTATGGGTAGGTGCCACTTACCTATTTACCAAGACATGCGAAGATCCCAAAATTGCAGTTGCATCAATTAAAAGAGATAAAAACGATGCCAAGAAGAAAGCAAGAGCCCAAGGTTTCAGATACATGGACCAATTGTTCAAAAATCAACCTTGTATGTCCAAGCCAGTGAATGTGATGACATATGATATGCAACCCTTTTTGCAATCATGTATTGACCGATACCAATCACTTGCCGGTAAAGACGCCAAACCCCTCAAGCAGGTATCCACTCCTTTTCATGAAGAAAGGATTGCAAGACCTCTGGAAGGGGAGTCCGAGCCGAAAGGTGCACTTGCTCCAATAGCTGCAAGGGTTTTGATGAAGATCCTATTTGCCGCCCGTATGGCAAGATATGACTTGCTTAGAGCCGTGCAAGGACTAGCAGCTAGAGTAACAAAATGGTCCATAGATTGCGATAAGGCATTGCATAGATTAATCTGTTACATACATTCTACATTGGACCATAAGCTCAAAGCCTTCCTTGGCGATCGAATTCAAGAGTGCAAACTTTGGTGTTTTGCCGACGCCGATCATGCCGGTGAGTACGACAACAAAAGTACTACTGGATGTTTCTTAGTCCTAATAGGTCCTAATACATATTTCCCACTCACTGCATTCTCTAAGAAGCAAACGTCAGTGTCAGTTTCTAGCACTGAAGCCGAAGTAGTTGCTGCAAACATTTCCCTCCGCGCTGTAGGACTGCCTTCATCCGGTTTATGGGCCTACCTCCAGAACGCGGGGGGGGGATCAAGCACTCCGGGAGGTTTGCCAAGAGAAAGTATCAAGACCCAACCTGAGGGTAACGGTGAGTACTGGGAGTTTTTACGAGATAGAAGATTGCTTGTCCGTGTTCATCCCAAGAACAGGGCCCACCTTTTCAATCCGACGGAGTCCAAGACCATTCCAATCCCTATCAAGCGCATTGGATATGCCAGAACAACTATTTTTATTTCTTCAGGAATGATGGACTTCATCCAGGACAATTGGAAAAGACGTGGAACAAGACCTGTTGATAAACAATGGACCGGAAAAACCTTCTTCCGTGTTTTTGGACCCTATGATAGTGATTATGAAGTTGAATCATCGGAAGTTCGGGAAGCACTTACTGATTTTGAATTTGTAGGGCAAGAGAAAATGGGTGATTATATGGTGTCACTCTTCCCTCCCAAGAGCATCCGTGGAATCTTCGTCGAAGACAACCAAGCCACCATCAGAATCTTGGAGAACGGTAAGTCACCATCGTTTCGTCATACAGACAAAACCCAACGGATCAACCTGTCATGGTTATCAGAGCAGTATAAGAGGGGATGGTATGATTTGACATATGGACCATCTAAAATGCAGGTTGCAGACATCTTGACTAAGCCTTTCACTAATGCAGAGAAATGGCGATTTGCACTGGCCCTCATGTCCCACGTAGCACCCAAGAGTAGTAAGGCCAGCTCATCCGGTTCTAATCGTGCAACGACTGGTACCCCACGGCCCAAGGCTATGGCATCCAGTCGAAGCTCCGGGGAACCGAGAGCCAGCCTGAACCCCAATCGTTTGCTAGTGGAAATTTGCTGCAGTCCCATGTCCAAGTTGAGTGATGTTTCCAGAGAAGCCGCCGTTGGATGTAGAGTGATTCAGTTTACCGAGAAGCATAGTCTGTTGGACGAAGATTATCAACTGTATGTTGCAAGCATTGTGAACGATTTTCCAGTGTCCAAAGATGTCCTTTTGTGGCTGAGCCTCCCTTGCACGGGGGGCACATCGTGGTCTCATGTGAATTTGAAAATCCCAAGTGCCGCTAAGAAGGTCATGAAACATGTCAAGACTATGAAAAGGCTATGGAAAGCTTTTGAAAGATTTATTCATCGGCTAACCAGAGACTTTGAAGTCGCAATTGAATGGCCTCAAAATTGTCGGTACTGGAAATTCCCGAGAGTACTCAAGTTTATCCATGAATTCTCCTTG
Organism: Cladocopium goreaui; assembly: GCA_947184155.2. Classification (NCBI taxonomy): domain Eukaryota; class Dinophyceae; order Suessiales; family Symbiodiniaceae; genus Cladocopium; species Cladocopium goreaui. The sequence continues at coordinate 408,974 of CAMXCT020000702.1, read as the reverse complement.
AAGAGATATGATTTCCATGGATGTATGCTCGGCACAAAAGACCACGAAGGGATTCCTATTAAAAAGCCCTGGACTGTCGCTACTACAGTTGATGAAATTGGTTTGGAATTGTCACAATATCAATGCGACGAGTCACATACCCACGTGCAAGGGAGAGGAAAGCCCCTCAAAGAAACTGAGAGTTACTCATACCTTTTTACTGATTGTGTGCACAGAGCTTTTGACCGGGCAGCTCAATCTGCTCGAACATTCGCGTGTGCTTTGATCGCCGTCTCCGACCTGCCTATCCTTGCCGTGATGTTGGGTGCTACTTCCGCTTCGGTGTCTCTTCCTCCTCATGTGACGGAAGCAGCTCAAGCTGGGGTACGTCTTCCGGAAGGTCGGCCAGGTTCGGAACATGCCAATTGGCGCCAGGATGCAAACTTCCAGGTGGAGCAGATCGCTCCGGAGTTTCGCTTGACGATCTATGAGAGGATTCTCCAATGGGAAAAGAAACTGGCTACAATTCGAGGCTCATGTGTGGCATGCATCTTTCCTGATGGCTATGAAGGTGCAAACAAGATTGGAAGTGGGCAAATCCCGATTGGTGACGTGATTGATGGTCTCGTCGGGAAGGACACCAACGAAACGCAGAGGACCTACTGTGACATTGTCGACTTGGTGAAGGACATCCCTGCTGCTTTGTTTGGTGCCGTTGAATGCCCACCGGAAGGTGAGGCCGACTTGATCATTGTTGGTGACTCATCTTTCGCACTTGTGGCCAACCACGACAACCCTGTGCTCTGCTCCAGGCTTTCTTTTGGTGAACTGCTACAGAGCAAGGAGTATGCCATTGGCCAGATCAGGTCCGTTTACCCAGGACTGAAATGGGGTAAGGGCCTCAGCGCCATCAATCACCAGATCTGGGAGCTGATTGAGAAGATCGAACGAGAGAATCGCCTTCTTGACAGAGCTACACTCCCGATCATGGTCGTCGTCGGATGGGCGGGGAACGATGTGCACGGGGACTTTGGGTACCAAGGGTGTACATGGATTCACCAAACCAATCTCACGAAATCAGAAGCCGACCGGAAGGTCGCTGCCGAGTACGTCGACAAGCAGTACAAGAAGGTGCAGCGATCACTGGAAGGACTGGTTGAGATTTCCAAGGACCCCCGTGTCATGTCTGTGCAAGTCATCGGGAACGGTGACCATTCCGGATACTCATTGCCGCCATCTTACAACCGTGAGATGGGCAAGCACATCAATTGGCTGGCAGAGCGTGGCATTCAATGTGTGAACTCCACTATGCTCGCTCAGGGTGGGAAATACGACAACTACCACCTGCACGACCACCAATTTAACCGGAAACTGGTTTATCGTTTCTTGAGAGGAGCCATCACCTTCCACCTCAAATACGTTGAGCTCATGTCGAAGAAGGACGATCTCAAGTACTTTGTGAAGGAGTTCATCAGCAACGAACAAGATCGTGTGGCCGCGGTCCATCTCTTCCCCACGATGGTTCAGTTTCGTTTGGCTTTGCTCGGCACTCAAGAAGTCATGGAAGCCGTCTCCACCGAGAAGAAAACGGCAACCCCTGCCCAGGTCTTTGACGAGGCAGATGAGGAGATCCTCATGTGGGTCCATGCAGGAATTCTTGAGGCCAATGAGGAAGCCACCCGGGAGGGAAGGCCGATGCCCACTGCTTTCACTGATGAAGAGATCAGCTCCATCGTCCCAATTGACCCTTCGATCGAGGACTACGAAACCGAAGAAGTCAGGGCCCGACAACACCTTCAAGAAGATTTGAATCAGGCCGTGGCTGATGGTTTCTCAACTACAGCCATTGAATCGATCGAGATCAATCCGGAGAACACTGATGTCGATGATGATGTTGAAGTTGTTCCCGAGTTTGATGAGTGGGACGTGATCCTTGATGAGAAGATCATTGTCAATCCCCATGACGAGAAGGTCAAGGAAGATGAAATCTCGGAGGAAAGAGCCAAGGAGGTTGAAGATCTCAACAAGATCATCGAGATCACATCCGCTGAGGCAAAGCCTTCGGGAACGTCGGCCGATGACCCTGCTGCTGCAAAAGATGCACCCGCAAAGGCTGACCAAGGAGGGGAAGACATGACTTCATCGAGGGTTTCAACATGGAGTGTGGTTGGTGGTGATGAATCCAAGCCCAGCGACATGACTTCTTCCAGGATCTCAACTTGGACCGAGGTTGGTGGATCTGAAGCCACTGCCATGGACGTTGACTCTGAGAAGAAGGAAGGTGCTGATGCTGCCCGGGAGGGTGTGCCGACTGATGCTGCAGTTCCTGAGGCTTCTGCTTCTTCCGAACAGCCTGCTGACAAGACTGCCATTGTCGACCTGACCAAGACCGAGAAGAAGGTGGAGGTTGACAAGCCAGTTGGAAAGCCGGCCGAAAAGAAAATGCCGAAGAGTGAAAAGCAAAAGGCACCAGAGTCAAAAGCGCAGCCCAGACAGAAAGCGCCACGACTCAGTGTCGAAGCTGATGCAGCCCTTCGCAAGTTGGAAGAAGCGACGGAACGCCAAGAGGGATCAGTATGGTTGGACCCCAATGACATGATCAACAGGATTCCCAAGGAGTATTGCGGCCAAGGGCGACTGAGATTTCTTTCCACAAAGTTATCTTATGTTCTCCGAGGGCACGCATTGAGCTATGGTGCTCGCAGCCCAGACATCGATCCCATGGATCTTTCGATGGATTTCGAGGCGGTGATGAAGACGATGGCCCACTACGTCTCCTACCCGAAGATCAGTGAGGTCCTGTCCATCGTGCGCAACAGTGACACCAGGCGCTTTCAGGTGAAAGTGGCTCAGCCCGATTTGCCTGAAGCAACCTGGAAGGGTTTGCCATGGAAGGTTGTCGCCATCAGAGCTGTCCAAGGACACAACCGTGCAGTGGTGGAAAATGCCAAAATTTCATCGCTGGTGAAGGAAGTGTTTACTTTGGATCCAACCTTTACCAAGGCCGACCTCGACACGCCCAAGTTGCCAAGGACAAATCTTCGTCCAGACCTTGTGCCGGAGATGCTGGCTGCACTTCCAAGGGTTATCTACCATAGCTGCGACAGGCTCGCTATGGACAAGATAGTTGAACATGGTCTCATCCCAGGTGGCTGGCCCCAAAGAACAGGAAGGGCGCATAATTTCTTTATTGCGTCACATCCATGGGATGATTCAGTCGGTGGCAGAAAGCTCGCGGGAACGCGAGCCGGTAAGCAATACTACATTGCCTTTGACACCGAGCTCATCGTCCAAAGCGGCTGCCGATTGTTTCGCACAGACGAAGCAATCATTAGCCCTGACTGGATCTCCAACGAGAACATCATATGCACCTATGATGCTGTCAACAGGGAGTTTGCCTGGGTGAATCGCCCCTACGAGATCACGCGTGTGGGGTACAACAACAAAATGAAGACCCACAAGGACCAGGACACTCCGAAGAAAGAAGCCTTGTCAAAGAGCCCGTATGCCAACGCCAGGGACAGTTTGAAGGCCTACCTCATGAGCGGCAAGTCCATTCGACCCGGCCAGATGCAGGTGACCGACTCTCCAGAAGAGCTTCCCCCACTTCTTCGTCGACGTGAAGGAACTTCAGGACCCTTTGAGGACAAAGTGACGTTGAAGATGGCCTCCTTTGGTGCCTTGTCCAATGCCGAAACCATTCGCAAAGGCAAGGGCCGAGGAAAAGGCAAAGGGAAAGGAAGCCGCCCGGGAGGGCAGGCCCAGCGCTCAACCAATGCTGAGGATTACATCTACAGCTCAAAGATTGAGATGCAGCAGGTCAGATGCCACTTCTGCGGCGAGTTGAACATTGAGGGCACCCACAAGTGTCAGTCGTGCTTCAAATGGCTGATTGCTTGGTCGGATGGAAGAATTGCGACAGAGGTATGCCGGATGGAAATCTCGGCCAAGAAGACCAACAAGGTGTTTTCTCTGGACAAAATCGATTTTGAGAAGCAGCCTCGAGCTCAGCGAGTCTCCGACCGCACCCGAGCAGACCAACGTCGAGCTGGACGAAGCAATTTCGGAAATCTCAAGGACGCTGCTCAAACACATGCGGGAAGATACACAAAGCTCGGCTTCAAATCGATCCAGGACCGCATGGAGAAGGACCCATTTTATTTGTTCAACAATGCGGTCGGCCAGATTACCCCCGACTGTTGCCAATTTTTGGAGGATTTGGCAAAATGCATTGCCCCTGATGTCGGCCGTACCCGAGAGAAGCGAGAAAAGCAGCTGGGAACAGGTGTCAGCACTCGTTTGATTTTCATGCCAGACTTCAACAGAGACATCCGACTCCCGTTGGACGTTACAAAGGAAGCCATGGTTGCACATCATGCACGAGTTTTTACACTCCCACAATTTGCTGTTCTTGCTGCGGACTTGCTGAAAGCGAGGGGGGAACCCACGCCGATGTTATTTGGTTGGTCTGGCTCTATGATGCCTGTGGATCAAGGGTCAGCCCAAGACTGTTTCTTCGACCTTGTCGATTTTGCGAAAAGGCAGTGGAAGGAGCAATACAACAACATCAAGGGTGAGGAACACTCCTTCGTGGATGAAGCCACTGCATCAGATGTGGCTGAGTTTCCATTGGCAAGGTCCTCCAAGACGGGTACTGGCGAAGGGCGAGAAGGATACCGGCGTCACTTTGACCCGATTCAGAAGCCAGCCAAGGGCAAAGGAAAGGGTTATGGTCAGCAACAGCGCCCAATCTTTCAGCAGGCCATTGAGTGCTGGAAGTGCGGTCAGTATGGCCACAAATCCTTTGAGTGCCGCAGTGGATGGAACCGAGGGCAACAGTGGGGTTCGTATGGATCTTACTCAAGCCGCTCGGGAGGGCAGGCCCAATGGCAAAGCTGGAATTGGAATCAGGGCTACTCTGGCCGAGGTTGGACTGCTGATCCTTGGGGAAGATCTACAGCGTCAAGCTCCTCGGCAGCTCCTCCGGAACCAGTGCGGCCACCATCAACAGCGACGCCTGTGCCTGACACAACACCAGCTGCTGGCGATTCTGCCCAAGCAGCCTCTGGATCAGCTACCGCAGCAGAGCCTCCACGACAAGTGCCTCGTGCACCAGTTGTGATTGCTGAGGAATACTGCGAGATCAACGGCCAGCCGCACTTCAAGCGCACCTACAATGATGGGACGGTAGAGTTTGAGTCTTGGTAGATGTTTCACATCTTATACCATGATTTTATGCCTACCGGAAGGTTTGGCCGATTGGATGAAAGCTGACCCATGGTCATTCAGTTCAATCGAAATGCACACATCATCAAAACATGAAATTCCAACTTGATTAACTTGAAAACTTTTCCCAATTGATTCACAAGAGGTTGACACCAACATCCGATCCAGATTGCATTCGCTTTGTACAGATGCCGTGTAGATTAGCCTGTTACAGAAGTTTCCGAAGCCAATGGCAATAAAGAGGAATGGTAATGTTCCTATGCCTTGGCGGAAGCCAGGCCAATTTCACTTTTGTATCTGTCCGACAATTGCGATGCCCTGGAATGCCAAAATGCTCTTGCCTCATGCACCGATGAGCCGAGACCATAACTTCAAGCAGCACGATTAGGGTTGATAGGATGACAGTGATGTTTTTCCATCCGCTCTCAGGTCACCTCTGGCGGATGTGCATTCTCCGCTCTCCGTGAAACTGCGGGGCGGCGGGGGGTGTTATTTGTCATTCTCACTGTACATACATTAGGTATCACCCTCTTACTCGTGTTGTTATGGCTCAAGAAACAAGCGTGCACATGCTGGTGTATTTGGGCTGTTTCGCCTGTCAAACATAATTATATATATATGTGGGAATATACACGGGAATTTGGATTTCAATGGGATTGAGTTGGATGGAATGTTCGAATACTAATTAATGGGATATAAGAATACTAATGGGATATAACGATATTTGTAATTCAATGGTAATATATATATATATGTTTAAGTTAAATACGCAGAAGTTCAGAAGGGGATTTGAGGTATTTATATTATTTTATAGTATTTATGTGTACTAGTGTACAGATTTAATGGGGGTTCAACTATACTGATGTCACTGGAATGAAGGTGGGCCGCCAAACAAGAACTATGAGATTTCACCCGAGAATATCACCACAGTGAAATACATGGGATCATGATCATCAAACAGTGGTGAAAAACCTCGTGTTTTTTCTACGAAAAGTCACAAAATCATCTAGATTCCTCGAAGATGCTGCCCCTACATATGCAAGTTTCTTTATAACTATTTATAACTCCATTTGTTTGGGGGTAAATGGTAGATATATCAAACTCGTTTTTATGTGTGAAACACTAAACGGATTATATCTACCAAATACTAAACTATCATACTAACCACCATTTTGTTTAATCTACCAAATCTTCGACCAAAGAATACTAGAAACTAATGAATATTTGAGTGTTTCTACCAAACACATCTCACAACTGAATACATGTGATCTCTACCAAATGTTTGATTTCATACTAATACTAAACCTGGTTGGTGGTTTGGACTATTTTGTATTTTTCCATATCTTGGGAATAATACTCCCAACTGACTTTTATATTTTTCAGAGGGGTAGGTTTACCACCAACCAGACATACTAAACAGAAATTTCGGCCAAAGATTTGGTGTTTTTTTCACCGCCGCACTTTGCCGGAACTGGTTTTCCAGTGGATCAGTGGCTGTTGACCACATTGGGCCATTGATGGTATCTATAGCAGCTATCTATGGTTATCTATAGTTATCTAGAGTTATCTATAGACGGCAGGTATATCAAACTCGTCACTGCTATAGATAACACTATTGTCAAAATTGAGGTACCTACCATTCTGGATGGTGGGTCAGAAATCCTGCACCACCAAACGGATGGTTGAAATCCTATGAATAATTATTATAATGTGGGTAAACCACTAATCAACCATCCCCCAGTCATCACCATTTTTATAGGTGGGATTAGGTTACCATTCCCAGTCATGGGTGGTTTATGATTCTTTTACCCACATTAATCATCATTAGTCATCCATTAATCACCATTAACCACAATAAACCAATACTAACCCATTAACCATGGATATTACCCACATTACTAACATGTACTAACCATCATTAATGATATATTGCCATCTGGTAAACGTACAAAAAACTATGGAACATCACCATGCTATTCATGGGTAAATCAACTATTTCTATGTGCCATGGCTTCAATAGCGAATAACAATGGGATGGTAAACACCATCTATCCGATAGGTGCTTAGCCGGCCGGATTTCCGGCCGTCCGGAGAGTGAGCCTGGGACCATGTGGTACCAGTGGCACTAGCATACCTCCACTTTAGAGTCTTGAATTTCCCAAAAATGGAAACTAATAGTGGATGTTAGTTTGCATTAGTAGATGTTGGTAAAAATAAATGGATCTTAGTTTTGGGATACCCTTCACAATAATGGAAACTAATAACTGGTTGGTGCTTTGGAACATGAATTATTACTTTCCATTCAGTTGGGAATGTCATCATCCCAACTGACGAACTCCATCATTTTTCAGAGGGGTAGGTCAACCACCAACCAGAGAGTCTTGAATTTCCCCAGATTGCCGCAAATTGCGGCTCCTTTTGTTTTTTTCTCACATGGCTTTGGTAACAACTGCGTTTGAACACCAAAAAATAAATCATCCAATGAAATGAACCATGGCTTTCGATAGACCAACGCTACGTATGCTGAGTTAAGCGTAATTGTTTTGTATCCCCAATTCAGGATTGTGAAACCCTGTATGTTGAACTGTTGAACCCCGAAGTGTTGATGCAAAAATCCGACGTTTTTTAATGGGTAGTTGTTGTTGAAATTCACCATTTCTGGCTGTCCCTCCACAGGAACTGTGCGTCTTGTTTGGCTCCATGGTAGGTTGTGTTCAGGGTGATGCTTGGTCGAAGGGTAGGAGCACGGTGAAAAGGATTGGCACAAGCGCCCCAGTTCTGTGTGTGTGTGTGTGTGTGGGCTGTGTGGGTTTTAGAAAAAGCCGATGAATACTATAGTTATTTGGTTGGTGGTTTGGAACGTGAATTTTATTTTTCCATATCTTGGGAATGATCATCCCAACTGACTTTCATATTTTTCAGAGGGGTAGGTATACCACCAACCAGAATTATATACCACAATCATATATCACACAAATCAAACTGGGGATGTTCCATTAATCTGACTTGGTAAGTTCATATCATACCAGGTCCGGCCCTCAGAGGGGTAGGTATACCACCAACCAGTTATAGTAATTACCCTCTGGTGAACTAACATAGCAATGGAAAATGGCCATTTATAGTGGATTTTCCCATTAAAAATTGTGATTTTCCATAGTTATGTTAGTTTACCAGAGGGTATATCATATTATATCCTCCAACCCAAACCTTCAGGGCCCCAGCTTCCGGGCCCAGTTTCCCCAGACATTTTTTTGGGCCCCGGTTTATGGTACTTGTGGTGGTGCCCCAGCGATTCATCGCTGGGTGTTGGTGCCAATAACTCCAATTTCAATATGGTTTATGGATGTTTATGGTATAGATATATTATGATAGATTGACATACTTACTATTGTTTGTCAACCAACTTATAACTGGGGGGGGCCATCCTGTAGATATAGATAATGCTATACCTTTGCAGTTAAAAAGTTTTATAACTGGGGGGAGCAAGATTCCAGAGTTCTTTTTTGGGGTGATTTGAAACAAGAAAAAGCTGGTGAACTGTTTGAATTGGGGCCTTCGATGGGAGCCCTTCCCAAATAAATAACCCCAAGGTGAGGCATCATAGGAAAATTCAATGGCCATTTCAGGAGCCCTTCCCAAATAAATAACCCCAAGGTGAGGCATCATAGGAAAATTCAATGGCCATTTCAGGAACCTAAATTGGAGGTACCTACCATATATAAAACCTATTTTTTAGGGAATGTCCCAACAGAATATGGTCTTATTTGGTACGTTTACGTACCTCCATGTATTGGATCCCGAAGATCTCCCATTGACAAAAAAATGGTGATTTCATCAGGGAAAATGCTGATTTCATGATCACAAAGTTGCTCGCTTCGCACATAACCTTGCTGACGTTTGGGGTTATGAATGATATAACTATGGTGTCCAAGAAACCTTGTAGCATTGCGTTTTGGAAAGAACCATAAGTATTTATATACAACAATCATATACCACACAAATCAAACTGGGGATGTTCCATTATATAATCTGACTTGGTAAGTTCATACCATACCAGGTCTAGCCCTCAAACAATGTCTAAGTTGGTTGAGCAAACTAGTTGGACTGTGGTCTATGATAGATATGTGAAGCCAGTTAATGTGGTTTGCAATCAACTTTTGTAGAACATGATATTTTTGTTTCTAGGTATATCATCTATACATATGCATAACATGAATGAACAACACCCTGATATTTATAAGTAAATCATCTATACACAATCATAAAATCAATGAACATCACCATGATATGTATAAGTAAATCATTTTACATATTATTAAACTCAATGAACATCACTGTGATATTTATAAGTAAATCATCTATACATATTCATAAAATCAACGAACATCACCATGATATTGATGAGTAAATAATCTATACATACTATTAGAATCAATAAACATCACCATGATATTTATAAATAAATCATCTATACATATTCATACAATCAATGAACATCACCATGATATGTATAAGTAAATCATCTATACATGTTATTGAAATCAATGAACACCACCATGATAGTTTTAAGTAAATCATCTATACATATTATTAAAATCAATGAACATCACCATTATATTTAAATGTTAGGCAAATCAGTTATACATATTATTAAAATCGATGAGCATTACCATTATATTACAATCATTTTTACGTACTGTATTCAGAAAACCACTTGTTTACATCATTTTTGGCAGGTAAATCATCTATACTATCTTTACCAATCTATAGCATCATCATTTTATAAGTGAATCATGGTAAATCCGATAAAATCACCGGTTTGCCCTTGGTTTTCTTGGCATGTGACAGTTCGAACATGGGCACCCAGGATCGCTGTCCGTACGTCCACAGCATTTCAGAACCGAAGTTGGCCCGGACAGCGCGACCTCAGAAGAAGGAAAGAGTTCCTTGGGAAGAAAAACAGTATTTCAAATATGTATATTATCTATATTCTATTATATATATGATTATATATGTACTATATATATATATTATGTATGTATATATTATATATAGATTCTACATATGTATATACGTATATATATATAGAGAGAGAGACTGCGACGGTACATAGCATCATCACCCAGGAACATGTAGGCTCGAGCTAGTTTCACTTTTACAAAGCCATTTTGGTCGAAAGAATGCGTCCATGGAAACTCCTTGTCTTTGCGTTGTTGATTCTCGGTCCGTTGCCAACGCAAGTTGGTAGCGGAGCCATTCTCGATCCAGGGCTCCAACCAATGCCTGTGATCCTCCGCCACTATGAAGTTTTCTCTTGCAAGGATTGGCGCCGATTGATGCGTCGTAGGAGCCATCTCCCTGCAATGAATGCCGATTCGGTCAAAAGAATTTGGTTGCAACCTCTTTTGCGATGCTTTCCCTCGGGTGGCATCACACCGCCAAGAACAGATGAAGGTCTTTCTTGGAACCATTGTTGTCTTGAGCCCAAGCACTCCAGGACATCATCCACCAGCCGATTTGCGAAATACATGATCTTGCGTCCCTTGAAGCTTGTTCTTCAGATCGCCAAAGGCGTTGAGTCGACCTTGTTTCTGGGAGCAGCCAGTACAGTCTCAAGTGCAGATGCTGCAGTTGATGATTGTCTTGCACAGCGCCCTTTTGACACGATTGCAGCAGAACCAGTTTTGCCAGCCAACTTGACGTGTGAAAGTAAAGATGCCGTTGTTGATGACTTGCTTGCACAGCTCCATTTTTTCACGACTGCGGCAGACACAGTTTTGTCAGTCAGCTCGACCTCTGACAATGCTCAGAGCAATTTGTTTGATGCAAGTGCTGCTGCTCAAGCAGCCTCGGCCTTGGAAGTGTGCGGGGTGCCGCCAACAGATTTGGCACAGTCCTCACCTGTCCCTGGCATTCAACATCCTGCTACTTTGGAGAAGCCTCTACCAGTTTGGAGTGAGTCTGATCTTGATCAGTATGAGCAGTCCTGGTTTGATTTAGCTGCCCTGAAGTTTGATGCAGCAACGAGTCTGACCAGCGGAGATTTGCGTGAGAATTCGCGCGAGGAAGATTCGAAATTCTACCGGGCTGTGCCCGGTCAGATCGCCACATCAGGAAGACCTGTTCTGAGAGCACCATGTGACAGCTTGGCAGTAGGAGCAGGTATAGATGATCATGATCATGACTTCACGTATCCTGGGGGCGATTTTGTTCGAGGGCCCCCCCAACACCACCAACATGAGTCCAAGTGTGTGGTAGTAGAAGCTGTTTCTACGTCACCCCTAGGAAAGGTAGAACATCTCCAGTTTGTAGGTGTTCAAGTTCAAACATGCACCAATTCGGTTTTGGAAGTTTCACTCCTGGGAGATGATTTTGACATTTCAGAGCAGACATGCCACATGGCTTTTTCCCCAGAAGTTTGGAATTCCAGTTTTGAAACCGAAATTAGTCGCAAGAAAGGGTGTTCATCGGCATTTGATTTTGCGTGCGCGTGCACAACACAGCCAATGCGTACACACTTCGCTTCCCAGGGTTGCCAGCTGTTTCTTGACATGTCACTGTCCGCATCCATCATAATGTCAGCCAGCCGCACCCGTGCTGTCGTTGTTGTGCTATTCTGCTTTTTGTCATGTTTGGCAACCATTGTCGCTGCCCAAGATCCTGAACCCACCAATTTGATTCCCAGTGAGTCTCCGAGCCCAACCGCGGGCGCAGAATCATCCATCATGTCCCGAATTGCCATCCACAAGACCCTATTTGGGGGAATAGTTGGGGTAGTGATGGTAACCACTTTTCTGGGTTGTATGATCCCCCACACATCAAGCAACGCCCTCCGGACTCCAAATGCCTGGGGCCCCGAGATGGAGCCCCAGTACGCTTTTAGGTCATGGAGCAGAGATATTTTATTATGGTCAATCGCTTCTGATTTAGAGCCATCAAGAAAAGCTGCAAGCGTGATGTTGCAGCTTCGTGGGGCAGCAAAAGAAGTCGCCCGACAGATTCCACCCCAAGCCATTGTCCAAGGAGGTATCATAAATGGTACGCCAGTTGACCCATTGACATTTTTGATGCACTCTTTACAAGAAAGATTTGGGAACTTGGGGGAAAAAGTACGGATCCAAGCCGTAATCGAATTGATGGGGTTTTCCCGAAAAGGACAAGAATCCATAGATGCACTGCTTGTCCGTTTTGATTCTGTGCGAGCCAGATCCGCAGAGCAAGGAGGAGCCATTATTTCCATACAGGGTGTTTCATGGCTTCTACTCCGTTCAATAGGAATCACAGACAACCAGTTGATCCAGTTGCTAGCTCCTTTTGGAGGTCTTTTTCCATCCACCGAAGCAGAGTTGACCCAACTTAAAATTTCCTTGCGTAGAATGGGACACATTCTGGAACGCGCGCCAGGCAACCTTCGTGAAAGTCTGCGCCCTGCAGGCCACAGTCAGTCAGCATTCCTCATGAGTGACCCAAGCAGTGAGCACCAATGGGCAGGAGAAAGCAGTGAATCTACATGGCAAGATTTGCATGGCCATGGATCAATCCAGCCTTTGGATGATTGGTATCAACCTGCTGCCGCCCAGAATGCAAGCAGTGCTTCATATCACGCTCATGCTCCTCCAGAACAGGAATTTGCCTTTTTAGAAGAAGATGTTGCCACTGATTCCGACACAAGTTCCGGAAGTGAAGCCGTTGGGGAAACAGTTGATTTTTCAGGAGATCCAAATCGCGTCGCCCAGGATTTGTTTTGGGCATATAAACAAGCAAAATCCAACTGGCGCAAATTTATGGCAAAAGCAACCGAGCTCTAAGACGACATGTCAAACGCTTTACCCGAAAAGGCAAAGGAAAAGGTTTCAAGGGCGGAACACAGCATGCACACACAGTCTCAAAAGGAAAAGGTGCTAAAGGTAAAGGCAAGACAGTAAGTGCCTTACTTGCAGACATGAGTGATGCAGAACTGCAGCAAGCCATGCCAGCATTCAGGGGGTTCAGGTCCAAAGGCAAAGGAAAGGGTCGGCGGGGCAACCCAAAAGGCCCCGACGGATCGACAATGCGCTGCTATGAATGTGGTTCCACTGAACATTTGGCAGGCAGCTGTCCAAGGCGAAGAGGAGGAGGCCCACCGCCAGCCTCTTTAGGAGCCACAACATTTTTTACGCACCACCATGATCCAGCAGGTTGATGAAGGCCCATTGGCGGGGTTGATCAGTAACGCAGCAAGGTTGATTCATCCAAGTGAGCAAACCACCACTTTTGCAGCGTTTGGCATCCATGAAACCAGTGGCCAGCCTCATCAGTATTTCATGACACATGAACAGCAAAGCCAAGCAAGCGCGACAGCTCCAGCCGGCCAAGATGCCCAAACACAGGGAAGCCAAATCCAGAGGCCTGCCATTGACCCCCTCCAAGCCCGTGATCCTTGGTCACAAACTCAAAGTCAAGCATCCTCTGTCTGGTCTTTGCCTTCCACAGCACCTCGCAGTTATGGTCCAGCAGCCCAGCAGGAACCAGGGACGCGCGAACGCATGACGTCATTCCTGCCAGACTTCTTGACCAGTAGCTTGCGACGATCTCCAAGCCGAGCAACCATGTCTGAGCCACCCATGGCGACACGCGATCCACAAGTTCTAAGTGCATCCACGCCAAGTGCATCCCCTCATGCTGTGGACGAGTCCGCGCCCACGACTCGCGAAGGTCAATCAGCTCAGCAGAACAGGTCGCCCCAAGAGCCGCAAGGAGATGCTCGCACCATGACATGGGCCAACATGGCCCACATGCCAGAAGAGCTTCGCGCATTGTTACCATGGCCTTTTCTAGCGCCTGCGCCAGAAGTGCCTGCTTTCGCATCCCTGCCAGAATTTGAGTTTCTGAATATGCGTGAACCAGTGCAGCTACCAATGCCCTCGTCACTCCGTCTCCCTCAAAGTTCAACATTGGAAGGCCCACCTAGACGGCAGTTGGAGGAATTCTTTCAAGCGCAGGCTCAGGTGCAACAAGACAGGCGTGACCAATTGCAAGGTCGCAGCTCCCAACCTGTGAATGTCCAGTCACAGCTGGATCCACAGCACAGACCGCAATTGAATGAGTTCCACCAAACACAGCGCACACTTGAGCAACATCGTCAGCAGAAGAAGCAGCAGCATCGCCACCGTCAATCAGTTCAGACAGCAATTGACACAGATTTTGATGGCTCAGCTGATGTGTGCCCAATGTGCCGCGAACTTCTTTGCGGTGGAGAAGCTGTTTTGCGGCTTGTTTGCAGACACGTGTGCCATGTGGAATGTTGGACAAATTTTATGATACATGGTGAACACCTGAATTGCCCTGTCTGCAGGGGTAGTTGCCATGTTGTTGCCCGCTACAACATACCGTATCCGGCGACAGTCCCGGGACCAGCACGCGAAGAGGAGCAACTGCCATTGCCAGAACCAGCGACACCAAGAAGAGGGACTAATGCACATTTCAATATTTTCACACCACCAGCTGAGCCAAGAAGCCCGCATGAAGATGGGGGCACGCCATTCTTCTCGCCACAACAAAGGGGCTTGCACAGCAACAGCCATTTTCCTTGGTGGCCACAAGAACAAGAAGATCAACCAGGCAGCTCCATTGCTTTCCATTCAATCAGCCTTCCAAACCGCGCAGGAATTATCATTGACCCTGGTGCTTACACCAACCTGATTGGTGAGAACACCGCAAAACATTTTGCCAGCCTCGCGCTCCAGTACGGATACCAACCCAAACAGTGGAAGATAAAGCCAATGTTTATCCAAGGCGTGGGCCAAGGCCAGCAGAAGTGTGAATGGACAGTGTCGGTCCCGATCGCTTGTCGCCTGTCAGTTGATGGTCGCAGATGCTGTCTAAACTACTTTGAGGCGCCAGTGGTAGGGGGAAGCGGGTCGCACCTGCCGGCATTGCTAGGCCTAAGATCCATGTCAGCGTTATCAGCAACTTTGTGTATGTCTGAGGGTCGTGAAGCTTTGTTCTTGCCGGTAGACAGCCAACAATCAGAGGACCTTGCGAACTGCCGCAGGAGCCCATTGAGCAAAGCGCCGTCTGGTCATTTAATCATGACAATCGACCATTGGAATGATTTGCAAGCAGATGCTGCCAAGGGCATAGTTCCAGACCCAATGGTGTTGCACACGCATTTTAATCCTGTAGGTCCCACCAGTTGTGCCATTGATGAACCGAACCCAGCAGAACCAGCGTAGAAACCTCATCGCTGCCATCTCGTACTCAGCCAAACAATTTCAATCCGAATCCACACTCAAAGTTGGAAAGCCGCAGCCTGCCCTCACGTGATCAAAAAGCAGCCGTATTTGAGGAAGCGCCCGCAGTTTCAACTTGCTTGCAAAAATTGGGATGGAAAGTAGACAGGTTTTCGCCAAGCCAAATCAACACTGGTGCCACAGCAACTTTTTCCCAAGCAGTAAAGCAGATTAAATATGACTTGTTGTGGATAGATTTTCCAATAGCAGGTCGCCACATTCGAAAGGACAAGATGCATTCTGCACACTCTCAAATCTGCACGTGGTTGCAGTTGGCATCCGAAGCCGGTGTTCCTGCATGTTTGTTTGGCCCAGTTGGAACCAGTTGGCAATTTGAACCTTTGAAGGAATTGCAGAACATGCACGGGTTTGCCAAAACATACCATCGCGCTTGCCATTTCAGACTTAAAATAGACATCAGTAAACCTGACCGTCCGAGTAAGATCTGCTACGTAGCTCTAAGCAAGCCAGCCATGCCTATGCACCTTTGTGAATGCAAAGTCTCACAGCGCGAACATGTTTCGGATTGGGGCCAGCCTGGCACCACACTTGAACGAAGACCGCGGTTGAGACTCCACATGGATCTAGCCGAGCGAGTAGCCATAGACTGGACGCAGCATGTTGCCTTGACTTCATTTCACAATGTCCACCATGACACACCCGACCGCGACACATATTTGCAAACTTTGCTATCGCAGCATTCTCCCCTGCCTGACGGTGCAGTACATTCGTATTATCCCACAGCTGAAAAACAAAGACAGAAATTGCGACTAAAGCAACTAAAAGCCGAGGGCAAGGCACCAACAAAACGAGCTGTCCATGTTGAACCCCATTTTGACGATTGTGGTAAAGACTTGTCAGGTATTGCCAATAATTCTTGAACCAAGCAGACAACCTGCACACGGCCGAACCAGTGCACGCAGCCGTTCTTGCAGTTGAAAACCTTGAGGTACATTGGCTGCTGGGTTCAGGAGCCACTGAAGACCTGCGACAGCAAAGCCAGCACACATACCTAGCAGGAAACTTGACCGAAGCGCTCCATGTCTTGTCCACATTGTGTTCCAGAGTTGACATCGTCGAAATCTGTGGCGGTGCGGCCAGAACCTCCACTATATGTTTCCGAAAACATTTGAAAGTAGGCCGTAACTTTGATTTAGTAACTCAGTGTGACCTTAACGACCCTATCCAACAACAACACGTGGTCCAATATTTTCTCAAGCATAAGCCACTTGTAGCAGTGTTGACGCCCAGATGCTCACCTTTTGGGGCGCACTCATCATTAAATTATCGTCTCAACCCAGAAGGTTGGGAACGCACATACCAAGAGTCAGCTCCTCATGGCCGGTTTTGTGGTGAACTAGCGCTGCTGCAAGAAAGAGCAGGAAGATTTTTTATTCTGGAGCAGCCTCAGGGCTCATGGTTGTACCAGGAGCATCCCTGGGACATCGTGTGTTCATTGCCTTCAGTTTTCTGTATCACAATCCACCAATGCATGTTGGGGCAAAAAGGCCCACGTCAATTTCCAGCAAAGAAACCCACTGACTTCATTGCAAACCATTTGCTCCTCTTGCAGCCTCTCCAAAACTGCAAGTGTGACAGAAGCCACATCCATGACAGCCTTGATGGAGGCACTGCTGCAGCCTGTCAGCTTTGGCCTTGGGGTTTAGCATATAAAGTTGCTTCTGGTATTGCAATGTTGACACAGCACCTGCAGTCATCCACCCCTGATCCTGTCCAAGCTTTTCCTGCGACCGGCGTAGGCACAAGTGACAGGCACAGTGAGGACGAAGAGCCAGATCCGGAAAATTGGCGAAGGTGTCCTGGCTGCAGGGGTCGTCAATCAAAGTACGACCCGAGGCACAGCCGCGTTGGAGGAGAGTGTCTTTGGCCTCAAATCGAGCCAATTAGTTGGAATTGTCCGGCTTGTAAAAATCACCGGCCCTATGGACATCCTTCCCACTCTCTCGATGCAACTTGTAAGCATGCTGTTGTTGGACATCGTTTTTAGGAACCCCCAGGACAGGTCGCCACCCCAGACCTCCAGCTAAGAAAGCGACAGCTTCCGATACTGCAGACCTTCAGCCACAATTGGCTGATACTGCAGACCTTCAGCCACAATTGGCTGATGGGACAGACCTGGCCGCCGAGGATGAACGTGGTTTGGCCGTGTCACATGACGGCATAGTGCCACAGCCGCCTCCACCTGAAATTATACGCCTGCTTAAATATCGTGAATGGACAAAAGCTTGCAATGGACACCCTGCATTCATTCATGGCCCAATATCCGAATATATGACCCCAGAGGAGAAATTTCCCGATTTTGGGTATAGAACAACTTGGGCCAGAATTGGAGATAAGTGGTACCAACTAGAGTTAGCAAAGAATTGGAAAGAACTAGCTGACCCGAAGCAGTTGTTACCTGGAATTGCATCCGGTTCAATCACGATTTTCCACAAAACTGACAGTTCTGATTTGAGACCATTCCAAACCACCATCACTGACATCGTGCCAATGTACCAGCCCAGACATCGTCGTACATACCGCGATGCAAACGAAGGCACCGAGAAGCCAGCTGATTGGACAAGGTTCAATGTCAGCCGGTCACTTCGTGCTTTATCTTCAGGGGCACCAGATGTCAAACGACGCGAGCTCCGAAAATTGCATCTGCGATGGTGGCACGCCTCTATAGGCAGGCCATGACAAAAGTTCTGTCGGCTGCAGGCCTGGGGCAGGACATCCTCAACATGATCCCGGACCTTATCAACACATGTCGTGAATGCAGAATGTGGATGCGGCCGGCCAATGAGACGATTCCCACCTTGCGTGACACAAGCACTTTCAATCAGCATGTAGAGGTAGACCTCATATTTTTTAAAGAGCACATCATTTTTCACATGATTTGTTGTGGAACTAGATGGCATGCTGCTTGCAAGGTGCGCAACCGAACAGAAGAAGAGCTGTTTGACGCGTTGCACAAAGTTTGGTTGTCTATTCACGGACCAATGCAGGAAATTATCTGTGATGGAGAACTTGGCATAATGGGTGACAGCGCTCAGGCCAGGTTGAAAAGATTGGGAATTGAACCTAAAGTCCGTGCGCCAGGCCAGCATGCCCGATTCATTGAGCGCAGGGGTGCCATCCTGCGCCAAACTTTGCATTGCCTAGAGTCCCAGCTTGCCCGAGAAGGTGTTGTCTCGAAAATAGATCATCTTTTGTCAGAGGCGGTATTTGCAGGAAATGCTTTAATACATGTTGGGGGAGTGACCCCATATCAGTGCATCTACGGCAGAACTCCTGTTATGCTCCCTCCTTTGCCTGACGAGGGCTCAGATGCCTATCCTGAACTCAGTGACAATGCAGAAAGGGTGCGCCATCATGTCCGCGTGGCAGCCCTCGAAGCAATGATCCAAGCCACCAGCCTTGCGCGAACTTCGCGTGCTTTAAAATCCAAATCCATTGCTGCCACAGAAGTCACATACAAAAGAGGTGACGTAGTCGACTATCACCGTCCGTCCCCCAAAGATGTAGTAGGATGGCATGGGCCTTGTCAAGTCATTGAGTCTAAGCCTGAAGAGGGCATCGTCATCATCCAAATCAACGGAAAGCCAAAACCGTGTCGACTGCAAGACGTTCGGCACACCTTGTTTGCGCATGTGTCATTTGACTGTTTCATCGCCCAGACCACTGCAGAAGCCTTGCATGTAATAAGATTTTTTGTCAGCAATATGAGCCCCCGCAAGCATATCACGTTGGGATTGGTTCATGACAAACAAGGTCAATGCCACCTCAGCCAAGCCACTGAGAAGCATGCCCATGTGCTGCAAGCGTTAGATTTTCTCATTGAGTCGGTGTGGAATTTCGATGAGTGCCACGCAGTCCGGCTTGGCTCCGGCTGTCCAATCTTGCCACACATGGAACAAGTAACGCATTCGACTCTTATTTTTTGGAATGCAGTCGCCCACAAACAGCCAGAAATAGTCACATTGGAGACATCCGCTGTAAACCTTAAAGACATCACCGGAGATTATTGGATCAATGTATCTTTTGTCCAGCTCTTGCACAATAGTGATCAACCAGCTGCTTTGTGCGATAGCATTGATGCAACTGCATACGCTCACGAGGAAGAATCCTCCGGCCAGCCAATGCTGAATGAAACGCATTCCGAAAGGCTGTCCACAATTCCAGAGGGCAGCAATGAAGATGTTTCCGAAACACAAGATGAAGAAGTTTTGTTTGCAGCTTTTGCGCAGAAACATTTTGATTTGCCACAAAATCCTGAAGACACCCAAGACCTAAGAAATTTGTGGCACTTGTACCAGGACACGGTATCTGAGTTCCGAGAAGAAGCCCCAAGCGCAGAGTCTTTCCCACTTGTGTTTGCTGAGCCTGAGGATTTTTGGTATCAACCAGATGCTGCCTTTCTAAATCATTTTCAAGATCATTTGCATGTAGGAGAAGCCTTTTTGACCGAACTTCTTGTTGACCCTTCAATGACCAATTGTTTCATTGATTCGCAGAAGCTTGCACCTGATGAGGAAGTTGCTATTCGCATTTATAATGCCACCAGCAAAGTAGAAGTAGTTAAACGAGCTTCTGATGTTTTGACCCCTGAAGAGTTCATCAAGCACAAAGCAGAAATCGACCAGGCAACGCTAGAAGAATTGCGCATTTGGCATGACTATGGTTGCTTTAAAATGGTTCCCCGGCAAGGAGCCAGAAACATCATTGACTCGCGATTTGTGACAAAGTGGAAAGTCAAAGATCCCAGCAGACCCTTCGAGAGCCGTATCATTCGCAGACGTATGACACTTCGTGGATTCAAAGAATGGTGTGCAGATCAATTGGATTCGCATGCGGCAACTGCCAGTAAGATGTCTCAACGCATGTTAATTTCTGAAGCTGCTTGCAATCCTTCCTGGTCTTTCCTTTCCATAGATATCAATAAGGCTTTTCTTCAGGGTGTAACCTACAGCGAAATGAGTGCTGCCACTGTCGAAGAAGAGAGAGTCGTGCATTTCACACTGCCGCCAGGTTCAGCAGCATTCCTCCGAAAATTGCCCGGGTTTGAACATTATGACGAGAGATACTATGTGCTAAAGTGTGTCAAACCTGGCACAGGTTGCAAAGATGCCCCAAAAGCTTTCAGTATCAAACTAGCGTCAGTAACCCGTAGTGTAGGACTAAAGCCCATTTCAACAGACCCCGAATGTGAAGTTAAACATAAGAACGGCCGTTTAGTCCTTATCATAGCCAAACATGTCGATGATATCAAAATAACCGGTGAAGAATCAGAAGTGCAAGCACTGCTCCAGGCTCTTGAACACACGTTCGGGAAAATCGACCGGAATGACAACGATTTCACTTGCGTAGGCATCCGCCATTTTAGAGATAAATCTGGTTCTATCACCCTAGACCAACATGAGTATATTAAATCCATGAATCCCATAAGACATCCTGATTTGGTTGGAAGCGATGCAGATGCAGATTGCTCAGAAGCAGTTACTCGGCTCTTCTGGTCGTTGCTTGGAGCTGTTGCATATACATTGTTGACTCAACACTGGATTTCCGTGTATGTGATAGCACTCCAACGAAACACTCATTGCCCAAAATACCAACATATCCGAAAATTGAATTCCTTGTTGAAAGTGTTGCAAAAGCAAAAAGCCACTATTGTTTTCCCTTGTATGGATTGTTGCCGTCATATCATGACCTTCTCTGATGCATCCTTTTGTAAAGAAACCGACTTAAAGGGGTATGGCATGAGGGGAACTGTAATCTTGCGATTGGGAACTCAACATGGAAAACCCGTTTGTCACCTTTTGGACGCTACAAGCCAGAGCTTAAAGCTAGTCACCCGGAGCACATTTTCAGCCGAAACTCTTGCTGCAGTAGGTTCAACTGATGTTTTGATTCCTGTCATGATCGCTATGAATGAAATACAATGCGGGCCTTTTACTACAGAACAGTTAAGAGAAATGCGGGAAAACTCAAAATTTGTTTTTGATTCAACATTGGTTATCGACGCGTTTAACCTTTACCAGCATTGGACCGATAACACTAAAAAACTGCCTTCTGAAAAGTCTTTGTATCCTCACCTTTGGTGGCTGCGAGACACAACCCGCTGCGCCCCGAAGCGCCTGCGTTGGTGCGATACACGTGACATGTTGGCAGATATTTGCACGAAAGGAACAGTGCAAAGGGGGCCGCTCCTAGATGCCATGATTGGAACATATCAGTTTAAGTTTGAGTTCAAAGACCATATTTTCAAACCAGTTTCCATCCATGCCAGCCAGAATCCGAATCCTGACAGAGCGCGTGCGTGCACCCGACACACATAGACACGCGTACGTACGAACATCAAGTAAAATTTTGTTGCCACAATGAACCAACCATGAACACACCCGACTGCGACGGTACATAGCATCATCACCCAGGAACATGTAGGCTCGAGCTAGTTTCACTTTTACAAAGCCATTTTGGTCGAAAGAATGCGTCCATGGAAACTCCTTGTCTTTGCGTTGTTGATTCTCGGTCCGTTGCCAACGCAAGTTAGAGAGAGGTCAATCTTAGATGGGTAGTTTAATACCGTTCAAGCAAATGGGATTATCTACCTATCCAGCTAATGGAATTTAATCATGGTTAATAATAATGATGAATCGTGGTTCATAAGTTCATAATCTATGGTTAATAGATCATGCTTTAAGATTTCAAATCATCTAGGTCAATCTTAGATGGATTATGATATATATATATATACATGGATTATGAATATGGTTATTTATGATATATATATATATATACATATATATATATATATGAAAATCGATGGAATTGTTTTCATAAATCATGGATTTCAATTCATCCATAGAATCCATGGAACTTCATGGATCATTTGACAAAATGTGGGTTTTTACCAGAGGGGATATGCCCCAAGAAACCAGAGGGAATGATGAATAGCCTCTGGTACCCTCTGGTAAACATACTAAGTTAGATATTGAAGCCATGGCCCATTTGTGGTTGATTTACCCATTAAAAATGGTGATTTCCCATAGTTATGTTAGTTTACCGGATGGTAATTTCCAACAAATGGCCATATAAAAAATATGATTTATTCATGAAAAGTCGGGGATTTTTCCATAGCTATGTTGGGAAACACCAGAGGATGTATATTATGTGTATATATATATATATAATTATATATACATATGTGAAAATCAGTGAAAAGATTATTGAACTTAATGATGCCCATACCTGTTTTTGAACAAAACGGATGTTAGAAGAAATGTCAGATTAATAGTTCCTTTTATCAAACCAGTTAATGTGGTATACTAAGCAGTTTTCTCTTCAGATATTTCTGATGTTTCCTGATGTTAGACAAAATGGTGGTATATTATTGCCAGATAGTAGAGATATCATTGGAATACAATGGAAGATCAATGGGATATTTGCATGGGAGATTCATGTGCGATTTCCAGGGATAATCCCAGAAACAAAACGGTGATTCAATAGGAGATTAATGAGATATGGGTATGAATCAATACCTATTAATACCATTTTTAGGGGGATGAACATCCATTTACCAGCTATTTTGATGTTCACCAGGGGTACAAGGTTTTGACACACTGCCATATGAATGGGATGTGTTTTTGAGATATATTCACATAGCAAACTGTCATTTTTCACAGTGTGCGAACTCGAAGCCATGACCCTTTAAGAAATAGATGGCAGTGTGTCAAAACCTTGTACCCCTTGTGAACATCAAAATAGCTGGTAAATGGATGTTCATCCCATTAAAAATGGTATTAATAGGTATTGATCCATACCCAGATGGTTTATATTGATTTATGTTGATTTACCTTTAAAACTCCGATTTCTCCTTATCTTTCAGGAATTAGCCTCCGTTGGAATCGTGATCAATGGAAAATCAGAGAGATAAATGGAGCTTTTAACAGTCAAATCATCAAACTAAATGGGGATTTGTTTATTGCCACTGTTATGGATGACCATCTATTGTTAACATAGCTATGGAAACATAATTGTTTAACACTTATCTTTGTTTAACAATTATTATTTATATAACAATCTATTATTTGTCCTTATCTATTGTTATGTTGTTATATGTTTCCTGATGTTAGACAAAACATGACAAGAATTGTTGTATGATAGGGATACAATGGGGATATAGTTACTGGAATATCAACGGGAGATGTTTATGCGATACTAATATTAATCTCCATATAGTTAGTACTGTATATGTTAGTATAGGTTACCCATATAATGGGTTAGTATCGATTCATATTAGTATCTCCATTTACCTATTAGTATGGGTAACTATATGTTACTAATAGGTTCTTTCCAGGTTATTTAACATAGCTATGGAAACTGGCCCATGTATGGCTGATTTATGATCATTTACCCATAACAACTTGTCATTTTCCAATTATTTACCATCCGGTGTCATCAAACGTAGCAAGCTGTAAAATTCCCAAACTAAATGACGGTTTTTATACAGGATGTTCAGTTGCCTTATAAGTGGCTTAACTACGGTTTATGGTAGATATACAGTTTTCATGGGGCTTTTGTTATGGTTTATAAACCAACGTTCACATCACTGGGCCTCATTGTAGGAAAATCATCCCCGAGGTCGTTTTTTGTGAACCCGATACCCAGAAACCATCCCCGATATAACTCACCACTGGGGGTAACTAATTACCGAAACGCCCATTGCGAGGGGTTTGTACCCAAGTTCATTGAAACCAATAAGGCTAATAAGGGTTATTCACGCGGAATTGAATCATCAATTATAGTTGATAGGGGTTCTACCCATCAAACATACGGGGATATAATTGATCAATGATGGTTGGTTGATGACCAGTGTTTTTTTTCAGCAATGAGAGTTAATGGATGCAAATAATGCTCAATTAGTATCTGTGGCAGGTGTTTACAGTCTCTTTCAAGGGATTTGTGTTTTCTTAATGAATGAATGGTGCAATAATGAGTCAGTTAGCACATCCTTGCGGTGTTTTCCTGTTTGAAAGGATATCATTATTTTCCCAGAAGGTACGACTATTTTTGTTGGTTTTAATTACAGTGGTGATATCATTGACTATACAATATATATATATAATATCTGGTTGGTGGTTTTGAACATGTGTTATTTTTCCATACTTGTATAATTATTGGGAAGAATCATTCCAGCTGACTTTCATATTTTTCAGAGGGGTAGGTCAACCAACAACCAGATATATATATATATAACCAAGAAATCGAGATGTTTTTTTGTTGAAGTTTTCAGTAATTCACTGGGGACACTATAAGCAATCCTATGAGATGGTGTGTGGAGATAGTTGATGGCTGGAGCTGGGTAGATTGCAAAGACCTTACCGGGTGTCCCAGAGTTTACCCGCAATGTTTTTGGGGTGTATGATGACAATATAACAGACATTCGGAAAACTTAGTGACTTAGTCTGTGAATGTTCCTTGGTGACTCATCCCAGTTAGAGTCAGCAATATGGCTTACTAAAAGGGGTCGATGCGCCCGTTTTCACAGACATTTGATCGGTGATCAACACGGGTTGATATGTTTTGAGAATGTGTCTGGGAGGTACATTGTTGATGATGTTAAGGTGTTGTTGTTGATTGTTACCTGCTACCCTTTGGTAAACTAACATAGCTATGGACAATTACAATTACCATTTCTAATAGCTCTAATAACCAGTGTAAACTTTGGGGTTTCGTGCATGGCTTGAGCTTAAAACCCATGGAGTCCCATAATTGGACCTGTAATTCCACCCAGAATCTCAGCACCATGGAACAACTGGGTGACCGAAGCCTGGAATCATTCGTTTATGCTTGTGTAAGGAGAATTATCCCCAAATGGCCCAACAATTCAGTTTTTTTCTATAACATATTAAAGTTACCCTAATATGGATTTCGAATTGTTTGGGACACAAACGAGCAGTTCCTTTTGAATTTGCCGACTTTCCACATATGAAACCGTTTTGAGCCGTGTTCAAAATTCCTGTTGATTGATTATAGGGGGTTTTACTTCCCAATACATCCAAAAACCGGAGATTTCATGGAATAAGGCGGGCTTTGAACATGTTTGAACACTGCTTATATGATGTGGATAGAAAACATATGATCAACAAAGACAAATTCAGAGCTGGAATTACCAAGTCAGAAAACATCGAGAAGGCGAATTTATGTCATAATTCAGCCAGAATTTGATTTTTACCACGTTTTTCATCTTCGCCACTCGATTTTTGTTTCACCACCTCCACGGAGATTATGTCAACTTTTTGACCCGTTTCCGCGATGTTCACCACGTTTGAGTTACACTTTAGTTATTTATCGTAGCGAACTGGAAAATCACCATTTTGGAGAGGTCAATCATATTAAATCATCATGTTTATCCTCAATTTTTTTGGACCATTTTCAATAGCTATGTTAAATTACCAGAGGGTAAGATTGGTTTCGCAGTTTCATGTGTTGAACATGTTGTCATCAATGGAGGATATCTACCATATATGTACCCTCCAGTAAACTAACATAGCTCCGTGGTTTGGCCTTTCCTGGGAAATGAACTACCGATGGTGGATTTTCCATATCTGTGCAGGCATGCGGAATTTCATGTTTTTCGAATCTACCTTCTGGGAAACTAACATAGCTATGGAAAATCACCATCTTTAATAGGTAAATCAACTAGAATGGGCCATGTTCAACAGCTATGTTAAATTACCAGAGGGTATATTGCAGGCGCTTCTCATGGCCTTGATAAACCTTCATATCCTACAATGTGGTGGCCCTCCAGTTATCTTTGTTGGTTTGTGGTTTAAAAAGCCCATGAACGAATTCGATGTATCACGATATGTCACCATAAACCCGAATAGTTTGAGTTATTTGCAGAACCTTAGTTATCATTAATCAGCAAAACATCTCACTCGTTTTTTTTGGGGGGGGAGAGAGCACGATTTTTCTTGAGTTTGTCCCTACAGTAAACGGGGTGCCCCGTCAAGGAAGATTCCAAGTGTGCCATTCGAAGGCTTCTGAAGCTTGTCTGGGAATCAATGGGATCTGATCGGATAGTTAATATGACCATAGAAATAGCTATTGAACATGGCCATAGAAATAGTGAGTTTTCCCATGAATAGCATGGTGATGTTCCAGTTCGTTAAACGTGACATTTTACCAGAGGCTAGTGAAACCATCAAGCAATGGATTTATGATAGGAATATCCGTGGCTGGCTGGGAAATTGCCCAACTATGGCTGGAGTTTTTTGGTTTGGACATAAATTGTCTACATCTGGTGCAATTTTATCACAGATATGTTTGAGCCAACAGGAAGATAAGTTGGCTCATAAAATCATCAAGTTACCCACTGCAGGAGACGTGATTTAATCAACGAAAAGTATTGTTTTTTTCTATCTGTAGGAAAACGACCATTTTTTGGACACATCGGGATAATGGTAGATATACTGTGAGCAACACGACATGAGACAGGGTATGACAGGAGCAGTAGCATATTCACCAAAACAACATGTGGAGTTAGTGGAGTTGTCTCAAAAAGGTACCGCGGTACCCCGAAATGGACTTTTTTCACAGAGAAAAATGTGATACTGGTTGGTGGTTTGGAACATGTTTTATTTTTCCATATATTGGGAATAATAATCCCAACTGACTTTCATACTTTTCAGAGGGCTAGGTCAACCACCAACTAGGATTTTCATCGGTTCCAAAAGTCATGGCCAAAATTGTCATGGTGGCTGAATCCACAAGAAGGGCAATATCAATCCGGAAAGGAAAGACACATCAAGGCGCCAAATTGGGTTTTGACTGGATGGCCAAATGGTGATTTAATTTCTTAAAAAATGCATGTGAGCCGAATATGTGTGGCGCAATGACAACCAGCAGAACCTTTGGTTTTGGTTAATTGACTCAGGTCAGGACATGAACAATATATAAGATGGTGGTTTCCTAAAATAGGGGTACCCCAAATCATCCATTGTAAACCATCCATTTTGGGGTGCCTCCCCATTTCAGGAAACCCTCATATGACTCATATGTAAAAAGAGGCACAATAATATCAGACACAGATGATATTGGAACATCGCCCCAGTTATACATTTTGCTGGAATCAAATCGTTGTCTACGAAATATCATTACCCTTCAGATGCCTTCCATACATGAACATAGATATGGAAAAGAAACCATTCTTGATCTTGCCTAGAGGAACCATGGGTTTTACATTTCGTTTGTAAATTTACACATATATATACTATAGTAATGAGAAAATATCATAACATATCATTTAGTTGGTTGATAGATTTCCCTACTATACATGGGTTAGAATAATTACCCATATTCCCAATGGTATCACTCCCTGTTTCATAACCATTCAACCAGGGTACAACTTGTTCATGGACTTCATGGCTCATTTCCCAGGAATTTTAAAGATCCGCACAGATACCAAGAGGAGTTGCAGGCAGAGGTCAGGAGCCCGTTTTTTTTTGGAGGGAATTGGAGAAGTGGATGTTTCGGCTAAGTGGGAAATGATGGGTAATATACGATGGGAATACTGGCCGAAATCCAATTATTCTACCATGTATAGAATTATGAGGTCGTCGTTTCCCAGAACGATGGGGTACCGTGGGCTAAATGGTTCTATATTTGGGAATACTTTCCCAATATCGGCATTGTCGAATGGATATTTGCTGTTCCCATCATGTTTTAGGTTGGTTGGAAGGGACTTATCGGGTAAACACCACCACAATCGGCACGGCATAATTTTGGACTTCTTTGCTTTTGCCGTTCCCATCATGTCCCATCAGTATGAATTTGACTGGCGTGGTTGACGACACTTTGGTCGTGATTGTTTTTGCGTAGGGTAACTATCCCAAAATGATCGAACTGTTCAGGGTGGTTTTTCGAGTGAACTCTGTATTAATAAACTCTACTCTGTTGGTTACTTAGGGGGTACTCCCAGAACAATGGTACATAGCTATGAACCTACGTTCCGTTATTAGTTATTGTTTATTCCTTGTTTAACCCTGGACTTGTTCTCAACGATGCAGCCAGAACAATGGGGTAAACCACGTTGGGTAAAAACTTGGAGAGTTCTTCACATGATGGGTTTCTTGAGCCACCCATCACATACTCATGAAACAACCATTGGGCAATCCAATACGGCAACCGAAACCTCATTTGTTTCCTGTAAAACTTCGATTGAGTTCAGGGATTTCCAACCATAGTCGCCATGTTTGATGACACTGGAGGCTACTGTGAATAGTAGGAAATAGCAGTTTCTACAGTATCAGTTGGGAATGAAATTTCTCTGGTTGGCGAGATATTCCAACTACTCTTGACCTTTAGGACTTTGAAGTCAATGGGCATAAGATATTATAATATCGCTTTCCATAACAGGGTAGTGCCGATCAGAACTGGGAATTAGCCAAAAATAATGGCCCCAATGCTCCAGCTTCAACTGTTTTGAGGATAGGACTGGACTATGACCAATCGTAATGGGATTGTAGATAGATGGATAGATAGACAGGTAGACAGACAGACAGACAGACTCTCTCAGCCAGACAGAGAGATAGATAAGATAGATAGATTAGATAGAAAGATTAGATAGAAAGATTAGATAGATAGATTAGATAGATAGATTAGATAGATAGATTAGATAGATTAGATAGATTAGATAGATAAGATAGATAGATAGATAGATAGATAGATAGATAGATAG